>VZTZ01032246.1:89982-149197 GCA_013400955.1 Drymodes brunneopygia | reverse complement strand
ATATATATATATATTATATGCATCCGATAAGCGATAAGAAAAGTACACCTAGGATTGCTGATATAGTGAATTGTAATGAATTATATAGGCAGTGGAAGATGTAGGAGTGTAACAATAGGTATGAATGGAGTACTTGCTTGTGTATTTCCAAGAGGGGTCCACAGCCTGTGGAAAAGCAAGTCCCTTCAATCAAAACTATGTCCTCATTATTCCTGTGTCACATATGGACAGGAGCAAGGCCTGGAGTTCTTCTGCTGTTCTATAGGAAATGCTATAAAAAATCCTGCTATGCCATTCTTCGTGTGCTGGGGATCAGTATATTCAGAGATACTCTGGAGACACACAACCACAAGGTATCACATGTTATTAAAGCCCACACATTTAAGCACATTCCTGACAATGCAAGGGAAGAAGTGGCCAAGTTCAGAACCTTCTTCTCTGTACCCCCATGAACCACTTGAGCTATGGATGGACAGAACCCACCAGGCCAGTAAGTCCAGTGAGCTGCCTCTGCAGAAGTCATTCCAATCATTGTTTGATGCTTGTTCTTTGCCACATTCTTCATCACTAAACATTACAGCAGCTCTGTTCTTGAGCCCTGATGTGAAGGCTTTGCATACATAGCCCCAGAACTGCCTGGCTCTCTTTCTGTAGCCACACTGAATCAAACCATCTGCTTCATTCAGCTACTGAAAGAGAAAAAACTTAACATGACTACTAAAAACCCCTGCCAGATACGCAAATACTTCTCAGCTAAGGCTTTGCTGGCAATTTATCTCTATTGCAATGAATTTTGCAATCTATAGTAAATACTGCAAGGTGTTGTAGATATAGCCTCCAGGCCCAAAGGAAACTAAAGGTAACAGAAATTCTCCTGTTGTCTTGGATGTGCTTTAATCACTGACAATTATCATGAAATTTTGTAGACCTCTTTCTGGACATAAACAGGGATACCCTCAAGTTAGGAGGGTCATATTTGTCAAGGATCTTGCTCCTGCCCAGACAGATGTGGATTTCCCAGAAAGTTACTTGGACACTGTCTTCTGAGGATCTGAGCAGGATTTGTATTTGGTTCAATGCAGAGTGGAAGAGGTGTCAGAGTTTCAGCTGATGGGCAACTTGACAGGCCACTAAGCAGATTGCTGCAGCTCTGGGCTCTGTGCATGCATGGAAAGCCAGGAGCATTGGCTCTCGAGCACCGAGACTCCCATTCATCTGGGACTTCCAAGTTCCTGTCTCTGTATTATGCAACCAAGTGGAATTTTAATTGGAGACTTATCCAAACTGCCTGATAATTTTTCAAACCTTCTAGATTTCCTTCTTCTCCTTCCAAATCAGAATGAAAACAAACTCTGGAATATTAAAATAATTCCCATGCCAGAATTCCATATCTTCATCCAAGTCTGCTTCTAAATTTGTGTCACAATAGGGTTTGGGACTGAGCTGTGTCATATTGCATCATGCTGTGGGAATGACAGCCTGACATTGTGCTCATCACAGTGCCTTGTATGTATAAAGATGATTTTAGCTCATCTCCAGGTGTTCCTGGGGAATATATTGATCACGTGCTGTGTACCCCAGCCAGTTGTTTCACTTTTCCACCACAGCATGGCACTTGTACCATGACTGCTCCATCGCCTTTCCAATGAAACTGGCTCTCACTTAGGAAACTCAAGAGCTAAAGAAGCCTAAATATGACAAAAAGCTACTGGACCCTGCAGAAGACAGGCTGGGAAATACTTTGTGCCATCCCTGAATTTGGAGAGGGTGACCCTGCTAGCATTAAAGAAAATTATATGCATCTTAGCTTCCTGTTAGTGAAGAAAACCACTCTACCTGTTCAGGAGCACATTCTGGAGTTTCTCTTAATGGAAATGTCCATCTCTCACATCCAGGTGAGATCTCATAAGCAGCAGGGCAGTTCATCCATCAGGCAGGCTCTGGGACACCCTTTCATTAGGATTAGTCCTGATCTGTGGTCATGATTTAATAGCTAATTGGAGCACTCCTGTTTGAAGCGTGTGCTGCAAGCAGCAGTGGGATGCAGTCCTCACTGAAGACTTTTGATTCTTTTCCACTATGCAAAATAACAAAAAAGACTAATCTTAAAACTGCTCTTAATGAGTATAACCAAAATATTAACAGTAGTAAACAAGAATACATTTGCTCATAACTTGTCATATCAGTGTAATAAATTAAGCCAGAAACACATTAACATTTGACAGCTTAAACAATGCAGGAAAAAATACAAACCTCACAGGGACTATGTGAAGCATGTTGGCAGTTTAACAGACATTTTGAGATGTAGATACATATATCAACCTTTCTGAATTTAGTCTTGATAACTCCTTTTCCTCTGTGTGCCAAAACACTGCCGTGTGAAGACTAATGAGTTCCAGATTTGTTTATCTTTGGTGGCTGAGGCAGATTCATGAGCCCGCTGAACCTATTTTACAGAGGCCCTGTGATACCAGCGTGCAACACCAGAGGCAGAAATGTCTCTTATATGCTGATGGATATATAAGATCGTCAAAGAAAGATGTGCTTGGCCATCTGACACAAGAGATCATGTCAGATGTGTTCTGGAAGATCTATATGAGTGAATTGTCCTGCCTGTTATCTTTCATATGTGTTTTATGTTTATGTTCAGAAGTGTAATAATGAATGCTCAGAATAAATCTTGCATACGAAATAGGGATTATTATGTCTTACAGCAAGGCTTTGTGTCATGCACTCACCAGATTTTTGTCTGGGTGATTATGTTTCCCAAACTTTTTTATGTTCATATTGTGAGAGCTCTCAAATAAACGTCACAGATCAGGAAGACCTTGGGCTACCTCAGTGAAACTTTTTCCTTTTGTTTTTCCTCCATTTGAGTTCCAGTGACTTGTTTGGCTCTTTAGTATTTTGGTGTTTTATTAGTCAGGGATTTTTGTTGTTTCAATGTTTGCCTTTGTTAAGTCATGTGGCCAAAACTGGTGAAAGGACGGACTGAGTTAATGATTGGACTCGATGATCTGAGAGGTCTTTTCCGACCTTAATGTTTCCATGATTATGCATCTTTACTGAAGTTAACATACAACATTTTGAGTAGCCTTTTGTGAAAGCAGAGCAGAGCATTTGCCTGCTGGAAGTCCAAGCTGGTGATTTCTTTGTGGACTAATCAATTCTCAGTTCTGAAGAAAGAGGATTGTTTTGGCCTTTCTCAAACCCATGGCTGGTTTTTATCTCTTGATAGGACAAAGGTGGTGCAAAGGCACCTGGAAGAACTTGAAGCAGAGAATGTTCCTGGAGGACATTGGTCACTATGGTGGATCTGCCTTTCCTGCCTTGGGTCTGGCCAGGGACACAAGGGGCAGCCAAGGCACATGCCCAGGGATAGCTGTGGGTATCACACAGCAAGTTAAAACAACTCTGAGGAGCACTTCACTTTCTGCCTCCAGATTTCTTATTCATTATTAGCAGTGTAGCAGAGGATCTAATGTACCCTTACCATAGTTACGGTCCAAAAATAACATTTTTTCCTCAAAATTGAATGTGGTGTACATGTTTAAGTAACTTTGCTGCTGATTTTTTTTCCTGTTTCAACAGATGTATTTTGACTAACTACTTCTGCAGACCAATTCCTTCTTTGGCAGAGACTGCTCTGTGTCCTCCTCTTTCTTGTAAGTAATATTTTTTTCAAAATTTTTAACTGGTAGGGCCAGGTCATATATATTAAATAAGCAGCAAGAAAAGTCAATAATGAATCCTCTCCATCCCTTCAATTCAGATTTGAAAATGATAAAATCTAAATGCAACCAGAACCACAGCAGAATTTCTGTGCAAGTATTATGGTGCATAGCTGTGTACTGTGTGATTCTGAAAGAAAGAGTGAAGAAAGGCTTGTTAGTAAAACTGCCTTCTGTATAGGGAATATTTTTGGGGTAATTTGTAAGAGAAGCTTACTTGGTATTTGAATATTTAATAAGTGATCTAACACCTGGATTCTGCTTTTCTGGGAACTGGCCTTAAGCTCTTTCTGATAGCAATCCTAAACCAAGGTCAGAATTTATTGCAGAGTAAAATGAGGTAGCAAATGCTTTTGGGGTTTCACTGTCCATGGATCTCTGTGTTGTTTACCATGTGCAGCACAAACCTGTGACAGCCCAACACAGCCTGGAGCCCCTCCCGTGCTGTGCAAGGGATGAACAGAGTGAGAGACAGTTCTTGGCCTGAAACATTTACAATCTAAATAGATGTGGCAGGTGAGAAGGGGATAAAGGGGAATTTTGTTATAAATGGACATCTGATTTGGTGAGAGGGGGAACCCATTCAGCCGTGGGCAAGAATTTTGCCCACTCCAGGTGGTTGCTGAGCCTCCTCTCTCAGGTCATGCTGCTATCTCCAGCTCTATTTCATGCCTGTAAAAGCAACCATTTAATTTTGATTTTCTGAACAGAAAAAAAAATGGAAAAAGAAAAAAAAAGCCATCCCACATAAGAACAGTAGTCCATTTCTGTACCACGAGCCATGCCTGTTCTTGCTCCAGTAAAAGCCAGACCTCCTCATAACATACCTTATAACCTGTTAATTATGATTTCCTTCTCTAACATTTGGATCACACTACTAAATATTTTTAAATATCTATATATGTGTTTTTTAAGCTGCTGGGTTTGGGTTACACCTTTTCCATATGCCCAACCCACACAATCCCATCAACGCTTTCACACACCAGTCAAACACTCTATATTTGTGTGAAACTCACTGAAGGAAAAAAATTCTTATTACTACTACTACTAATACAAATTCATTTCTCACAACTATTAGTGTTTTCCTGAATGCCGCTGAATGAATTCCCTGCAATTGAATGTCTAAATTTTTATTGTGTTGATACAGTGAAGATTTTTGATTTATATTCATAATTACTCCAGTCCCATCACCACACGCCTTTCTTTTTTTTTTTTTTTTGTGCTTGACAAAGCTCCCTCTACAAAACTTAATCACTTTCTGTTTGAGCAATCCCCGAATACATTTTTACATTCTGTTGTTACTGGGAATGATGTTCTGAAAGTTGATATACATTTCAACAGCAGGTGTTAAGGCAGGCAAGTAGGGAACAAAAGCTCTCAGAGCATGAAAGAGTCTAATAATAGACAATTTGTTCACCTGGCACTGGCTGCTTAAGCATTTGAGATGAGCTCATTGTTATTTGGCCATGAGCTTTCTTGGTCGTAGGGATGAAAATATGGAAAATCCAGGTTGTGGAAACAAAGGTCTGCTAATATTAGAAAGGCACTAAATGGGGCATGATCAAGCTGGGGAGGTTGCTGGGTGAGCTGCGGGGTTTAAAGCAGTGAAACATTTCCATAACTAGGAAAGCAATCAATAAAGTCACAGTTGTGACTGTTCTTGCAATAAAATTACATGTGCAAATGTTTTCAATAACTCTACAACTGGGCAAGCTGTTCAGAGCAGCCTTGCATTCAGAAGTGCAGCTCAAGCTTTTTCCAGGCTCGTTGGAGAGGTGGCTGTTAGTCAGGGAAGATCACGGTGGCCAGCAGAGACAGGCAATCTGGTCAGAATGGAATCATCCACCCTCAAAGGCAATTCCCAGCAGCAATCCTGCCACATCCATGGGGCAGTGCTGGGAGCACCACCATGCCCCACTGGAGCCCCAAGCATGAGGAATGCAGGGTGTGTGTCCAGACCCAGAGCTGTGGGGGTGAGGAACATGATGCTGGCTCCTGGGAACACGTTGAATGCCTCCCTGCAGGTTGTTGGTGTTGGGAGCATTCAGGAAACTTTCTCTTCAAAAAGGGGAGTGCACCCACTGGGGGGGAGCCTGGAGGAGAGCAGAGATGACTCTGTGCTTGGCTTTGGTTCCTGTGCACTCCACAGAAGACAAAGGGGAAGCTGTGCTTCAATTTAAGGGCAACACTGTAGCTGAGTGTCCCTAAATCACCTTTCTTTGGCATGTACGGTGTCCCTAGAAGAGGGCCATGCATGTACCCCCAGAACAGACAGCAAAATAAGCATCCTTTACCCAGAGGAGCATTTTCATGTTCTTCTTTTCACGTTCTTTTCACATGCTCCTAAACTTTAGGAAATTGTGTTAATTATAGCATACCATTAATTATTGGTTTTGCTTTCGGAGAACAAAAATCCCTCAGATTTTTAAATTTTCATTGATTTTCGTATGAAATGCCACAGGACTCTGTTCCAATTTACCCCTCTAAGCCATGCTCACAGTTGTTTGCTTGGATCCCGAGGAGATTAAAGGATGAGGAGACTATAAATGCCACTGGATTTCTTTCCTTAGGCAGCCTGTGGAGATGAATCCTGCATCAGCAGTACAACTGGTGAGCTCCCTCTTGGCTTCAGTTCTACTAAAACTTCACTTTATCTTCATGAAGTCAGGTTGATCCTCTAGTTTGGTTGTTAATCAAAAGTCTCAATTCCTCAACATTATGGGTTCAGTTTCCAGGAAACACTAATCTTACAATCTTTACAATCACTGCAGGTCAAGGAGTTCCCCCCACCATGCAGTGCATTGGTCTCCTTTTCCAAACCATCACAGCTAGGGCACACTTTGGGCCAAAAGCCACCTTCCTAATAAGCTTAAGCTGCAGTGGATTGACAGCTGTGTTGCTGTCAAGCAGGGCTTATTTCACACCAGTGGTATTCACCAGGTATTACAAACATTTATGGCCAAGACAAGCTCATGCAACAAGAGGTCAACATAATCCTACACCACCCCCCAAACAAAATCATAATTAGAATACTTGGATACTGATGATGCTAACAAATGTTTCACAAATAGGCAATGGTTTAAAAAAATATATAAGTGCCTAATACCTCATACTTTGCATAATGAATATGCTGGAGAAGTTTGTCAACATTTAGCAATCAGTTCACGCATTCCTTGACCAGAGCAGTTGTGCAGGCACAGCTTTAGTGCCAGTGTGCAGCTCTGCTTGCCCCATACATGTATCATTGAAAAGTCAAGGACCAAGGAGTTACTGACTTCACATCAGTTGTTTTTGTTCTCCATTCATTTTATTTTTCCTTTGGAAATGTCAGCTGGAATTTGGCGTGTAAGGGTTTAGGTATCTGAAGGGAGGCCACAGCACTGAGCACAGATCAGATTGCTTTCCCTTGCTAAACTCCCCCCTTTGCATTCCAGCCTGACAAAGTTTTGTTGCAGCTACTCAGTACATAGATAACTAAGTGCTTTAAATACTAATTAAAATATATGATGTTTAACTGTTGGCCTATGCCATTTGTTTATGATGGAAGACAGCAGGGAAGTAGGATCATCTATTATAATTATCAGCAGAGTATTTCTTTTCATCTTTTCTTATCCAAGCAATGAGTATGTCCAGGCACTGACTTGGTTCTTGTAAACAGCCCTGTTTCCAACAGAATTTCTTCCTGCACCTTTCCATTGTCTTATCTTTCAATTCATCCTGAATCTACCTTAAAACAATACATTCCAAGTTCCCTCTAGCTTTTTTTTTTATACTTGAAACTTTCTGTTGGAATTGTTTCAGGCCAGCAAGCTTGCTACCCTGGTCTCAGTATGCAGAAGTGTGTTCCCATTAATCAAAAGAAAAGCTGAGTAAAGTGGTACAATCCACATTCTCATTTCGGGAAATTAAAAGGCAGTATCATTATTAAAAGGCAGTTCTGCTAAATGTTTTCTGATGGAGGGAGAATTGGGACACACTACGCTGTCCAATGACTTTGCCAAAGATATGACACCAAGAGACACAATAAATGAATGTATAAATAGTAATTGTTCTGAAAGGGGTAGTCATAAATCACAAAGTGAGTTGCAGGAGACTTCTTTCTTGGTGATACTTGAAATGTGATCTATGTTGAATTAAAAGAAAATCAGATTTTCTCTTTTGGTTGTGTTGAAATGATATAGAACCCGAAAGCCAATTTCCCTGAAGCAGAATCCTATGCAAAATCTGAAGCTCTGCAGTAAACATTAGACTAAGGTTTGCAAAAGGAGGGATTTGTTGAAGAGTACAAACCAGCAATTTGTTGGAGTAAGAGGTTATTAATCATACAACACTTAGGGTTAGCAAAGCTCTGGCCTTGAATCAGCAACGCACTACAACAAATTGAATCACTCCAGTAAGAACAAATAAGTTGCTCTGTGAAGTTCTGCAATGGATCTCAAAAGACCTTTTCCCTTGCAAAACAGCTTCACTTGTAATGAAAAATGATCCTTTTATTTGTTGTGATCATTTATCCCCAGAATCTGACCCATCTCAAGCTGTCTGTAGATTTTTTCCCTGGGTTCATCCACAGTGCTCCTGTGGAGAGATTACCTGCAGATCACCACTTCCCTTTCTTCCCTGAACAGCATCTATCTTAATACGTGCACAGCCCAAGAAGCAGAACTGCTGAGAACTTGGGACCTGAAGAGTTTGCAGGACAGCTGAGAGATGGACCTTATCAAAAGGTGTTTCTTCCTAGCAGCTGGAATCCTGCATATGTGGCCCTGCAGAACTGATCCAATTCTGGTTTAATCTCAGACCAGATACAGGATTCACAGGGCACAGTGGGTCCAGAAATCCTCTAGCCACCTCCTTATCCTCTTCCAGGGGCCTCTCCATGACCAAGTTTCTGCTGTGCCTATAGCTGTGGTGTGTAGGTTGGCATCATTAGCTACAATTCCCTGTAATAACATTGGAAAGCAGAACCTTGATAAGATTTGGAAACAGGGACTGGCTCAATTATGCAGCTATGTGACCTTATTTTATTTGCTTTGCTTTCACAGTCTGCCTCTTGTCCTGCTGCTTGTTTGTCACACTCCCTTGTGCTCTGGTTTAGATCAAATGAGCTCTCTTTCTGTTTGTATAGCTTAGGATATAGGGACAGCCCAGGAAAACAGCCTGGGGCAAAACCACAAATTTGCTTGGGGAAGGATGGTTTTGGGAAAGGCAGGGGGAGAAGAGGGAACCTTGTCAATCAGACAAGACATGATGGTTTTAACCTAAAAGAGGGTTGATTTAGATTAGGTAAAAGGATGAAGTTTTTTACAATGAGAGTGGTGAGGCACTGGAACTGGTTTTCCAGAGAAGCTGTGACTGCCCCATCCCTGAAAGCTGGACTGATTGGATGGGGCTTGGAGGAACCTGGTCTGTTGGAAGATGTCCCTGCCCCTGGCAGAGGATTAGACTAGATGAACTCAAAAAATCCCTTCCAACCCAAGCTATTCTATGAAGAAAGTTGGCAGTCACAAGGGTACCAGGGTAAAAGTGGATGGAACCAGGACCTGATGCACCTCACCAGCCCTTTCATTAGATTGCATGGAGAATTCCAAATGTTTTTGAGCAGGACATTGGACATCAACTGTCAGCCCAAAGAGAGGCTCTTCCAAGACTACTATATTTTTGGTATTCCCATAAATTTGCAGTCACCAAGTGATAGTATCTTTGCTTGTTTTAAAGTGTTATTCTAAAAGGACAATGTGTCTCTTTTGCTGGGTACTTGAACCCCAATTATACAACACAGGCACTCGAGATGTTCAGGCAGCCCTGACACTCATATTCTATGGATCCACTTTTTTTCATTACCATCAGACACAGTGACTTCCTCAGCAGCAGCCAAGAACCTAACCTGACTCCCAGGCTGGCTGGTGCCAGGCACAGATTTCTGGAGCTCAGTGGCAGGAGTAGAAAACATTGGTAACATAGGAGTTAGCTGAGGATGTTTCTTTAGTACAGCCTGCAGGTCAGACATTACCTGCTGGTAAATACATAATAAATAACCACTAACTGTGTCAGCTTCCTCCTATTTATTCCCTAATAGTGTATTCTGAGTCTCTACATTCCACAGGACAAATGACCTGGTTGGAAAGGCACAAGCCACTGCCAGCTCTCCCTGCTGACTCCTGCTTCCTGTGCAAGTCTGTGGAACTGGTGCCTCAGGCCATCCTGATACCTGCAGGACTGCAGGTAAATCACTGCTGCCACCAGGGAACTCCCAGCCAACCTTGCTGTGTCTCGTCTCGTGCATATCTGTGTGGCTGACCTAGTCCCCAGCCAGGGATCATTCTCCAGCTGGGAATTTGGCTTTCTAGCAGCAGTCTGCTCTTTTTTATGAGAGCAAGTAGTCAGGTACGTTTGCTTTTTCTTCATTTTTTCTCCTGTGCTTCACTTGGTTTATCCACCTTGCTAAATCTGGTTAAAAGGTAACTGTCAGAAGATTGATGCAGTAAATTTCATGCTGTACCTGCAGTAAGTGAAGTTTTTTCTGCCCATTATTCATCCAACTCCTGGAGTTTGGACAGATAGTTTGTATTAATAAAATATACACTAATATCAAAACATTTTCCAAGCCAAATCTATTAATTACTTTTTCCATTATCTGCCTGGCTCTGCACATGAATAAATGAAAAGAAGCAGAGAAGACAGAGACATGACAAGATCTGTTATGTAAATCACTCTGTACACCCCGAACTATCTTCTGGGGCAGTGCTAACTAATTCATGACAGGTCACCCAATAGTTATTAATAAGTCATAAAATTGACATAAAATAAATCCAATAATACTTCTTGAATTAACAATACCTGACTCCTTACTTGAAACAGCCTGTTTGGCAAAAGGGGCCAAAAATCATAGCCAGTTTCAAGCTCTATGTTCAGAAAATTGCATTTTTCCCTGCCTTGGGTAGATGTTGAATCCCTCCTTAACAGTTGGGAAAGTTCCACCATTGCATCACTTCACTGCACAGTCCATTTTGTCACCTGAAGAGGAGAAGCCACTTTGTGCCCTCCACTTGTGTATCCCACAAGATATTGCAGATCCCAGTTTGCCCTGGGACATTCCAGTGACATTTTCCAGCCTCAGGGTTTGACTGACTGCTTCAGCCTGACTTTGGGTACACTGAGTTTTCAGAGGCATGAGCATAGATCTGAAAATCTCACTATCATGGGTCTTTGCTAGAAAGGCATGTAATTATTGAAATTAAATAATTCAGAGAAAGTAGGGTTAGATAAGATAGTAGGAAGAAATTCTTCCCCATGAGGGTGGTGAGGCCCTGGCACAGGTTGCCCAGAGAAGCTGTGGATGACCTGCCCCTGGAAAAATTCAAAGCCAGCTTGGGTGGGGCATGGAGCAACTTGGGATAGTGGAAGGTATCTCTGTCCCTCTGTCCACAGCAGGGGGTTGGAACAAGATGAGCTTGGTTCCTTCCCATCCAAATCATTCTGTAATTCTATGAAAATGCATTTCCCCTTTGCCAGTGAAGAACAGCTCCATAGATGTGTGTCCTCAATGTATCTTAGGTCCAGGTTATTTCTCTCCACATCCTCTGCAGTCTTAGTGTTTTCCCTCATTATGTTAATGGTGTCCATGTGCTGTGGACTCCGCTTGCCTCACTTGAATTTTGCATTGAGCTTTCAATTAGAGGGATTCAAACTGATTATTCTGGCAGCACTTCCCCCTCCACAAATCCAACTCTTATTGCACATCAATTTTTAAAAAGGTGTTACTGATACTCAAGGAGCTGTTAGGGATCCTCTCTGCTGTGCCTAAGGACAAGGGAAGAAACTCACCTGGAATTAGGATAAAACTGCTTCCCATAACCATTGAGTCACATGTCCATGGGATGGCAGGGGATGGCACACTCCTGCTGGAAGATCTGTCTTTACATCCCCTAACCTGAAAACTGGGGATTTGATAAGAGAGAAAGGGAGCATAAGACTCAATTCAAGCACAGGAAATATTTTGGTGACTTTTTTTTTTTAATGCATTAATATTGGGTGGGTTCTCACATCCCCAACTATGAATCATTTGAAGTTTGCTAGTCCTCATGTCTTTCATTAGTCAAGGATATTTGCTTCATTTTCCACCCATTTTTCTTCATTTTGTCACCTCAGTTTTGCTGCCTTCAAGGAAACAATGCATTGCAGAGAGGCTGCCTTGCCCACAGAAAGTGTCCAGGATTATTGAGCTCTGGTGCTCTTCATCTCCTGGCTATGCAGCCTGAAACTCAGCCCCTACCTATCTGTAATCCAACCTATTTTTCCTAAGCAGAGTTAACTCTATTTGTCAAGGGAATTATGCTTTATCTGCTGCAGTATCAGTCACACAGAAATTTCCTCCTCTGAGCCCCAGCCTGCTGTCTCAGTGGTGCAGGGAAGCCATGCTGTCTGTTCAGCCCTCCTTTCTCCTCAAAGGAATTACAGGATCCCGGAATGGTTTGGGTTAGAAGGGACCGTAGAGATAATTTTTTCCAATCCCCTGCCATGGGCAGAGACACGTCCCACTAGACCAGGTTACTCAAAGCCCTGCCTAACCCGGCTAAGTTCAGCTTAGCTGAGTTCAGCTAAACTTTCTAAGCACAACTGTCTAAAAATATTTGGAGCCTTTTGGTTCACTATACATCATTTTGATTAATGCCACTGTTATTCCAAGCTATTACTGTACAAGTTTGTATTGGGTTTTGGTCTGGTTGAGCTATTAGTGTTACTGATACAGCAATATTGCAAATGCTGGTGTTATTCATAGAAATGCAGTTGCCTTGTGTTGATGTTTTTGCAGATCAAACATCATCTGTAAAGAATCATCTCAGGAAGTGAAGTGTTACTGGTTTTGACACTCAGAGAACTATTTGTATGTAAGATTTTGAATTCTCCATTTCAAACATACTTGAGAAATATTTAGGTAATGTTAAACCAGCTTAGAGATGGCTAAAGAGGTGCTGGAGTTGGATGGCCTGGGCTCATGTCAGTGTCCTTGTGACCCTCCAGCTTCCCTGAAACCACCTTTCATCACTCTGAATGAGCTGCAAGTGCTGCATCACAGTGTGGTGATTCAGGGCTGGGCTCACTTTAGTTAAAAGACCCTGACTGTGGATGGTGTGAGCTGCCACCAGCACATTTTGCAGATGCCTGCTGGCTCTGGAGCCGATCCCCAGCCAAAGGGGTGTGAAACAGCCCAAACATTATGGACTCTTCCAGCCTGATGTAAAAAACCGCCCACGTGAAACAGCTTTGGAGGAGGCCGGATGGCATGGGATTGGGAGCTGGGTGGAAGGGGCTTGATTCTGCCACGTGATTTATTGGCTGGTCATATTAATTTCCTTTGTTGTGGAGAGGATCATTACATTACCAGGTGTTTATTCCAATTGGACAGTGAATCTAGCTAATTGCCAGGGCACCCAGAGCTTGAGAATAACCTTTCATGGAAACAAAACAAAAACTTGATCTCAATGTACAAAACAACACAAAGCATCTTGGAACAGAAACCTCTTCAGCTATTGAGGGGGAGTCACAAAGTGGGAGAGGAGTTTAGGGCAGGCTGGGGCTGTGGACCCACAGCACAGCATGGAGCAGAGCTTTGACCCTCAAAGCACAGGTAGGAATTGTCTCAGGGCTGTGTCCAGAGAGGATGCTCATCTCTGCTTCCCAAAAGAGGAGTTCAGTAATTCCTCTGGCAGAGAGGGGAGTGAAGCAGAGACAGGAGCAGTCGGAGGGATGGGATGGGGTCACTAATCAGGTTCTGCTCCTGACCAGCACCAGTCCAAGCCCTGTGTAACCCAGGACTGGGATGACAGGATCCCAGATTTCATCATCAGCTCTTCCCATCCCCCTACTGCCTGGCCTTGTTTAACATCTCTTCCACATCCACCTGCTCTCCCCAGGTGAGCAGTGTGGGGTGGGGACAACTTCTGCTGGCCAGCACAAGAAGACTTTGCAATACCTGGTGCATCACCCACCTGGGGACCTGCTCGTTCCCTCATTTGAAGTCCTCGGTGGCAGGACTTAGGGTTGTATTTATTTTTACTGTTATTCTCACAGGTTATGTGAGCAGAGCCATTTTTTCCTTCCCAGGTTGCTAATGCAATTGTTAAAGTTTTGAATGCTGCTGGGCACATTGGAGGGATATGTCCTCAGTCTCTTAGGAAGAGATAACTTTCCTCCAGCTTTTTAGCAACAATGCCATAAATTATTACCCCGACACAGAATTTAATTGCACAGTTAAATACATCATTTACAAGGCTTTTAGCATGCCCTGCTAAATTCTCTACTTTTTCATCTAATCTCTGTAGGCCCTCGTTACATTTGCAGAGACCTGTATGGGCTTCATTCCTGTTAAATGTGTCAGTAAATCACAGCAGGAAAAAACCCTGACACATTTCCCTAGGAATTTTCTCTGCAGCCTGAGCTCCCAACCCTGCGGCTTCCTGTTCAATAGGTCAGCCCAGACCCCATTTGTCATTTCTCTTTAATTACTGTGGAACCTCTAATCCAGGCCACAAATTCCTCCCCGCTCATACTTCTTTTCACTTCAGAATGCGTATCTAATAGCAACCAAGGACTTTTCCTATTTTCTCACTTGGAATCTGTTTTGGGAGCTTGGAATTGCTATCTAACTGAATCAGTAACATCTGTGACTTCAGGGCAGCTTGAGTGGGAATAGTTAGAGGGTTAGACAGATTTCCTGCATTTTAGGGCTCCTTTCCTCTGAAGAGGCTGCTTTGGGACAATTCAGTTGCATTTAATGCTGCTTCTCCTCTTTTTCTTCCCTTCTTTTGGTTGTTATTTAACCCCATCTCTCCTTTCTCTTTCTTCCTCTCCCCCATCCCTCCAAGTTGTTTAAGTTTTTCAGAAGTAAAAATTATTTTAAGGAACCTCACCAGCATTTTGAAAAGTTTCAGTTTCAAACACATGAAAAGGAAAAGTCAGAAGGGATTCCTAGAACTGTACTGCAGCTTGCAGGTATGGCTTTGATTTTCCTTTTGGCAGGCTTTTGCCATTCCCTCTTTCATTGCCCTTCCAAGAAACGCTGCTGGGTGCCTAAAGACCTGTACGCTTCTTACACTTGGCAGGAGCAGATAACAGGAATGCTACAGTTTGGGCTTTGAAAGATTAAAAGCAACATTTATTCCTTACAGTACTTTCAAATTTCCTCAAGTTAATTTAAAATACATTTTTGAGAATGTTTAACTACTAATACTGAGGTTTTTAAACTTTTTTTTAAAATTCTGCACACACCATACCTGTTATTTAAACCAAATAAGAGGTGGATTAAAGTCAGTGCAATTCTTTAAAGTGCATTAACAACTTTGAGCAGTCCTTGGAAGGGGTACCCTGTGCCTCTGTGACTGGTCTCTTTATGATATCTTTGTAAAAGTTCTGGCAAGGAATGACCACACTTTGTGAGCGAATTTCCACTTCTCAGAAACTTTTTGCTTCTGGTAACCAACCTCATTGCTACTCGAGTACACAGCACAAGTGTCCCTTCCCTGCCTGGTGGAGCAGCTGATAAATTATTCATACAATTAATGAGGATTTTGAATTTCCAGGCAAACTGTGATGGCATTTTTAAAAGCTTGCATCACTTCAGCAACATTTTCCCCACACCTGAATGCTTCAGGCACTCAGGTGTTTTAATCACCAATGCAGAGCTTTGCCCCTTTCTCCTCCTGCAAGTGCTTTGCTCCACACAACAATCCTGTGGCTATTTTGTCTGTTTGTCTGCACGAGGATTTTCTGTGCTAATAAACATGAGGGGAAAGGGGAATCTGAGAGGGCTGAATTAATCACCAAAGGGGATCACATAACTTGCCTTATATTAATTTTGAAATGACAAGACACAGGTGTGCTTTTAGTGATGTTTCAATGGATGTTAGCATTTAAGTTCCCTTCGTATTTTTTTTCCTTCTTATGGATCGTACTTTAGCTGAAGCATATCAGAAAAAAATATATCAGAGTAAGGAATCTCTTGCTGAAACAAAGAGTTCCATGATGTGAAAGGGCTGATTATGTTTATATTACGTGTTCTCCTGTGAAGGAACTGAGCCCCCCAGCTAGTAGGGGGAGAAAGGTCATTGAAACTGAAGGAACAACTGACTCAGTGTCTTAATTCTGAAGGAAATGAGCCCTTTGGAGATGAGAGGGGCTTTCTGATCTACTTCAGAGCAAGGCATGCAACTATGAAAATAAGCTTTTCCTGTTATGTTGAAGAATAAAGCAGCAAATCAGAAAGACTGGGGATTGGAAATAAAAAAAATATTTACACTGATTTTATTTTTACCTTTAAATGCTCCATATGTGATTGGCAAAGGGGAATCATTCTCCTAGATTATCATCCACAGCATCCTTAAGAAGAATTTGAGAAAGAAAGATTAACAATAAATCAAATCTTTCTTGCATGTGGAACCAGACTTCCATGGCTGGGCTGCAAAGAGCCTTCCCATCGCTGGCCAGCCTGGTGGCATTGGGTCCTGGGATTCTCACATCTCCTTCTGCACCCACCACACAAGAATATTTGAATGAGGAGGATGTGGAAGAAAGACCACTGTCCAAAAATGCCTGTACAGAGTTTTTGCTATGCATGTATTGCACTTCAAATGTGAACCTGAGTCTGTATTTGAGCCCAAACTCTCCTTCTGTCCACACTTTGGGGAGCTGAGCTTGCAGGGGTTTTTGCTGAATGTGACAATTAGAAACTTGCATCACTGTTGGCCCCTGTCCCAAGGAATGTCCTGGATGCAATGACCTAGGATATTTCTGTCTTGCTTGCTCTGACAGGTATGTCTCAAGTGCACAAAATCCTTCCCAAAAATGTCACCACAAGGGATAGTGTGACCTGTGGGCTGCAGGAAGGAGGGATGCTTGCAGAACACTGCGGATTTCTACTGCTGAAGTACAGATGGCAAATTGAATTTGGCTCTAAATAGCTAAAAATGGTCTTAAACTTAGCTTGTTCACTTCCTTGGCATCATAGTGGACATAGTCTTTGTGGTCCTGGATAAGGACAAGGAGTGTCTAGTCAGTTTTTACAACAGATTGTGTTGGTGAAGGCACTGATCGCTCTCCGGGGCTGCCAAGGTTTTAGAAATGTGCTGAGAAATCAAAATCCTCATTTAAACTGCAACAGCATCGTGAAGTATGAGCTCTGTAAATCTTTACAGATTATTGGGCACCCAAACAGATAGACTTGAGAGCTTTGGTGCTTTTGCCAGTCATCCAGTTACTCTTGGGCAAAAGTTTTACTCTGAAAGAAATCTAATTGAGCAACTACAGCTACTCCCACCGTAGCAGTAGGCACAGCACACACTGACTGCAACTCTTACAGCAAAAGTGACCATTTTGCAGAAGCAAATCACCCTAGAAGTTGATCAGAAATGCAACAGAGGATTGTTTTTAATGGCATTAGGGGGAATATTAAGATTTATTCCTGTAAAGACTTACTCAGCATGTTGCACAAACTCCTCTTAGCGCACTAATAAGTCAATGTGTTACTGAATGCTTTGCCATTATAATTACAGCCACATGTTGTCCTTTTTACAAATAGGTCTGGCTTAATTGCATCATTTTTCAGCAGGATTTATGTGGTCCTGCTTAATCTAAAATTAGTACATGCACAAATGAAGTGCAAACTATTTTCCATCACTGAACTGTGAAATGTTCTCCAGAATAGAGATATACCAACATGTTCCTAAAAAGATGCAACAAACAGTCAGGCAACTTTTTGATTTGTTTGTGAGTCTGCATCTATACAATTTTGTTGAAAGTAAGGAAAAATATACTACAATATACCTTAACTACAAAATGACAAAGAAGTCAGCTTAATGGTCTAAATCAAGAAGTCTATTTTGATTATCACTGGTAAAACAAGGGATGGGGGAAATCATAAATCTATCTTGATATTGCTAGCTCTCAGCATTTATTAAATAAAGTAAGAGCTAATGTGTTTTATATATTACATCAATCTATCACATGTAAATATATCACATTTATAAGATGCTCTACAGGCCAAGATTGTGTTGGCCTAAATTCTAAGTTACTTGCAGTAATATTCCATATTGCCTACATAGCTCTGAGGACCTAAGGATATCTATAGGTCATAGTAGGGATAAGAGTTTGGAATACCTGAACCTAGGCCAGCTATCACAACTGCCATCCCCACATACTGATTGGAATTTTGGAAAATGCATGATTTCCAAGAGTGTTAGAAGTCAGACATTAAAATATAAATGCATGGCCAAACCCCAACTAGATGCAAAAGCCTAATGCTGGAAGAAGATTAAATCCTCTTTCAGTTTGTATCTCATAGGGTAAAGTTACTTTGACTTCAGCAGAGTGGAGATCTTGCCATGAATGAAGATTCACTTGTGCTGTGAGGAAGACTCCTGAATTTTAGTGGGTAAATCAGAAAGCCAGGAGAAATTCCAATATTGCTTAAGCACTAATGTAGAATCAACTAATGTTGATCTTCCTCTAAACATGGAAGCTTCTCTCTCAATTTCTTGATAGATAAATGCAGTTTTGGAGAGCTACTCAGTTTTGTGTGACACATGGTTTGGGTAGAAAGTAAGAGAAAGGCTCTATTACTAAAAATACTTGAATATTAAGAATAGGCCTTGGTTTAAATTTTATGTTTCTGATTTTTACTCCTTTAAAGTATTTCTCCTTGTAGGTCTCAATGGGCCAGAATTCCGAAGACTTACTTAAAGCAGGGCACCTGAAGACCAGTACAATGTGCTTTCAGCCATGAGAAATGCTCCTGGCTGTAGGTAGGAATGGGTTAACACACTTACAAACAGTAGCTTGCAGGTCACTGCCATTTCCCTGTGCCTCATCATGTCACCACAGTAATTCACACTCTGAAACCTTAAGGCTATAGCTGCAAATGTGCTGCAAACAGAAACTTCTGAGCTGTCTCTGAAACAAGGCTGATCCTGAATGAGCAGAGTGATCCTTGGTGCTCCTTGCCATCCATGAGACACCTGTCTGGTTCTGTGCTTGGCTTAAAATGAGGATTCTGGTGTGTATTATCCCAAAGATAAGAATCTGATAAACCAGTAGTAGATGGCTGGATTCATAATTCCTGGCAGCCCTTTAATCTGGATCCTTGGAGATAACAACAGAGATATGCCCAAAATAGACACCCTGGTCTCTTCAGTGGTTCATGATTTTACTGATGTTTGAATCAGAGCACCAACCCTGACCTTCTCCCTGCTGCCTCCTGCACATTCACAACTTCTGCTTTTCCTAAGAATATTTATTTTGTAAATTAAAGGCAAATGCTCCAGCTGAGGGATTTGCTACCCTTTGTAAATCAGGAGTTGAGCATTTGCCTGGTACCTCACATAGACTTCTCCATAAAGTACTTTTATGAAAGCATTTAAGCACCAATAGTTTTGTTTGATAAGAGCAAAGCGTGATGCAGGAGTAGGATGCAGGTGTTACAATGGAAAATCATACATGAAAAAGAAGGCACTGAGGAATTTTAGAGAACATTTTCCTAAGGAGGTGTGACATCCTCCATGGATATGGCACCACTCTCTGTGAACCTGGCTTGACATAAAGCCCTTTCTGGTGCAAAGGAGATTTGAACCACTTTGGCCTCTTGTGCGGGACGCACGAGTATTGCATAGAGCAAGAAACTGTCCTTGGAGCATGGAGCTGGGTCTTCCAAAGTAAAGCTCCATGAAACAAAAGCAAAGGAAGAATAGTGCTCTGCCATCTGCTACACATGTAAAGAATTTACAAGGTTCTGTGATTTTTGGTTACTGCCACAACTGAATAAGCATTTTTGGTGCTGAGTATATGATTTTTGACATCTTCAGGTAAACAGTTTCTGCCTGCTTTGATGTTAGAATCTTTCTCTGGAGCATGTTCCTCAGCCTGTCTGAGTGCCAGGAGAGCCAATTCCATCTGCTGAACACTCCTCAGGTGAATTTTCTTGAGCAGAAAGACTGCTCTTGACTGTTGCTCCCATAAACGAGCACTGAAGTGTTAGCCTGTCATCCGCTGAACGCTTCAACCACACTAAAGGAGGCACCTGCACTCAGAAGATTGAAGCTCTGCTCAGTTTTCTCAAGTTGGATATTCTGGTATTTCTGGTGCATCTTGCATATGTAGGAGCAGCAAAATTTGTCATGGGGAACAGAGGCATCAGCACAGAGAGGGGACAGATGGTGAACGTTACGGAGACTAAAGTACGGCTGAATCTTTCCAGAGAGAGCGGGTCCTGCAAGGTAGGAAAAGTGGTTGTAAATGAGACAGTGACACAGGAAGCTGGAATATGAATGGCTTGGGAAAGGGACTGTTCTCATGCTGAGAGGGAAGAGGTGGTCTGAGGACAGCACCTTGAGCATGGAAAATTGGTGTGGGGGGAGCTGCTGTCAGAGGAGCTGGTGCAGAGATCATCACCTGCTTTGAAGGCTTAATAAGTCACTTGAAACAAAAGCACGCTGTTGGTTTAGGTGAGTTCCATGTTTTTCACAGGGAAAGTTTTTTCCCAACACACCCCGCTACAGATGTCATTCCCTGAACTGAGAGTTCATAAACCTTTCAAATAACTTCTGCTTGATTTTCAGGCTTTATTATTGTACATCAAGATGGTTTCATTTGCCTTGTTATTATTCCTCGTGTAATTGCTCTTGCAATTAGAAAAGATAATATATTAAATGACAGCTACAGTTTGGCATTTCTTGTATTTCAGAAGATTTATATTTATATTTTTCCTTAAAATTTTGCAATTATATTTAAAAAAAATATAATCCAGGGGCATGTTTCTATACCACCAACTCCTGCAGGCTGTCTGTAGGATGTCTGGGCTGAGGATGAGCTTGAAAAGTACACTTATATGCTCCTGGAATATAAATTAATCCCTAACTTCTCCAAGTCAAATTCACTGTATCCTATTTTATCTTTTCAGAACAAGGGAAGATATCAGTTAAATTGTCACAAATAAACCCCAAACTGTTGTGAAAGAGCATCTGATTTCCTAAATTAATCTGAAAGGTACGTTTTCAGATTTCAGAACCCTCTCCTTAACCTCGGTTCCACAAATAGCTTTATGCTGAGATGAAGTGTAGACAAACACACAATAGAAGTTTCTAACCAGAACTGCTGAGGGGTGTGTGCTATATCCTCTCATAGCAACCATGGGCCCCAGCTCAGCTCTGGAGGCTGAATGGATCCTATGCAATGGTTTCCATGGTTGCACAGGGTTTCATGTACCCAATAACATTAATATTCCAGTCCTTAATAGAATAACTTGTGCAAAGGCAATTTTTTCCTCTTTATTTCCTATCTTAAATTATTGCTGTCTTAATGATTGAATAAAGTTATAACATGAAAGTTATTCCATGAAAGCTTAAAAGATTGTTGAGATTGTCTTAGCATGAGCTCAAGCCTGCAGTACTTATGTAAGCAAAATTTCAGGTGCCTCCTGAGACAACACTGTTGGGTTTGGCTGGTAAAATAATGATGATTTTTCTCTTTACCAGTTTGTTAGTATTTATCTTAACAAAAGGTTTGCCACTAAGAAGTTAAGAATACTGACAATGGCTGACCAGTTTTCGGAAGAAAATAGTGTGAGTCTGAGAACTTAGAGGTGGCAACTCAGTTGTGATAATGTGACTAAAATTTTAAGGGAGTGCCTTATTTTGTGCTTTAACACTGAGTTGGAGGTGATTATTGTCCTTGCCTTTTTTCCCACTGAGGGTTTTCCAAAGCTCACCTCTGTTGGAAGTTGTCTACTACCTCATTTTTAATGTCCTTCTGAAAAAATCTCAATTGTTAATTAAGAACTGTGTAACTCGTATGAAAAGATCACTTCAGAACTACACCTCAGCCAAGTGTCAAAGAAAACTTCTTGTCCTTGGGTAGCTCCAGCTGACTGTGACTTCCCTACACCTTAAAATATCAAGTGCTTGGGCTGTGTGAATGATTCCTTTCAAGGTGGCAATAACCTGCAGGTGCTGTCCCAGTTCTGGGACAGGCCATAGTTGAATGAAGGGTTGGGTCATGGGGAAAATTTGGGTCATGGAGTTCTCTGATTTATAGGAGAAAGAAATGTTCTGGCAGTACTTCTTTTTGATGTTTCAAGCCTCAGGAGGACCCGGCTCTACTCAAGCATGGGGTGTAAGTGTTGAAATACCACAGAATAAAAGATGCAGAGGTCTGAAGAGAGCTCTTCAGAAACAGAACAGAAAGCTCCAAGAAATTGTCCAAATGAGTGCCACTTTGATATTTATAATGGTTAGTTGCTACCGAGGTGCAATCAGGGCTGACTTCCGGCCTCTGCTCTACAACTGAAGTCTGAGAAAACACGCAGAGCTCTCTAAACCTTCCAGTGATTTATCTGAAGTGTTTATTATCTGGCTTACAGATGTGTTTCAAAATGTGGTTTACAAAGAAGAGCTCCATGTGCAAAAAGGTTACATTTTTAGCTTGTGTAAACTATTGTTTTCCCACCAAAGCCAACCAAGTTGCCGTGCGATGTCCCCCAGCAGAGGATCTGCTCTCCAACCAATGCTTGGTTATTGTTCTTGGCCACGTCCATGAATATTTCAGACTGTGCTGGAGCTGGGCTCTGAATGCCTTCATTCACAGACTGTATAAATGATCAAAGGAGAGGCTTCTTGATCTTGTGTGTAATAAATCCTCTGCTTTCAGGTCTGCTGAACTGGAGACTATCATAGAAATACTTACTCCTCATGTACAGCTCAGGAAGCTGGACTCAAGTATTCCTCCTGTTGGACAAATGCCTCTGGAATTCCACGAATTGCTTGGCACATCTGACAGAGAAGGCAGAGGAATCTCAGCCTCTCTTCACTGTACAGTCTTCCTGCATGGAGCATGGCTTTGGAGACATTGCTCCCTGCTCTAGGTCAAGTAATAGCAGGGGAGAAGGGGCATCTACTTGAATACCTAAAAAAATGCAAGTAGAAGGAAAGATTTGAAAACAAACAGTGTTGGGATAAGCTTTTTTTTGGATTTCAAGGAGTTCATTGTAGAAACATTGCCTAGATTTTTTACAAGGGATCATCTTAGCTTGCAACTCATCTAGCTTTGTTTTGCATCTTGAATGTTTCTTTACAAAACAGTGGTAAAACAAGAGGAAAAACTGATGTGAAAGAGTTTAATGGGTCTTGAAAGAAAAGTAAGTTGTGGTTTCCTGGTACCTGGACACCTTGTATCTTTCTACGAAGTGCCTTGCCATGAATAAAGTATATAGGAAGAAAATAGTGGTCTATCACAACCCCTGTCCATTTTTATCTAAAAAAGTACCTGTGATTACGTGTCTGAATTGAATTAATTTTATTTATAAAAAGTAGAGAAGGGGTAGCTTGCTAATGGGGTTTTTTTGTCGAGCTGGGACTTCATCAGAAGCAGCTATGGCCACAATTACACATAGAGTAACTCTTGTGACTTTGAAAACCCTATGGGTTTTTTACCTGTGAAGAGTTTATGCATCATTCCATTCAGAATTCCAGTTGCCTGGATTAAAGAGCATAAACTGGACTTCTGAAGTTTTCCAGGGCTTATCATCCATGCCATGCCTTCCTACACTTCACTGACCAAACTAATAAGAAACAAGTGCCAAAATCTGGGCACTCCATGACTGGATTGCTCTGTGTGTCTATGTTAACCTATGTATCACCTTTCTTTGTGCAGTTGCTCAAGAGGCTAATGGAGAATCCTGCCCTTTTGAATGGGAATTTTGCCAGCTGCATTAACTGGGACAAGATTATTGACTGTCTGAGGCAAAGCTTAGAAGATAATTGTTGTGTTTAACTGTTAATTCTCTAGCATTATCCCAGTAACTTGTGGATGTATCCAAGAGTTGCTTGATGTCTATATATACACACACCCACGCGTGTGCACTCGCCTGCCTTTGGGAATTCCCTTACCCTTGCTAATACGACTACAAAGATTCACTGGGCTTTCCTATTTGTAAACAGAAATAGTTTGGACTTATGTCCTGATAAAGGCAGACACTATAAACACGATGTGAAGCTGAATTTGTTTCTATGTTCATCTCAGAAGCTCAGCAGCTCAGCCTTGCACACTGATTGCCATGGCTCAAGGTGCTGAAGATGCAGAAAAAGTGAAGGGAAAAAGTAATATTGCACGTTGTTAACCTCCTGCTGCAGGGATGGCTCACCCATTTGGAGAGCTGTGCACAGCCCATGACATCCCTCACTCGGCAGGGTCTCTGTGATCTGAGAATTGGTACCTGCCACCCGATGTGTCTCCTGCTGCGAGACAGGTCTATGAAGTAATGGAGCCTGGCTGTCTGCAGTCAGCACTGCTGTACTACATCCAAAGCAAGCTTGCCAGTCAGAAAATGCTGCATTAATCTTTCAGGGAGTGTTTGTTTTGCTTGTTTTGCTAGGCTGAGTTTCAAGCAACTGATAATGTGCTCATGAGCAGTTCTCCTGTTGCAGCCCATTTTTCAAAAAGAAGTGTGAAGGCCGGAGCTCCCAAGGTTGGGCAGAACACTGGTTGGAAAGGTTATGTATGGTCTTGTTTCAGTGTGTGAGCTCACAGTGCTTTTGAGTGCACGTTAATAAATCTGTGCAGGTACATTTGGGACAGTGGAGTTGCAGCTCTTCGAAGTCTGATGAGCGTTTTAAAAACATACCTTGGACTTGGTTCTTCTCTGTTAGTGCTAATTCTGCTTGTGGAGTTATCTCACTGCAAATGAGATGTACTTGTGCTTGCTAAGCAATAGTCCAACCTTCTGACTGCTGAAGGAGAAACTCTGAAGCCTTCTGAGGGTTAGATATGAAAAACACTTCACAGGTCACAGAATTTTAAGTGTTGAAATGCCTGGAATTTCGGGAGGTAAATGACAGTGTGCCTGACTTGTTCCCACTTGCCCCTGCAGCTTTGCTGCTCCATCCAACTGCAGCACTGAAGCTCTCACTTAAAGGCCCATCCTTCCAAGTCTTTTTGCATTTAGCTCCTCTAAGCAAAAAGGAATTTAGATATGCAAATAACTTTTAGGATGTGGAAAATTCAAGTCTGGCGACTCTTCCATGTGCAGAACCTTTAAATACAAGGCACTTTTCTGGGCTTCTTTGGTCGATTTTATTTTAAGATATTCCGTGCTCTTTGATGACTTGCAAAATAAAATCTCGCAACGTTTCCACAAGTGAAGAGAATTTTAGCTCCCAGAGTGAGAACAGAAGGATGCACTGTGATCTCAAAGTCTTTTAGCCTGCTTACATAGTCTGAAAGAATGTGGCTGGGCAGTGAGTCTGTAACAAAATGACAATTTTTATGGTGTTGGGATAAGACAAATCCTGGGGATATTTCACGTGCACACATACTTCTCTCAGAAACTTTTGCTGAGAATCAATCTTTTACATAAAATCTATTGTGCTAAGAGTACTCGAAAGGTAGAATATTTTAAAGTGTATTTTTGATCAAAATATATACCTCCTGTTTAAATTTTAAATGGGAATGTACTTCCGAGAAGGTTTTGGGTGGAGAAAGAAAGAGAATAATTGAGAGCTTTTCTCTTTTCAGCCTTTCAGTTTTTGGAAATTTTCCGCTCTTTTCCAGTTACTCCAATCTTGCTCGTTTTCCTGCTCACAATAAGGGGGACTAAAAAGGCAGAAATGAAAAAAAAATACATATGTGTTTTTAAATCCACCAGTTGGAGAGCTGTTTGTGCACACTTTCATGTTTCTTTCTAGTTTTGGATTAAGTTTCTACTCCAAAGTTCCAATTTCCTGGTTAACATGTTGTTCTGGAAGGACCCAGGGCTCTTGCAGACCTGGCACATGGCAGGCAGGCTGGCTCAGGGGGGAAAGCTGTTGCTTTTCCTTGCCTGCTGCAGACACAAGCACTGTGAGAATTCCCTTGGTACAGGAAGGTGTTGTGGTATTACACTCAACATTTATTGGTGTGCTAACAGGATGGTTCCTCCAGGCTCAAATAAACATCATAAAACCTCCCCATCCCAAATCAACGACTTAAACTGGATGCAAGAGAAGGTTTGGCATCTTGTATTTTGCTGTGTGGCTCTTTGTGCAGAGCAATGCAAATTCTTATCATCAGTCTTCAGGTTTTATATACATTTGTATCATAGGGCTGGGCTGTGAAGGATGGTCATGCCCTGTCACATAGCATACACAGGACAAGAGGAAATGGCCTCCAGTTGTGCCAGGGGAGAGGTTAGATTGGATATTAGCAAACATTTCTTCACTGAAAGAGTGGCTAAGCATTGGAACAGGCTCCCCACAGAACTAGTGGAGTCACCATCCAAAAAGTGGAAGTGTTCAAAAAACAAGCAGACAATTCATGGCAATTCATGATATGCTTTAGTTGATAAGGTGGCATTTGGCTGATGGCTGGACTTGATGACCTTGGAGGTCTTTTCCAGCCTTGGTGATTCTGTGATTCTCTGATCCTCTACCCATGCTGCCCATGATAACCTGAATGCTGTCCAGCTCATGGTGATGGAAAGTTCCCAGCGTGCATGGATCACAGTGTGAGGTGCTGTGTCAGATCTGAGTTCAACTGTGGGATGCAAAGCAACACCTACAGAGTATAAGCATAGTTTATCTTGTTAGACCTACCTCCCTAATCTGCCTAGGCAGGGTTTGACTTTTTTGCATGTGCCCCAGAAAAATTAATAGAAATTATTCTGAAAGAAACATAAGATTTTCACATCTTTTAGATTTTCTGCAGTGAGAGTCTGCAGAGTTCACGCTTGTTACTAAGAACAGCCCAATATATATTTGAGGGTGAAAAAATAATCATGTCACTTCTTTGGAACGTGATCTAAAGTTCACTGAAGTGAATGAAAAGGCTCCTGTTGGTTTTAAGTGGGTCCAGCCTTTACACGGGGAACAGAAGATGTGTGTCTCATCTGCTTTAATTTGAAAATGTTATTGGTAATTTGTGTTGATAGAAAGAGCACATGGTAACTTTCTTTCTGCATTTATATAACAGGAGGCAAAAGCCTCGAGTTTGAAAACATTGAGGATGCAGTTGCCTATTTCCAGCATGATGAGAGAGACACAGCCAAGGATTGGTCTGTTTTAGGAATATTTGATGGAAGGCAAAGCATTAGGCACTGGTTTCCTCTTGGGCAACGGTGCCTCACTGCCATCCCACCAACAGATGACAACTGGTGAGCAATGTCACATTCAAACTTGCAAAAGGGAAGATGATTCTTCCTGAAACACCTATACTGACATATTATTTGTGGGTTTAATTCAAATGATTATTACACTCTCACTAAAACAACTGAGCCAAGGAGTGCTGAAGGTTATCAAGGAATCTATTGCAGAAGGGCCACGCAGGTGCTGCAGCCTGGGGAGGTGACAGTCCCCTGGTACTGCTCTGTAATGGAGGGAATAGTGCTGGGCTCATGGTTGGACTTGATCTTAAAGACCTTTTACAGCTTCAATGATTCTGTGATTTGATGAGGCATGTTTGGGAGTGCAGGACTGAGCTGTCCACACAGCTGATAATGCATAATTGCTATTGTTCCCCTGGTGTGATGGATGGGGTTATCTGGGGCTGGAATTAATAGAGGAGTAATAGGAGAAAAGAAAAATAGCAGATGAGTGCCTAAAAGGATCTGTGATGGATCCTGTACTTTTAAGATATCCCTGTGTCAATGTGCTTGCAAAACAATCTCTTTTACAGCCTTGTCTGCTGTCATCATTTTGAAGAAGAGATTTTTTTCATGACTGACTTACATTCATTTTATCTCATAGTCAAGAACTGCCTAATCTTTGGTGCTCATGTAAGTACGGCTTCTTTTTTTTTTTTTAAGATGACATAACAATCAAAATATTTGAAAGCCATGCAGAGAAATATTGCAGAGTAAGAAATTGTGCAGGAATGAGATGGCTGAAGCACTTCATCTGTAATAACACAATGCTTCTGTTTTACATGAATGACTTGATCAAAATCAAGACTTGCTCTGGAATTTCACCAGTATTAAAACAGGTGAAAGCAAAAGCAAAAAAAAACCACCAATTGACTTTTTATTTTTCTTCTTTTCTTTTCTTTAGGTATGCTGTTTCAATTTGTTCCTTGCAACACTTAAACAAATATAGAAAATTAATAGAAATGTCAAGACACTAGAAAAAAAAACAATGCTTGAAAGAGAATTTTTATGAATTGATGAGCTGAGAGCTAAGCTGGTACCAGGAGAGTGGGATCAGTCTGGATTTTTCAGCCATCTATAAGACTGTTTCTTCGTGTTACATGAGCCAGAGGGAGCCAGGAACTACACGCAACTCGTTGTCAAAGAAACTTGCACCATCACAAGGCGTCAGCTCTGCTCTCCAGAGACCAAATCTCCAGACAATCAACTCGTGTGTGCTGTTAATGCTTTGTTTCTCTCACTTCTCCCGTGTATGTGAAACTGTCAAGCTGAATTACACTTTATAAGGTGATAGGGAAAAGATCTAACATTTCTTTTTCCCTTTTACAAATTTTTACACTGTGTGGAAGCTAATTTTTGCAGCCTAAAAGCCAACCAAACAAAACAAGTCCTGCTGCTTCGAACCTGACATCTTTCAGGTAAACAAGAAAAGCTTTTGACACAATTTGCAATTATTATTACTATAATTTTTTTAAAGGTCTGCTTTCATAAAAAGGTGTTGGAAGAGGCATGACAACAAATGATGTTTATTGGAATCGAAATTTTTAAGTTAAAATACAACAAATGGGCACAAAAGTAGAAAAAAGGCAGAAGCCTGGCATCATCTTCTCAATTCTGACTGTTGAAGACAGTGCAGCCTCACTGCAGAGAACAACATTCTCCCTCAGTGCAGAGATTTGAGAATTTCTCTACGATTCTTGCAAGAAAGGACCAAAATCAGAGATTTTCTTAGTGTTTCACTGAAATCTGTCCAGTGAGGAATCCAGTGCTTTCCAGCAACATGAGTCACCTTCTTTTTGATAATGGACCAGCCTCGTATTTCAAAGACCTGCACAAGCTCCTGGGTTCCCCGTGGCAGAAAGCAGGAGCTGTGCTCACTCCTGACTCTCTGCAGAGCAAGAGGTTGGCAGTTTCTGTGCCAAACCAGTCTAAACCCCACCTCTGATTTCATTCAATAAAAAATGAAAATGGTGATCTGTACCCACTGCTGGTGTTTCTGTTCCCTGCCAGCACTTTGACACATCTGGCAGGAAACTTCACTCAATGAAGTGTTTTCTACCTTTCTATCTTTTCATGGCATTGCTTGAAATTCCAGCTTTGTCAATTCCTTTGCTGTATAATAATCCCTGCAGATTTTTCCACAGATTTATTGCCTGACTTCTTCCTATAGTTTTGGAATGTGTTTGTATTGTACCATTTAGTAAGCAAGCCCCTGCTAAAGCCAGAGCATAAAGCTTGTTCAAGGTGCCTGCATTCCTTGAAAGGAGCCAAGCAAGCATTTTCTCTGCAAATGCGAATTATTCATCAAATGTATTCCATCTGGGATTTGTATGTGTGCATATATTCTTTGTTAAGTGTTCTAGCAAATACTAAAATCCCAGGTAGGCTAAGTAGATCAGCAAAATTCCTGTCAGTATTAAATGAATATTTGTGGAGGGTGAATTTTGAGTGTGCTGAGTAAAGCTTATAATGCTCAAGGCTATATTCTTCAGCTAAATGGTTAAACTCTGCCCTAAGACAAAGTTGCCCTCAACAGTGGGAAAGCAGAAAAGAAGTGAGAGTTACTTGTAGTGAAGAACATACAACCATAAGAAAGGATTATTTGAGAAATTAAAACAAGCAGTTGAAGTCTTGGAGTCATTCAAGAGGCTTCACTGTTTCCAACAGCAAATTGTTTATGAAGAGAAATAAAACAACCTAACCTTTTTTATTTTTTTCAAGTACCTTTAGTAACTTCTAAGATTTGTGTCAGACTCCAAGTAGAAAATTATCACCAATTATATTCCAAAGAACAGCAATAAAAGCTTGGTAAGAGGAAAGCAATACTGAAGCTTCTCCAGTCAGCTCAGTAGTTTTAATTGCTATGTTTTTTTCTGAAGGATATTTTTAAAACTCCGAGCCCATTTTCTCTTCTGTAGAAATACTGCGCCGTCTTGTTCTTGTTTTTCTCAAAATCACATTTTAGCTGTGTGCCTCTAGCTATTAACCCTGTGGATTTCTTTTAGATAGAAAAAAGATTGATTCCGTAAGCCTCAAAAACCACCACAGTGGGGTAATACCCCCCTTATCCCCTGCTTCTGATGGCACGGAGGAAACCGTCTCTGTCTTCTTTTGCTGAGAAAGCACAGCAGCATCACTTCTGACTCAACAGCCTTGGATAGACAGGTACCCTTGTCTTTTTTGTATTTTTTGTCCATCTCTCACACCAAGTGACAAGATTCCTCCTATTCCAAAAGCACAGACACACTTGCTGAGCATCACAGAACCCCTTCCAGGCCCAAGCTCCAGGCAGGTTCACTGGTGGAATGGTTGGTCCTGCTATGGTCCCTCCTGGATGCAGCAAAGGAGAACCCTGCTTCATGCTCCCATGAGGACCTGAAAGCTTTTATAGCTAATAAAACTTCTCTCTCCAGTTTCATTGATCTGCATGGATTTGCCAAGGTGGAGGGAGTTTTGTTTGCAGACTTTTAAAATAAGTTAGTTTGAGTTCTCCATGTAAAATTCTCCATAGCTGGTTACTACCCAGAGTTTCAAAACTGGACCCTCTGATGTGGGATTTGGGGGAAGTGAAGCCTGTATCTTATCCATAACTGTGTAATGGTGTCTGAAAATACATGTTTTTTTAATGGTTTAAACAGGAGCCTTGTGGTTTTGTAAGGACAAATCCTAACAGGGCAGAGAGAAGGAAGTGGAGGGGAGCAGAGTTCAGGGAAGACTGTGGCATAAGCTTTGCCTTCTGTTACCTGCAGGCACATTTAAACCAGCTGCTGCTGTATTAAAGAGGGGGTTTCTTTAACATCTAAGATATATGCATAAAAATATGATATATTTATTCTGACAATTTAAATGAGTATTTAGAAATAGAACCCTCTGCTTTAGATCCTTCTCAAGGGTAGAAACGACCAGAACTTTTCTCCTGCCATTTCAGCAGGCAACAACCCAGTGCTAAGGACACCTGGTTCAGCACAGCCTTGGACAGGTGAGCAATCCCCAAGGCTTGATATCCTGCCCAGAAGCTTTGGCTATGGGACACACTCAGGTCTGTGCTGTCTCCACACCCTGATGTGGATGCCAGTCATGAAGCCCCTTCTCCTGCCCACCTCCACCAGGCAGAATAAAGCTGAGGGACCAGGTCCCCACGAGAGGTGTTAACAAAACATCCGTGAAACCAGAGGGACTGGTGGTGCTAAATCCAGAGCCCAGAGCAATACCTCAAATGGGAGCAGCCAACATGATCAATTGAGACAGTGGGCAATGCTGGACCTCAGCTCTTCCCTTGCTCCCCTCCCCTCATATTTATAGGTTTCTAATTTCCGCTGGATAATGAATATCACTCTTCATTATAATTATGTTAAAAGGTACCAGCATGATGATTCAGAAACCCTTGAAGATATAGTCATATTTTCAGCAACAGATGGATTTAACACTGCAGATGGAGTGTTAAGAGTGCAGGTAATAACAAACTCAGCAATGTACTGTACTGAAATATAATTGGAAAGTATTAATCATATATTGGTTACTTCAGCTTCACTAAGTAGATGTTTAATTTTCATCAATCTTTTCACCAGATTCCCGGAAAGATTTCTGTGCAGACAGAGTGTGGCTTTAGGTGAAGCGATTGCCCAAGTTATTAATGACTGAGGCCTTGATCTTGCAGGCATGTGCCCATGGCTTACCCAGGCATGCAGAATAAAAATCATTTGTGTTAATAAGGCTGTCAGAGGGGGCCCCATTCATATGGCCCAAGCTTCAGCTGGTGACCAGTCAGTGGTAAAGCCCAGACCCTTCCCTTCGTGGGGGCTGCTGGAAATCTGCCAGCAGGAATGGCTGCCTGCAGGATTTGGGGCAGAACGCAGCCATTTGAAAAGCCCCACATACAGAAGTGAACCATCAGTCTAAGCCTTTGCAGGATTGGGCGTTAGAATGTAGACAAAACAGAGGGGTTTTTTGCCATTCCTCATTATTTCCTTTAAGTACAGACTTTCTGGAAATATCTGCATGCAGAGAAATGTCTGCTGTTATTCCCATAAACCCTGTCATCTTGCTGGGTTTTTTAAAATGCACCTTTTCATAGAGGTTCTATTTGAAGTCTGGATTATTCAGAGGAGTTTTTGCTCTGAGCTGACCATGCAGGACCAGAGTAATCAGTGATGCCTGGTTGCATGCCATGACTCTGATTCTTTAATTAATGCTATTTATAGCTGGGATATCATTTGTAGGATCACAAAGTGGTCCCTGCTCCAGTGTGCCACCTGGGGACTCAGGGAATGGGGAGTGTGGTAGGGCACAATTCCAGCTCATGCAAAAATCTGTTTGATATCAGGAATATAAAACAGGTTTTTGGTGTCAACAGAAATATTATTCTTTTGAATATATTCTTTGTGGATGGTTTATGTTCACATTCTTCTCTGTGGGTTCAGGCATTTGGTGAGGCTGCACGTCCACTGATTTTCTTATGAGGTTTTCTTTCCCTGGTGGGAGTGCACAGCCATGGTGTTCATGATGACCATGGACTGACCAGATGGACTGTTGTAAACAACAACATAAGCACTCAACACCTAAATTTTAAGTCCCATGAAATACTTTGCCCAAATGTTTCGGTCTTTTGCTGAACTACTTAGATTTGTAGCTATCCATGAACTCTGAAAATGTAATGAAAACCTGTAATTGTCTCTGGAAAATTGACTCTTACTTGACAATACAGTATCTTTATCTTGGCTGATAAGAAAAAAAAGATCAGGTAATCAAATTCAACATGACTGGAAATAAAATTGAGCATGACTAGAAACCACAGGTGAGTGTGTTTAATAATGCAAAATGAGTGTGCTGTCTACTTCCTGACAAGCTTTTGTACTCCACAGAGATACAAACAGGTACTGATCGATTGACCGTGGTAATCAAATAAAGCTGTGAGTATAAATGACTCTAAATATGGTGTCTCCTTAGGGTACCAGTCGAGATGAGTGGTTTGTAACTCAGGTCCCACACTGCTTTTGTGGGGAGGGGAGAGCTTGTTGCTAGAATGGGAAGATAAATAATATTTCTGTTTAATTTTCACTTACACCTTGAACTAAACAGTCCCTTACCCTCCCTTCCTGTGCTGTCTGTATTCTGTGGGTGAGCAGGGAGCCCCAGAGCTGCAGCAGGGATTGCAGGCAGGGATGGGTGTGTGCAGGGAGGATCAGCCAGGGCCACCCTGAGCATCTCCATGCAGAGGAAGCTGAAGGTGTCGCACGGAGCTGATGAACGCGGCTCCCCAGGCACTGACTCGTGGGGTGACACAAAGGACAGGACTCATGGTGCATCCACTTTCCAATCTGGAGATCCTTCTCCCATGTGCCAACTGGTAGGATGGACTTCTCATTTTACTAGCAATGTTTGAACCCTCCTTCTCCCTCTTTTCTTTTCCCCTTCCTTACTTATGAGAATTAATTGAACCAAACATTACTTAAATTGTCAGGTGTCTCAAATCAAAAGATTAAAATAGTGTCTTTTAGAACTTGTTCTGCATTTGTAGCACAGAGTTGTGTTGCTTGGGAGAGGTTCAGTCTCAGTTTTCACCAGCAGGACAGCACATTTGGTACTCATTTGTGAGAAACAGGTGGGTAAAGCACTGCATTTACACATAATAATATAACTTAATACATATTAAGAAGCTGTCTAGGTCTGTAGAGAAGATACTGGGAGGCAAAAGATTCCCATTAATAAATCATCTCATACTTTGCTCTAAAAGGCTCAAACTCCAGCTCAACCAAAGGGCATTGAGCAAAGGGGTGTAATTTAAATCACTGGTACCTGTGAAAGCTGCAGAGCCTCTGTTGCTTCCCCATTGTCATCGGGACTTCTCCAAGTTCCTGTCTGCCCTGAATCATCTCAGGAATGATTCAGGGCAGACCAAGGATTTGCTGCTTGGTCTTTCGAATTAAAGTGATGATATTTTTAATTTGTGATTCATGACAGAGTGCTTCAGATGAAAATTGTAATTTAAGCAAAATCACGAACACATGCTTTATGAAGGCATTTTATTTTCTAGCTCAGACTGTGTGAAGTTTGCTGGATGTATCAAAAAAATAAAGGTAAATATCTTGTTTTTCAAAACTTGATAAATTATTGACAAAGGAAAAATGCCCTGAGTTAATCAATCTGATGTTTTTTCCACCCTTTGTCCCTGGAGGATTTAGATGTAGTGGATCGTGCTTTAGTGCTGGTCTGCTCTCATCATTTCCAAGAGAGAAAATAAACATTCCTGCGTCTCAACTCCTCATCAGTGTCTGAACTTGAATGAATCAGCTATTGAGCAGAAGGAAATGAAATATAAATTGACATGAAGAAAATGTTCTCCCTACAGCTGCAGAAGCAGCCATGGTTGTCAAAAGCCGATTTTTATCCCTTCAAAGACCAGTATTTTGGGTCACATCATCCTATTCAATAACTGGTCTCTCTATAAAAGTTTAGGCTGAAGTTACTGCTTTAATACTATTTTTAAAAAATTATATTAAAGTAAGTTCAATGAAAGATTGTCTTAATTTCACTTGTGACTTTTGGCACCCATTTAGAACGGAAAACCAGAATACAAGCTGCTCTTTTTAAATGTTAATCCTGTTTCTTCCTTGATCATTACTACAAACACAGCATTTAGTAGTTTCACAGAGTAATTTAAAAACATAGTAAGTCTTCTTTTAGTCTGAGACTTTTAACTCAGGAGTTTGTGTTGCAGAAGTGCTCCTGGCTGGGAGTCAGGTTGTTGCGTTTTCTCACCTTGGTTTTGCTGGGCTTGCACACACAACTGGGCAATGACATAATGCCACCACTTATGGCACAAAATGTTCTAAATAAATAGTAAATAGTCTGTTTTGGGGAGTGATTTCAATCCTTTTAGATTTCTGGTGCTGCACTCTAGAGCCTTCTGCTGCACTGAATTACCTGGAGTAAGTCCTTCCAACTCAGGTTGCCCAATTATCCTTCTTAAGTGGTGCCACTATTTAAATGTCATATTTTTCTGGGTGATTTCTTTGCTATGCAACTTTCCTGGCTTTACTTTGTGCTAAAATACACAGGGGAACATGACACAGCTTCTCCCTGCTCCTCTTCTCATGCATGCCTGGAGAAATGAAAGATCATTAAAAGACAATCCTCTTGTAAAATGCATTCATTATACGGGGGAGGAAAAAAAGGAACAACTTGTTTGTTGGTATTCTGGAAATGTTTTTGGAGATGTATTAGGAGATGTCTCCATGCACAGATCTTTGATCACTCAGTTCTCTATCACAACAACTACTCTGCTATGGCACAGACATCAAATTTATTATCAAACTTAGATCATTGCTCAAGTCACTGGCATAGACAAGAGCTCTACTTCAACATATCAATCTTTTTTTCAAGTTCAACTCCTGCTTCTCTCCTTCTCCGCCTGCTTTTCCCCCCACCTCCAACGGCCTCATCTTCTGGGACAGGAAAGCATCTTCCTTGCTAGTTTGCTCTTTCTCCCAGCAGCAGTTGCTCACCTTGTAGGCAGAGCAGACTTTTTAATCACTGCAAGTGTTGTATTTCCCTTTGAATATTCCTCCTGTTGCCAGGTCTTCTATAATTGGATGTCTCCTAATTGCTGTTAAATAACATAAATCTACCTTGAGATCAGCTGCAGTGAGCATTTCTGGAAGTTGGGTCTTTTCCCCTTGGATCCTCTAAAATATATCCCATGAGATCCCTTTGGTTTTCTTAGAGCTATTTTTATTATTATTTTCCTGGAGATGGAGTTGATTTGGGACACGACAAAAATCACTTTGGTACAGCACTGAGACCTGCTGAATTTACAGGACTGAATCCTACATGCAAACATCTTTCCTTACATAACCGATATTTCTTATTTTACTACAGTACATGTTTAAAGCTGAACTTTGAGGCTGATCTCTCTCTAATACTTGGTAGCCCTCCCTAACTAAACAAAAGATTTTTATGATTTTTAAAGGATTTGTGCACTGTTAGATGAACAGATGTAACATGCACCTGTAGTCTCTCTCCACTGGGAACCATTTTTACTGCTACTGTTTATAACTGTTCAGAAAATTTTGATCCAACTTTGTGATGAGAGAATACTTTTATGTAAAAAAGCTTTAGCGAAAAGCATCTGCTTTGTATGTCTAGTTTGGTTTTATTTTTTTTTTTTTTGCTAGAACTAAAAATTGATGTATGTCTTTTGACTTGAGAATTTCTGTTCAAAATACCAACATACCGTGGAAAAGGGAGATGGAGAAGATTTATCTGAGGACTTGTCAAAATTCTGTCCAGACATGGTGATGACAACTTCTGTGTTTTAGCTACTTATCATAATTTGTTGATGTTTTAGATACTCTTGTTTGATATTTGTGTTCATATGGCTTAAGTAAATGGCTTATTTGGGATTTATTCCTGATTTTGCCATAGACTCATCTTCCAAGACATTGGCCAGGTTTTTTCTGCTTTATTTAAGGAGATGGTGGATGAGGAGTGGAGTAAGCAAGGCAACCTGGAGACCTTTTAGCCTTAACTCTGAGGGTCTTAGTGCTCATATCGCCAATCAATCATGGATTTCCAGTATGAATTAAGTACTACCTGTTGCAGAGTACTGGGCAGACATGTGGACAATAGAATCACAGATAGTTTGTGTTGGAAGGGACCTTTAAAGGTCGTCTAGTCCAACACTCCTGCAATGAGCAGAGACACCTTCGACTAGCCCAGGTTGCCCAGAGCCCCATCTAACCTAGCCTTGAACACTTCCAGGGATGGAGCAGCTTCTCTGGGCAACCTATGCCAGGGTCTCACCACCTTCTTTGTAAAAAACATGCAAGAATATCCAGAAAGACAAAGTCAAACCAAACCAAGCACAGAGATAAAACAACACAGCATCATCAGAAGAATAGAGGGTCTACCCTTAGAGATGATCAGGAGTTTGTCTAACTGAGATCAGCAAAGCAAAGCCCGAGATGGAGATAAGTTACCCACAAGTATCTAGAGGGAATAAACACAGGGGGTAAATAAAGTCTAAATTATTTATGCTAATAGGGAATATTGGCAAAAAACCTGAATATGTTGAAACCACCATGAGAAAATTCAGGCCAGCAATTAAAGAATGGTTTCCATCCAATAGAGGAAAAGTATTCTGAGCAGCTCTGAGCTCTGGGTGCTCCCTTCCCTTAGCTGGGATTATCCCTCCCACACCAATGAAGTCCCCTCAAGGCATTCGTTTCTAACTCTGTTTTCAGCTCTCGAATGAGTCTGTGTGTCCACCTGAGTGTGCTTTCTGGGCTGCTGCTCTCTGCTCCTCCCTCAGGCACATCCTGTGCAGACACATCCACACAAAGGGACGGGTACAGTGGCTGCTTGCTGTTTTGATGAAGCTCTTCATCCACCTCTACCACCTCCTACTGCTCTCCCAGTTTGTAACCTGAATGCTGCATCCCTGCCTGTTCATAACCAGTGGCTCAAGACTCACATGTGCACCTTGTGTAACAAGATTTCACCTTCAAATTTAATCTAAATTGCTACCTGCATGTAATTTTTAAAGTTTGTATTTAATCCTGAATTGTTTCAGGCCAGACTGCAGTGACAGGATTTACCCTGCCTAGAACAAAAATTGTGCTTTTGGCCCAGTTGTAAGACCCATCATTTAGCAGGCAGAGACTGTCACACTGCCACAAGCAGGGCTGCACGGGAGCCAGCAGCAATGCTCAGCTTCTCTGGAGATGAGTCATGCTATTTTCAAACTATCTGGTTAATCAGTAAACTGAGATCTGCTGCTTTACAGACAATAATATAATATTTGCTTTGCCTTTGTACACTACTTTACATTTTGGATCCCTTGTCATTAGGATTCGAAGCATATAGACTGCATCTAATCCAATTTATCCTGTTCATCTTGGCAGTGCTCGCAATGCTGACAGCTTAAAGAAAACACTTAATTTGACTAAGTGTTTTCAGTATGCTTCTCAAAATATTTGAAATCATTAAAGCCAGAGTACCCCTGCACTGCAATACACACAGTCCTGACCTACTTCAGCAAGTTAATTACAATTTGTGTGATCCCACGGCCTCTGATTATGCTGCAGGCTGAAGTAGTTTACCTGGTTAAGAAAGGGCTTGATGTTGGAGAATAATTCTCCTGTCTTGATGCTTTTTAATCTGACTTTTAAAGAGGCTCTCGGAGCAAAAATGAAGCATACTGGGGACTTGGTGTGACATGTTGTGTCTCCTGCCTCACTGGGCAGGGCACAGGGGGCCAAGTGCTGAGCTCCCCGTGCAGATGCTCTCCTGCTGTAAGGCTGCTCAGTCCGTGTATTCAGAGCTATTTGTATTCATTGCTACCTGCCAGAGGTGAGGCACAGCACAGGGATGCAGAGCAGCCCTGGAAGTGCCCTGGTGAGCACAGGTGATTATGAATGGTGGCTCAGCAGCACTGGAGCGTGCCAGAGCTGATGGGGTCACAGGCTGCAGCCCCTTCCTGTGCTGGTGTGCTCATAACTGAGAATTTGTCACAAACCCCTCTGTGATGGCATCTCACCCTTCCCCTGCTACAACCCAACTGGAAGAAATATCATCCAGGCTTGCTGTCAGTGCCAAACACAGATCCCAAACACCAAGAGAAGGGAGAGGATTGTACAGAGAATAGAAATGGACTAAAAGGATTTATCAGTGCAAGCAGTGAATGTTGTACTGGTGTGAGTCAGGTGAGATTGCAAATGTCAGCACAGATAATGTTGAGGCAGTGTAAGCATCAGTACAGGCTTATGAGCAGAAAATGCATCCTGAGCTTCTCAGTGCTCTCACACCTTGGTCAGCTCTTTCACTGTGTCTCTTCTGCCAGTACAGGTCATAACAGCCTCCTTAGCTGCAGTGTCTGAGGTTTTGGGAGATGTCAATAAACTCCCAATAGTCTGTGTGTCTTATGATCTGTTTTGTCATGTGGATTTGTGTTTACTGTAGTTAATGGTCCAAAAATTATGAAATAGTTTTCTCATCCCAATTTCTTACAAATATTACATTTAAAAATTCTATTATGAATGGCTGATTTTATTACTGGAGAGGACCAGGTGATTCAATACTGTGGTTTGGTAGCACTGGAGAATCTGTCTGCAATGACGAGACAGGTGAAATTGCCAGTCATTGCAGGGCAGGTGATACAATCATGCTGCCACAACACAGGGATAGCTTGATTTGGCACATCAACATGCTATAATTTTCCTCCGTGATAGGTTTTGTTTCCTTTTAAATGATTTGCTCAAGGCTTCCCTTTCAGAGATGAGTGCTGGCAAGTTGCAATACTGCAGAGAAGGGAAGGTCCGGAGCTGCAGTAGGAGTAAGGAACTTGGAAAAATGCAACTGGTGTGGAAGAGCAAACAAGGTCACTGGTGACAGGGCTCTGCTCCATCTGTGCCGGCACACTCCTGAGCAGCAGCATTCCAGCACCCTGGCATTTCGTCACGTTATGCCTTCCCCTTCCAGTTTCAATAGCTGGTTATTTCCCTGCCTTTGGTGAGGAGACAAAGCCCCTCTTTGTGCAGCCACACAACGCAGTATCTCGTGTAACACAGAAATGAAATGCAAATTTCTCTGATAAGGCAGGAACAGGGGTTTGTCTGGGGGAGAAGGAAGCACTGTCTGGCTGCAGGAGCAGAAGAAGATGGTATCGACCACTGCCTCTGCATTCAGTCCCAAAAAGTGGAAGAAACCACAATTTGGGGGATCTTCTGATAACATCAACATTAAACCTCCCACGACCCCATTTCATCTTTCATAGAAAAGGCACAAAAATTACTCTGTTGTTTTGTGCAATTCAGCAAAGCATTTTCACTTGGACTTTTTTAAGGTACACGAGAAGCTACCCAACTGTCTGCACAGAACAATATACATGCTAAGGCATTATTTACACAGAGTCTGAGTAATTTGTGAAGGATTGGGAGAAATTCAACTAAGAAGATGAAAATTACTGGTTAAGAAACTATTTTAAACATTTTTTATTAATTCATTTTTCAAGGAACTAGAAATTTTTCCATTAAATGTTAGTTTTTTTGGAAAGTTTTTTCATGGAGGTATGGTAAGGAGTAAATGACTAGTTAAAAACGGTAAAGTAAGAGAAAACCAATGCTGGAACAAAGGCAAACCTTTGAGATATCACTCAGAAATTCATTTGTTCGGTATCAGCACCCTGATTAGAGCAATACTAATGTGCATTGTGCATATGAAGAGCTATTCTCAGTCTAAATTGGTGACACAGGCAGGGGACAGTTTAACCTCTGGCATTAGCTAGAACTGGGCAGCGACAGGAGCCAGTGCAGCAGTGCTAATTAATGCACCCTGAGGGGACACAACGAGGCATTGGCCCTGTACACCTGAGACATACTTCTGTCAGCACTGAGGTGCCAATTACTGTTCCCTCATAAAAATAACCCGTGTTAAAAAAATAACAAAAAGGCAGAAGTCCAAGTAATATAGATAAAACAAGATTTAGCCATAAAATTATCAAGTGGACTCAGTAATGCATCTCCCCAGTTTGTTAATATAAGGCAGGATGAGCTCTGCTGTAGCTGCTGTTACAGAAATGCAGAAGATTTGTTGCTGGGCTGTGCAGCCCCATCTTTGCTGAGCTCATTAACCCCAGCTGCTCTGAGACCTGACAGCTCTCACATCCATCATCGTGGAGCAAACTCCACTGGAGAGCAAGGATGAATCTCTCAGGGCCACCACGGCAGTGAGCATGGAGGTGTCTAAGAAAGGATCTCTGTCTACACTGATGGTGGACACAAAACTCTTTTGGACTGGACAATAAACCAGAAATTCCTATTTTACTTCTAGTTAAACATAAGCAGTGCATTGTCCTTTGTAGGTGTTTCAAATAATTTAGTAATAAAAATCCACAAACACTCAGCAGTCCTCCAGCTGAAAACCACTGCATAGAAAACCAAGATGCTATGGGAGTATGGGCAAGCTCTTGGCTTTGTCAGATGGCACATTCTTGATAACCAAGACAAGGGAGAAGTTTGTCCACTAGCTAGAGGCATATTAATGTGGGTTTGTCTCAGTAGGAGCTTTAGGGGTGAATAAGGAACATTGAGCACATAACTGATTGAAATATCTCAGTGTTTTTGAAGAAGACCTCAAGGACTTTAACTTCACATCAAAGGCAAACCTTCAGTACAGCTTGCTAGAAAATGCTCTTCCCTCATCTGGCTCAAGAAGATCAATGCTGGAATTGATAGGAGTATATACCCCACAATATGCTACTATTCCTCTAAAAAATATTTTATTAGGGTTTAATATGGTAATAGTGCCTGGTTGTATGGGGCACTACATTACAGCTGGCTGGATGGTAGAAGAGAGGAACCATTTGGCAAATCAGGCCAGACCAAATAGCATTCATTTGGTTAATCACCAGCTATTAAAATAGCATCAAATCATAGCAACCTATTTGCTTATAATTCAGTGCACAATTTTCTGCACAGTATATTCATAACTGCTGTACCCAAGCTAATTTTATATGAGCCAACAAAGCCATTTTCCACCGCTCTCCTGGGAAATGAATCTGTGGACTGATGGATCTTTCTGCTTCTGGGGCTAAGCCCCCACAAAATCTGAGCTGATGACATTGGTGTTTAACTTTGAAACAAGATGATTTGGGATTTAGTCTATTTTTTAAAGCTTGATGTAGTTTAAATCTCTTGCATTACTCTAAGATTCATCTAACTTCCAGTGCCTCGAAGGTTATACCTGCTATGTTCTCTCCAAACACACAAACGTTCAGGCATCATTGCAGATCACTTTGTGAATTCTATCTGAGACAACCTTCAACAGTTCCCAGATGGTTCCTCTCTTTGTCACTATGAATTCAGAAAATGATGAAATCTCTTTTCTTCCAACTCAGGAATATATCAGTAACTTTGATTTTGATCTTCAAAGTGCTGACCTTTTATTTCTGAGAACTGATTCTTCGCTGTTGGAGTAGGAGCCCTCAGCTTTTGGGGAGCAGAACAGTAGAGCTGTGGTCTGTGCAATGATTAAATGATTTTAGTAGTGAGGGAGAAACTCACGAATGTGTGTTAGTAATGTGTACACTATGAAGTTCTGCTGTTTGTAAATATTGTGCACACTGTTGTTTTTCTGAATTGCAGTAAAGCTTACGAGTCATAATGATGAGCCTCTGGGCTCAGCAAAAGCTGAGGACTGTTACCTGCCCCAAATACTTCTTTCACATAAATAAATACATGGAGAGTTCAAAATTTCTCCTCTGGCACTGCTGGTGCCTTCCCAAGACAGCTTCCCCACCTCAATTTAGATGCAGAGAAATGAGGACAAACTCCGGCTCTGAAGGCAGACCGACTTGCACATATTCCTGCTGTGTCCACACTTGTGTCAGTGAAACAGGTATGTGCTTACTTTTAGGGATGCAGTGGGACATGGTGGGATACGATGAAACCTCAGAGCCATCTTAAGGGTAGCTGAATCCTTGGCTTGGCATTTCATTCTGCACGTCAGTTGATTGGTCATTTTATCACCAGTTATGAAGTGAAATTAGATAATCTCGCTGCCATATGGTATAGAGTATTTATAGTTTAGTATGTTTTCCATATATGTGCACTAAAGCCTGCTTCGGGGATTTGTTACGGTCCTTGTGTTTACAGGATTTGGGTCTTGGGTGAAAGAAGAAATTGACAGTTGCTAATGTTTGATTTAAACTGATACTTCAGAGGCCACATGAGTGATCCCTAATTAAAATCAATTTACACTTTCTGTCCTTTGCCAGAGAGGCTGGCAGGGCTTTCCAGATCAGAGCTCGTGTCCACCCAGCTCTGCTCCCTCTAGTAGCAATCAGGAAGGAGTGACCCCAGGGGACAGGGGGAGAGGCCCGTGGAGTGCTGGGGATGCTTAACCTCCACCTCAGCTCCCCTCCCAAATAACCAGCAGTATGCAGGGACTCCTCCAGCTCTCTCAGGTAGCCTGAACCCCAAAGCATCTCTCCAAGGATTTTTTGTCTGTGTTCGGTTTAACTTCATATTTCTTGCTTTCCATCAAAATGCTCCATTCCCCTTGAAATTTTGATAAATAAGGAGCTACAGGATTAATTATGTGGGACATTAGTCATTCAATATGTGTCATTACTGTCTCAAAGCAAGCCCAAATGAGCACCACAAAAGGGTCTTAGAGATCTACATTTGGAGCTTACCCAAATGTGATAGAACAGGAGTGTATTCTCAAAACAAAGCATTAGTTGGCTGGTTCAGGCTCCAGCGCTGGGGAGTTGTACGTTGTAAATACCCCTCATACAATTTTCTGACTGCAAAATCACACTAAGCTTTAGAGCACTTGTGTGGGTCTGCTTGAGACCTACATCCCCCACTCCTCACCTGGCTCTGCTGCCATGCCTTGGTCATTTTAAGTTGTAATGTGAGACACAACAGAAACTGAAGCTGGACCAACAATTTTTAAAAAGTGGTAAATTACAAAGGACAAACATTGAGAGAGAAGCAATGTTCAATCATCCTGTAAGAACCCAGAGAGCACTTGAACAAAGAGGACTTAATAAATGTTACAGTCAGGTTTTTTTGGATAGGATTCTTGCAGAATATGATTTCATAATCCCCTGTCTCTAGTGAACAACAAGACCTCTGTAAACACTCAATATTCAAATAGAAAATTGTTTCTTGTAGGCTTCCATGGCACAAAATAAAAGCTCTGTAAATCTGGGCTTCCATATGTGGTTCTCAGCTGGTGTAAGTCCCTGAATGAATTACATGTGAACAGAGAAATTAATGCTACGCACATGGTGGCCAAACTTGAAAGCAAAAATTGCAGCTGAGAATATACTGCAGCGGATTGTGAAATTTTTGAAGATAAATGGAAGCTTGAGTCTTGTTGATGTAATGCAACATCGTTGCATTTCAAGGGATAGACAACTATCACAGTGAGATACTACAATGCTGAGATCACATTTGGGAGAGTAAAGGGATTTGCTCTTTAAAATCAAAGACTGAATTTAAAAAGGCAAATATTCAATAATCCAATGTAAGTTTGAACAAAAAATTGGGTAAAATACTTCCCGCTTTTTTAAATCTGTCAAATTACTGTGGCAGTCAATGTATATGCTATCCATGGTTTGAAATTATTGTGCTCTAAAGCCACTTTTGTTAATCAGTCAATGCTGATGATGAATTCCCCAAGAGTTTTGGTACTTTACAAACAATTGCGATCTTTTTGTTGTTTTTTCCCCCTTCTCCTCTCAACAGAGGAGGGAAGAATGTGCATGTTACAGTGAATTCTAAATGAGGCCTGTGCCTCCCCTGTTTGCAAAAAGCCAAGCAAAGCAGCAAAATAATAAATAAAACAAATGAAACCCTCTTTAATCCATTCATGAGCTCGAGTGTTTCAAGTAGGCCATAATATTAAGACACAGAGCTCTGAAAGAGATGGATCAGAGGAAAGGGCTATTGCTTAAACAATGCCAGCCCATTTAATTGAATTACGTATTTGTCAGCACTGTATTTTCCCATGTCCAGGATTCTTGCTGTTGATTCAGGGCTTAAGGCCTAAATGGAAAGGGCAACAACTGCCGTGTATTTTGGTCCCGAACAAACCATGTCCTTTGAAACGCCAGCGCTCGACATTGGGAAGAATGCTGGAGTGCTTTGCAGCAACAGGGGCCACCAGCAAAAGAGGTAAGGGAAATATGTTACCCCCGTGGATTCGACCTTGCTGCAGCATACCGAGAAACTTGACTGAGAATTTTAAAGCCTGATGTTATTTCTGCAGCAGTTTATTTGTATTTATCTCAAGGACAACTGGGGGTTGTCCGTGAACAAGAGGGCAGGAGCCAGAAATTCCCAATTTTTTTCTTTAAATTGATTTGGCAGAGTTTTTTTAAAGTATAAAATCTATAGTTTAGTCAAGGACGTTAGCAAATGTTCATTGTCTTATGATCAAAATTTTGACTGTTTTCCTTCATTTGTTGCACAAAATAAGCACTTGTGTATCCATTCCCTCCCTCCAGGGGTATTTTATGCTTCATATGCCACAACAAGGCTAGAGGAAGCCATGGGAACCTGGACAGCAACAGCTCAGGCTGGAGCAGGAGATAAGGAAAACTTGTAAGTTTTAGGCCAGAGTATCTGCTCTGCGCTTTTACAGAGCTTCCCACCCTGGCATTCCCCTCTTTCCCAGCCACCTTTCTATTACTCCCACATACATAACAACAAACAGAAATTTGGCTGTTTTCTCTCTGCTCTACCCATGCAAGTTTTGTTTGCAGGTTATTTTGAGGACAAGTGCTCTATGATCACAAAGAGCATGATCATTCCTTTGTCCCACTCTTTGAGACATCTGTGACAAAATTTTGAGAGAATATTCCGATAAACCAATCCATATTTGGAGCAAAAGTGTTTCCAGGGCATCCTGACAGAGATGACTCTAGATGAAGGATGCTTGAAATTGGTCCCTCCATACAACTGTCCATACAAGAAAGCTCTGCTGAGTCCCTTCCTTAAATTCAACAAAATGCTCTGTAACTCTGAGCCATATCTGGCCAGTTTACTGACCCTCAATCACATTTCATTACAGTGAGATTACATAGCCTAGGTACCTCCTCTTCCATTGTGTTTTACTCCAAAGGACCATGAAATTCCATTTTATTCTGAGGTTGGAACAACTCTTCCCAGATTAGCACACGAGTGACACAGATTAATGGAGTTCAACTTGCAGAAATGCCATTGTGAAATACAAGTTAGCAGGTTCAACAGAGCAATGATTGGAAGAAATTCTTTATTTATGACCCTGCATGGGTCTGGCTCTCTTAGATGATAGATCTTAAAAATCTACGGTGCTTCAAAGCACACTTGTCCCTTCTAACAAGCCCACCCATCTCTCTGCCACTCACATCAGCTTTTTCCAATGAATTTTTCCATCACTAGAAGTGTCTTCCTTTTACGTGAAGTTCAAGGTGAGATTATATTTCTTTCAGCTGGCTCAAATTCTCCCAAGCTGTGTCGAGGCACGGTTTTCCCTCCTGCTGAACATGCAATTTTAGCTGCATTAATTGTAGGCAATTTTTTAAGAAGTGCTAAAATAGCTTCCATAAATAGGAATGTTATGACCCAAGGAAACGACTCGCAGGGGTGGAAGAGTCTGCTGCTTGTGCATCTATAACCTGGCTCCACAGAAATGTGCAGCAAAACTCTGGAGTTCTAACCTGTCCATTTATAGAGTGGTTTCATTTTGTATTTCCAGGTCCATGAGGTTGGGATCACAAAATAAGGGCACAGGGCTCTGTGGTCCTGTCACCTCTGCACCAGAGTCTTCATTTGTCCCCCTAAAAGGCTGTAGGAAGAGAAGTGTCACTACCTCCAGCTACAGAGAAAGAAATGGGGTGCAAAGAGGTTAAAGATTTGTGTGAGTTGGCTCAGGTACGGTGTATTGAAATTGAAATTTCAAAGCACTGAGCTAATCACTAACTTGTCCTTTGACAATAGAGCAAACAGGCTGCACCACAGCAGCAAAAATCTGAAGAGCTTTTTGGAAAATCAGACTGAAAATCTTTTGCCAATCTCTGGCCAACCAAATTCAACTGAAAAAATGTTTCTGTGCAATTTAAAGATTTCATTTGCCATCTTGCCTAATTATTTTATGAAGTTTTTAGTTGAAATATCATTTCAAATAACACCTGAAACACTCCATTTTAAACACTTCTAAAAAAAATACTATTTTACCCACTACTGTTTTGTTCAAGATTTGAAGGATTTGTATTTATTTTGATTGAAGCCCTCTTTTTTTTTTTTTGTGCATCATGCAGTTCAGATGCATTTTAAACAGTTTCTGCTCATGTCTGAGCTCTTGTTCTGATGTGTGTGAAGAGCACGGCTGCTCTGAACCTGCCACATGTTAAAAGGATGAATATTAACTTTTGTTTTTTCAAAGTGACTCTTTAATTGAAAAATTAAATATTTAATGAGCTATTTCCATCCAGAAGGGAGGGAGGAAAAAGAAATCCTGTGGTTCATTCCCAAGGAAAACTCATGATGGTGTCTGGTACACCATCAACAGTGAGCTGGCAGCAATTAGTGCTAACACAGCCTAAACACAGGACACCCTTGGGGGTGCTGGTCTGCACCTCCAGCCCTCAGTCCCTTACCTGCATCCCTGAAAATCCAGCCTGTGTCCAGTATTTCAGCTGGGAAGCAGCTCTGGCTTTGGTTCTTTATACGAGTCTTTATTCAATGTATTAGGGTAAAATTTGGTTCTACTCACATGAAACCTCATAATCAAAACAAATGGCATTTCTAATTGAGCAAGGCCCTCTCAGTAATGAAGGGCAGCAGTGCTGCTGAGATCACTGGTTTGTGTTTCTCTCCCTGTTCAGAAGACTAAACTAATTTATTTATGAAATCAAAGCAACCCACCAGATTAGCCATCTAACTAGCTCGCTGCGCTGTTTAGATTCACTCGTTTGCTCTCTCATGACATCCAAGTGAACAAGCTATATGTCAATGAAAGCGTTGGCGCTCCATCGTACATTATAGACTACTTTCAAGTGCAAAAAAAAAGATCCTGCAGTGGGGCTACCAGCAGTAATTTTTTTTTAGTTTTTTTTCCAGCGAGCATATGCTGCGAGTGGGAAAGGACCGAGCAATGTAAACGGAGGTTTCATTAGTGATGATATGTGGCAGTCCTCGGGTGAAGGGAGAGAAAGCAAATCTGGGAGCACCTATAGACTTTGCAGCCTTGTACCCATGAGGCAGAGGATGTGCTGAGGGCAACGATGGGATCTGTTCTTCCCTCTTAGAATCCCCTCATGCTTTCCGGTAAAGGCAGAGCAGGGTCAGGAGGTTTGGATGCAGAATGAGTCCCTCTCTGTACATCTGGTCTACAGAAACTAATTTCTGCAAACAAAAGGCAAACACTTGCTTCCACTGGAAGTTAGAATATTTTTATCAAAAAGGCAGAGGGTCTGCTGGGTTATGTTTTTGGCCAAATGTCTTCCGTGAACACCTCATTATGTTTTAAAAGTTCTTGATTAACTTTTTTCCATGTATCTTGATGATGGTTGTATTTCTTCTCCTCTGACATTTTCCTTGCAGCAGGTTGGAGAAGGTGTCTAGTCCTATACAGGACTAACCACACTGAATGCTGAAGACTTCAGCAGAAAGATGTCATTCCCATGGGCACACTGAGCATCCCATCATCAGCCTTCACCACCTCATGGGCCAAGAGTAAATGGACTCACTGGTGGAAATGCTGGTGAGGTGCTTTATCGGGGTGTGGCACTGGAACAGGCTGCACAGAAAAGCTGTGGATGACCCATCGCTGGAAGTGTTCAGTGGAAAGTTGGACAGGGCTTGGAGCAACCTGGGATAGTGGAAAGTGCTCCTGCTCATGGCAGAGGACGGAATGAGATGGGCTTTAAAGTTCCTTCTGATCCAAACCATTCTAGGATTCTATGATTCACTGCTTTTTTTCCTGGCTGAGCTCCCGCAAGGTGTGAGTCGTGGCACTTCGGCTTTTCTTGTACCCTTTATTGTTTAGCTGCTTTGGGCGCACCTTCGGGCTGGAGCTCGAGTGCGATGAGGAGCAGCTGAGGGAGCTGGGAAAGGGGCTCAGCCTGGAGCAAAGGAGGCTCAGGGGGGACCTTGTGCCTCTGCACAACTCCCTGACAGGAGGGCACAGCCGAGGGGAGTCAGGCTCTGCTCCCAAATAACAAGAGACAGGACAAGAGGAAACGGCCTCAAGCTGCCAAGGAAAGTTTAGATTGAACATTAGGGTAAATTTCTTAGTGGAAAGGGTTGCCCTGCTGCCCAGGGCAATGGTGGAGTCTGCATCGCTGGAGGCATTTAAAAGCTGGGTAGATGTGGCATTCGGAGACATGGTTTAGTAGTGGCCTTGGCAGTGCTGGGGGTCCAGCTGGACTCCGTGATCTTGGAGGGTTTTTCCCAACTAAATGATTCTGTTTTCAGGGCGGGCCCGGGCCTGTCCCCTCACGGCCCGGCCGCGCGGGGAGCGCGGGCTGCGCGGGCCGCGGGGGGCCCCTGCCGGGGGCGGCCGCTCACTGCACCCGGCCCCACAGCGGAGCCGGCTCCTCGTTCCGGGGAGTTATTTACGGAATGCTTAGTTTTAATGTAGTCTTTTCAATTGAAAAAACAGTCGATTATTTTTTTCCCCCAGTGTATTCAGCACACGCTGTATGTATTTACCTGCATACACTGCTAGTTAAGCCCATTCCATGAACACCTTGATACCATGTTTTCCCATTTCCTTGCCCCAAAATGGGTTGAAAAGTCACACATGGATAGGAAGCAGCACCAGGTCTCCAGGAGCATTGTTTTAAATCTTCCTGCAGTCACTGATTTTCCAGGGTCCTTTGTTAAATTTGTGCCCGCCTGTGTTTTCCTGCCGCGGTGAGGGCTTGGCAAGCCAGGGCCACTGACCAAGTGTGAAGCATTTGGATACCGTGGTGACAAGGGCTATGTTTGTGCCCAGGGAGCAAGGAATTTAGGGAGAGCTCTAGCCCTGCAAAGCAGATGCGTTGAAGAACACATCATGTATGAATCTCTTTTAAGTGCCCCCAAAATTTACTGAAGATATTGCCAGTATCTCACTGGCAGTCGAGGCCTCCCATGGGGACTGCTCCAAAGCGTGCCGAGCTTGGCTCACGCTCTGCTCCGTAAGTTAGCTGGGAATGACTTCCAGAGCCCTGCTGTGCTGCTTCTGCTCTTGCATTTGCAGGAATCGCAGCAAGAATAAAGCATCTACCCCGGGCTGCTAAACAAAGTCTTAACCCCTTGGGAGGGGTCCGAGCTCCGAGTCAAGGTAGGAGACCACAGATGAGAAATAGGAAAGCCTTGGAAAGATCAGCTGTGGGAGAGAGCAGCAGTGGGGGGACACTGACAGAGGGGCAGCATTTTATTTGGGTACTGTGTTGGGTTGTGGGCTGTATGAGCTTGCATGGGCATTGGCATTATAGCAGCCACAAGGATTTCTTTCAGCAGAAGCAAGACGGGCTTTCTGAATCTGTAGTGTTTAAAAGTCACAACTGATGTCTTAAATTCCTGAGAATTGTGGAGCTTTTTTTTTTTTTTTAATAATATGATATCTATGTTCTAAGTTTTTAGAGAATCCAGGATTTTCGTTTTAATTTCCCCCTCTTTCTTGTAGGACTGATGCTGCTGTACATGCATAATGACACAGAAAGCCTAGAGGATAGTTTTACCATGCAGCTGACAGATGGCAAGCGCACAGTCCAAGGGACACTTTACATCTACATCATGCCAGTCAACGATGAAATCCCTCATCTTTCCAGGTTAGCTATCTAAGTGACATTCAGTGCATAAAGACTTACAAAGAAAAAAGAAAGAAAGAAATGAAAGCAACTCATCTCAACACCAGCATCTCCAAGCCCACCCACAGTACAGAGGAGATCTGGCTTCCATTGCATGGGTTGTCCCTGAAAGCTGGTTCATAACAAGGCTGTGCACTCTGCTGCCTGGTACGGGACTGTGACAAGCCACACAATGCCATCCAGCAAAAACTATTCGTGCAGAAAAAGCTGGTTTCTGGTCTCTGAGCAAAGGCTTGTTTATATTTAAGTTAGTGGCAAAACTCTGGTTGTCTTCAATTAGGCCAGAGCTGCTCTTTTTTCACACTCTATATCTCTCTCCCACTTTCTTTATTCCCTTCTGTATGTTTTCTCCATTCTCTTTAATCTATTTTTAACAGTGAATCTTGTTGGGAAGAACATGGCATGGGTTGGTTTTTTTTTTAATATTTAAGGTCCAAACCATTTGAAGGTAGTGTTAATGCTCACACTCCTTTCCAGAGAGCCAGAGTGCCATCTCTGGGAATAAAGCTTCAAAGAGGTGGAAGCTACATGGGGAGTAATATTAATTAATTGTCTCTCTTTGCCAGCAGTGAAGTCCTTCTGACATCCTTTCACTATAAAATAGTGACATGGCAAGTCTAAACCCTGTCATGAGCATTTTGTTTATTGGGCTGCAGAAGAAATAGGAAGAAACCTGGTGTGTTGTGAGACTGGGATGCAAGTGATGTGGTTTCACTCACTTCATGGCAGTAACACATGTTTGGGCCTAATTTGGGTTTCTACTCTTAAGAATTCACTAGTTGAAAAATTAAATAAATCCCATGGACCTGCTGAATCCTTCCAGAAATGCCAGATCCAGTCTATAAAAAGAATAAAATACTGGTTTTGCTTCTTGCATTGTGTAGACCCTTTAAACACCTCCATGGGCTATAGGGAAAGATGTACCAGCAAGGCTAAAACTTCACTGACTGGTGATGGTACAGCATTTTCTTGACTCATAAAAACAGCTTATAGAGCTAAAAATAATTTCTATTCTTATGCCAAAAGAATATTTAGGACTTGCCAAACAAACCTTTTGTCTCACATTTGTGTCCAGGTCCAACTCTTCCCAGTAGCAAGGTTGAATCCCTATTTTCAGGGCACAAAAAACTTGTTGGATCACAAAGTACCTGGTGAACTCTAGTCATGAAAAATGTACAAGTCTTCTTTTTGAGGCAGAAATCGGTGCACATATGAAATCCCATGTTGCTCTGCATGGGTGCTTGGGGCCCCTTTTCTGGGTCCTTCTTGCGGGGAAAAGCAGAAAAATCCACTGTGGTTGCCCCTCTCTGGAGAGGAGCAGCAGCCCATAGCATGCGCAGAGGGGCATTGATGCTTGAAACAGCTTTGGCTTCTTTCCCAGAGCGTCACGTGTGTGTTTTGAAAAATTTCATAGAAGTAGTAAACAACGCAAAGTTATAAAATGGACACATGTCCCTCCTTCCTACCAGCATTTCCTCAGGAGCTCGTGGGTGAGGAGCCATCGAGCCCCTTTACTCAGGGTAATGCTGCCAGCCTCCCCCTTCCCTCTCCAGCCAGGTCCTCTGCTTGCAAGGCTTGGTCTGTCTCCTTCACCCTGCTCTTTGCCTACTCCCTCTGTCTGATTTGCTTATGTTTCATGTCTTTACCTCCTTTCCCCCATTTCTTCCAACTTCCCTCTCTGAGGATGGTTCCTTGCTGCCCATTTCTATTTTCATGCACGTAAATGGCTTTCCTGGATCTGTGTGTTCTCTCCTTCCTACTGTGAGCAACCCTACAGAGACACCCCTTATTTAGTCTTTTAATTTCCAAATTGTTTTCTAGTCCATCAGAGACAAACTTCATATCTCCAATCTTATTCATATATTCCCAATCTATGGATCAAATTGAGCCTTCTTGTAAGGGAAGGAAATGTGCCCATATTACCATTTTCCACCAAGCCATGGAGCTGGAAGTGCGCTCTTCTTCTGCATACAGCCATAAATCCAATTCTTAGTTTCATGAAAACCCGCGAGGCTGAAGGGCAACGTAAGAAAAAAATCACATGTGCATACGTGGCAAAGCTTTCTGTCCCAGTCCCACTGGAGCAGATTTGTTGAAATGTTTTTAAAAAATTCTATCTGCTCCATGCTAAGAGGAGCCTGTTCATGCTTAATAAATTGGAGAAATTGCTCACAAATACTTCATCCATATGAAAGTGCGAGCCCTGTACTGCTGCCAAGAGACGTGAGACCTGTGGTGTCGTGCCGAGTAAACGATGGTCACACGAATTAGAAAAGCTTAGGTACAGATCCCTCGCTGCCACAGTTTTCCCCAAGATGTGAAAATATAACAGGGAAAATACTAAGCAGCATTCAGTCTTTCCAGCCAAATCTGCCTCTTTTGGACACAGTCATGGGCCGCGTACCAAGCCGTGTAGGAAAGACCAAAATAACATCTTTAAACAATCTGAGCTGCCTCTTCCACCACTTGGAAATCAGAAGTAACTAAGAAATAAGGAGCCTCAGCAGGGACTGCTGCCTGTCACCCTGTGCTGGGTGCTGTACCAACACATCAGTGCTGTTCTTGCTGCAGGTCATGCAGAGAAGCCAGTTGCCTTTCTTGCAGCATGTGCATGTACTTTAATTATTTTTACCCAGATTTGTGATCTTAACTAATTTTTGCCCAGCCTCTCTCCTTAGTAAGCTGCTTTTCCCACAGTAGCCTTGAGAAATCTCTTAGTTCCCAGGCACTCCAGCTTCCATCCTGAGGAGAAAGGATGGCATTGGAAATGTTGCTTTGAGTTTGGATGAGAGAGCGTGTGAAGCGAGTAACTGCTGTGCAATGTGTAGACTCACTGAGCTCAAGGAAGTCTGGCTCAAATCATTAAATCCCCCTCGCTAAATGGGCAGTGGCTGCTGCTGTTTTGTTTTTTCACCAATGTCTCACTTCCTATTTCTTTTTCTTTTTTTTTTTTCCTTCCCAGGAATATGGGTTTGGAAGCTGAAGCAGCTGACAAAAGCCATTTCCAGCACTGGATCACAAGCAGACACCAAAGATGCTCCAGGGTATGAGCTTGACCAAACTGTCCCCAAGTGCCCAGATCCGCAGCTGGAGGCAGCCGTAACTTTAGGGCTTTTATTCCATTTTCCTGGGGATGAGTAAAATCCCCAGCCTGCTCCTGCAGCAGTAGGCTTGCTCTGGAAATGGTTTAGTTCATGGCTTGGTTGATAGGATAAGCAGCGAGACCAAACACAGGTTTTTATCTGATGCTTTCTCCTGTGTTGAGGTGGCTCTGGGAGGTCTCCTGCAGAATTCCTTTCTTGTTTCCTCCTTGCCTTTGCTTCAGGGTGCCCATAGCCTCTGTCCCTATCACACTTGGAGCACACACAACATACCAATGGAACACCAGGGCAAGCTGGAAGCCAATCCTCAGCCTCACCCTGCAGCATCCCAGCTGGGGAATAACTCAGAGAGAAAGCTTTGCCTCTTGGGTTCAGACCCTAGAAACTGCTTCTTGTTGCACCATCCCTCTCTATACTGGCACATTTTAGCTGACTTTTATATTGGTTCACTAAGCCACTGTGCTGTCTTCTTCCTTTTATAATTAAGCAACTTGAGAAATCCTTTGAGGTCAATAAATTCTGAGGAGGCTTACATAAAACAGAATATAAAGTGGAGAGCCCTGCCATCAGAAGCCAGTAAAAGTCAGTGACACCTCTGCAAATGGCATTATGTCATTGCCTAATATTAGTAAGAAACAGTAAGATTATGTTTTTTGTTCAGAGCTGTAAAAAGTAATGAGTCTCACATAATCCACTGAAAGGAAGGGGTGGGGGGAGTGCATGAGAGGGGAGAAAGGTGACTGGAAAAGTGAACTTCCATTTTTTTGGGCATCCTGAGTGCATTAGTAAATCTAGCTCGTTGCAGCCAAATAGACTTTAATGTGCTTTGTCCTGTGAATTTAATTTATTTTGTTTTGCTTTGCTTGCCGGGAACACACACACACACACACACACGCACAAAACCTTTCAGGAGTCAGGTGGTCTCGTTTCAGTAACTACAACATAATGATCAGAAGCCAGAAAATATTACAAGGAAGCCGGAGATGAACTCTTCATCAGGAGCTTTGGGAATAGGATGAGGAGTCATGGGTGAAATTTTAGGTTAGATATATGGATGAAATTCTTTCCTGTGAAGATGGTGAGGCACTGGGACACATTGCCCAGAGAATCTGTGAATGTTCCATCCCTGGAACTGTCCAAGGCCAGGTTGGATGGAGCTTGGAGCAACCTGATCTAGTGGAAGGTGTCCCTCCCCATGGCAGGGGAGTTGAAACTAGGTGAATTTAGTGTCGCTTCTAAACCAAACCATTCTATGATTCTGTGACTTTGGGGTGGGTGAGCATGGTATTATTCACCCTGGGTCATGATACAGTACTGTGAGTGTACAGATGCTGCTGATCCCAGCTTCATGAAGCCCAGGGCATTATTCTCAGCCTTCACAAATAGGATGAAATATTTACTGTCTCTTCATACGAATATCTATGCCCAACCAACAGATCTGTGGAGTCATTCATTTCAGAAGAGGAACGAAGTGGCCCTCTGAGGGAAGCTTTGTGCTCCCAACCTGAATACACAGGTTGTGTGGGAGTTAAATACGAGCTGTGAGGGCTGGGGATGCAGCAGAGCATTGCCCTGCTGCAAGCCAGCAATTTGTGAGCAATAATCTCTAATAAGGACCAGGCTTTACAGGGAGGGCCAAGCAAGGGCTGACTTTTATCCTGCTTGGTGCTGGTGAAGGTGGAAGGGGCTGGAAAAGAGAGCCCTGCGGACTGTGCTCAATAAATACCAGTACTAAATCTCAGACTGGGCTGAGGGTGGGGAAATATTTTAGCAGTGATATTCTGCAACCAAAGGATAGGAAGGTTTTTTTTTCACACACCATAGCTGTTCACTAATGCATGCATGAACTAACTGTCCTTTCTGTCAAGCGCCTTCATTAGTATTCTTTTTCTTTCTTTACTGGCGTTAGATTGAAAGAGAGATTATACCAAAAGTTGGCTGGCTATCAGTTGGTCCAATTTTGTGTGTTTTAAAATGTGTGCTTTTTATAGGGCTAAAAATTGGTCTGGAGCCTCTGTGTAAGCAGCAGCTACTAGGGCTGGTGGGTGTAAGCTCTTTCTTTGGATCCCAAATTCATTCTCATGTGCTGTGGGATATTAATTTCCAATATGTGCAAGTTCCTCAAACACCACTGAGGTTTTTCTGGAGCTCATGAGTGCTCATGAGTGGGGAATAGTGCAAGAGCCACCAGTGACAGCGGGTGTCAGGATGCAAAATAATCCATATTAATGCATGGAAAACCAATAGATGATGGCAGCCCTAGGTGATGCTTCAGCCTGGGGATTTTTAAATCACAGAATAATTTAGGTTGGAAAAGACCTCTGAGCTCATCAATTCCAAACCTTGACTTATCACCACCTTGTCAACTAGACCATGGCACTAAATGTTATGTCCAGTCATTTCTTGAATGGTTTTGGGTTGGAAAACATGCAGTTTTTAATTCACAAAGCAATGTCGTGTTTACTTCTACCCCTCCACGCGCCACTGACACCATGCCCCTGTTCTCCTTGGGATACTTCTGTCCTGCTCTTTCTGTGCGTGTCTCAAGTGATCCATCTCTGTGTATTTCCATGAGATTGCTACTATTGCCTAAGTTGTCTTCCTGATACCTCATAATTTTTCTTGCCTTGCTGTGGGTGGCAACTACACATGGTCAATAACGGGTGACCTCCTTAGGGCCATCAGAGCTGCTCTTGCCCTTTTCTCTTTTTCCTTTCTGAAATTTTATCCAAGAAGTAAGAACCTCTGTATTTACCCTGAGTAGAAAGGTATGGGGTCACATAGCAGGTGCATGTCGGCCCAGCACCTCTGATAATGTCAGCAAGGGCTGCCAGCCCTCCAGAAACCCTGCCTGGGCCACAGCAGATGTATGGTGCATGGCTTTATAGCCCACACACCACTGATCCAAGGCTTTCTGGAGCGAGCCAGCGCTGCACAGTTGCTCTCCACATGTGTCGCAGGTTTGGCACGTCTCCGAAGAGTTGGACCCTGCTTGTACGTGCTGCTCCGAACGCACCCGCTGCAGACAGCTGGGGAGCCCCCGCCAGCCAGATGGTTGAAAAGCTCCCTGCACCTGAATCCTTAAAAGCATTTGTTCTCCAAAATATTGTTTGTTCTGCAAAAAGGGCTTAGCTGAGACGTGGGCAGCTCTGGCTCTGTGCAGGGGGCTGGTGCGTGAAACCACACCGCGTCCCTTTGCCCATCCGCTGCAAGCGTTACCATGTCACCTGGGGTGTGAAGCTGCTGCTTGTGGTGTCTAGACTTGTGATTACTGAAAATTAATTAAACTGAAGGAAATTAGGCTGGAAGGGGAGTAGGCTCCTGGGAGGGGAAAATGGAAAAGAGGATACTGGTGTTAACCCTTTCCAGCTAGTGATATTAAATAGGAAGGGCTCATAAATACTCTCCAGGCCATTCAAATACATGCAGACAGAGGGTTGGTGTGATTTCAGAAGCTCTGCTCCTTACACATTCAGATCCTGTGCAGGCAGTGTCCAGGTGGGATGAGCACATCAGAAATGGACAGCCCATTCTCCCTCTACCCATGTCTTTTAAATAAGTCACTTCATTGTTAGCCAGACCTGAAATAACTTGCAGATCAGCAGTAGGTTTGAAACGAACTGGTGTGACAGTGGGTAAGGTCAGGGGAACAGGGATGCTTGGACAAAATCCAATAACAAATCAGAGCTTTATGGGGATGGCATGGGGGGCTGAATGCACAGCAGAGGGAGGTGTTTGCTGGTGGACTGATCTCTTCTTGCTTTTGCACAGCCTCTTACCTGCTCTTCTGCCTCTTAAAGTCTCTCTTATATAGCTTTTCAGCACGGTATCCAAGTGCTTTGTGCCTTCCCCTTGGCACACAGCCACCGTCTGGCTAGCGAGCAAGTACAAACTGTAACACCTGGGTGTCAGCTATGAACATTAGGGTGTGCTACAATGGACCCATCTGTAGTACTTGGCACATGCCGGGGATTTTTATGTGTGGTTGGCTGAAAAGCAGGATCAGAGAGAGAGAGGAGGGAGAGCAGGGGAAGAGGGCTCCGCTGGGCACGCGGAGAACATCATTTTGGCAAAGGTGCCAGTAGGTTTCCATGGGCTTGTCTGCTTCTTCGCTCAGCTCATGCATTCAATAAAAATATCCAGGTTGTTGCAAAGAAAAACAGGAGTAGATTTCCCCAAAGAGCGAGACTAGAAGCCTCATTCTTTGTCTCTGGAGAACAAGTCTTATGCTATAACTAGATTTAATAAGAATACATTTAATAGTAATAGATATAATAAAACCCTGATTTAGTAATACTTAATTTTATTGTTCTTCCATGTGTATCAAGTGCTGTTGACTGACCCCCTGAGCACCACAGGGTTTCTAACTGGGTTTGGAGGGAGAAGTGCTCTGGTTTTCAGGCTGTGGCAGCTTTGACAATGTTGTGTCTTGGAATAAATTTCATTTGGGAGAGTATGGACGAGGGCTGCCTTTTGTATTTCCACACTGATATCTTGAGCCCAAAGAGACGTGATAGTTTCCAGTTTTATTCAATGAATGGAAAAAACGTGTCCCCATCTGAAAATGTCTATGCATCTCTGAGAAATCCCAGGAAAGGTAGGAAATGAGTTTACAGCAGTAAAAGGAGCTGTAGCTTATTGCATCAGGTTCAACTAAGTGAAAACTGCAGTGCACTGAAAGGAGAGGAAACATTTCTTTTTCCCCTTTATGTGGCACTGATGTGTTTTAAAATGCATGGGCAAAGTTTGTAGTTTATTTCCTCCAAAGGGGCCAAGTCCTCCTGGCATTCTTATGAACAAGCTCATTAAAATAAAATCCATTATGCGCATAACTAATGACACAAATTTACAAATCTGTTGACAATTATGACCACATCCCTCATTGCATTTGCTTGTAGCTCACTGAAGTGACCAGGTGAAGGAGTTCAGTCCAGAAGTTTTACAGCTCATGAGCTCCGAGTGCAGCCATGTGAGATTATTTCCCAACTGGATTACAAAGCTGTCATTAGGCAGGGCAACTTGGGAGGACCAGGGCACGAGACCGTAAACTGTCCTCAGGAGACTCGAAGTCATTTTGAAGGCAGGGTGAGATACTCCTGGCTGCAGAGACCATTATATTTTATATTTTCTTTTTAGCTGGGGAGGGGGGAAACACATGCGCATGCACACAAACCAGGGCTGTTCCAAGTAGTGCCTGGCGTCCTCTGGAAATGAATAGAAATTAAATTGAGACGCTGGTATCCTCTGAGTGTTAAATATTTCCAAGTTCTTGCCAGGCGAGTATAATTTATTGAATGTAGGTTTTGTGAAATAGTGCTCCTGTCAGGGGGAGATTGGCACCAGAGAAATGAAGGCGGCTAATTCTCAGGGGGTCCTCCCTGGCAAAAACCCTCTATTGAGTCCTCATGCTACTTGTGCTCATAACTGCCGAAAAACCAGGAGTGCCATCTGCAAACTGTGATTCATAAACACTCTGTCAGTCTGCCATCTACCCTGACATCATAAAATAACAAGAAGCAGCATTGTAATAAAGAGAGGAGGTTTGCAGTCGACCAATTAAATGCATCTAATTTATTTCTGTTACAGCTGAGGCTTTATTTATTAGTAAACAGCTGCATTTGACCCCCCCTCCCCTTGCACCCCCTGGTGTGTGTTAATTGAGCTCCAGGACTTTTCAGTGTATTTTAATGCTCTCTCCTTTTCAGTGCCCTGGAAAGGTTTGCAGTTAATGAGACAATGATATGTATAATCAAGTAAAAATGCTGTAAAAAAAAATAGGTGAAACTGTATGGAATTGGGATGGTGTGTGCATGTGTGGAGAGAGGAAGAGGTTCACCAGCCTCCCTAAAGCTTCATATGGTCAATTATGTCCCATAATTTTTAA
>VZTZ01032246.1:55286-89726 GCA_013400955.1 Drymodes brunneopygia | reverse complement strand
TTTTTTACCTCTTTAGCAGGAGTGTGCCAACTGGCACTTTTGATAATCCATTAATCCTAAATAATCACCTGGGTACTTCATGGTTGGTAGGGGGAAAAAATACAAAAAAAAAAGGTTATTAAAAGTTAAAATGTAACCTTGCAAGAAGGGTGGAGCGCACTCTCTGCTGTGGGTTTGCATGAGTTATGGTGAGCTTAAGTTTGCAGGCCAAGTCCTACACTCAATTTACACCTGCAAGTAACTGGCGTGACAGCCAGCTGAAAGGGCTATAAATCTAGGAGCAGGNCCCATAATTTTTAATTTTCCTTCTTGGGCATTTCCTTCCCCTTACAAGGGGGAAGGCTTTTTTGCTTGAGGATATGTTTAGTTAAGGGAAGAAGGCTGTGCTCTGTGTAGTGGTCAAATGAGCATGATGAGGATACTCAAGAGGCCAAACTGGGTCAAACAGAGGGGAGACCTCAAAGCTGTCTACAGCTTCCTCATGAGGGGAAGCGCAGGGGCAAGCATTGATCTCTTTTCTTTAGTGCCCAGTGACAGGACTTGAGGGCATGAAGCTGGGTCAGGGGGGTTTAGGCTGGATATTAGGAAAAGGTTTGTCCCTCAGATGGTGGTTGGGACTAGAACAGGCTCCCCAGGACAGTGGTCACAGCATCAAGCCTGCCAGAGCTCAAGAAACATTTAGACAATGCTCTCAGGCACATGGTGTGATTTTAGGACTGTCCTGTGCAACAGCAGGAGTTGAATGATGATCCTGGAGAGTCCTTTCCAGTTCAGAATATTCTGTGATTCTATGATTGGTCTCCGCTATATTTTATCCTCTCTGCAGGTGTGTCTACAGACATAAATACAAGATTCCCCCCTGTAGCCAGAAACCAAGCCCACCTTCAAACCTCTATGTGCTATTCTTCCCATAAGGTCCCAGAAAATTCTAGTGGGGAGTTAAACACTGTGGAGAACACCTTCCCTACACTCCTGCCACGGCCACCTCTGTTGCAGCAGCGTGTGCCATGCTGTGCCTTGTTTTGGTCACTCAATTTTAAAGCCTATCTCTTGTTTTATGTCAAAAAAACAACATTCAAAAGAAGTGAGCACAGGTGGGTGCTCTATATATGGGTGCTCTTTTTCAATATGTATAACATTGAATTTACTTACTCAGTCATGTTTTCCTCTTTCTCCTCCTCCCATCTCCCTCCTCCACACCTGCTTTCAATCAGTCCCCTCTGCCCCGCCTGTCATCCTATCCTCTCTGCTGCTTTTACCACAAACCCACTAATGTTATATTTCAAGTCAAACTTTCAAGCCTACGACATTTAAGCAAGTGAATAAAAAAAAAAAAACCTCGAGTGGCTTCAGCAGCCTTGCAAGGCAGGGAGCTGGCATGGCCCCTAGGAGCACGTGGGGGATGCTGCTGACCGCTCGAGCTGCTGAGGTCACAGGGTTTCACCCCTCCTAGCAGTTGAAGTCTGGGTTTTTTTTTCCTTTATATCTGAAAGCGCTTCTTGGGTTTTTTTCTAGAGTCTATAAAAAAATGAACATATTAAGGCCAAATGTTGCTGCTAGATGAACAACTTCAGATGTACGTGTCTTCTTGTCATGCGTCACATAGGCTTAGAGGGGTTTGACCTGACCGTGATGGGTATCGGGCTGAAAACAGAAAGAAAGAAGAAAATCAGGCTACCCAGAAGAACAGATGAGCATTTATTTGTTCTTTGGATTATTGGTATAAACTGAGAGACTTTTTTGTTAAGTTATTTATAGCAGCTTTCCAGTGCCTAAAGGAGAGGGAATTTTGACAAAGGCATGGAGTGACAGCATAAGGGGGAATGGATTCACACTGACAGAGGCCAGGGTTAGATATTAGGAAGAAATTCTTCCCTGTGAGGGTGGTGAGGCCCCGGCACAGGTTGCCCAGAGAAGCTGTGGATGACCCATCCCTGAAAGTGTCCAAGGCCAAGTTGGACAGGGCTTGGAGCAACCTGGGATACTGAAAGGTGTCCTTGCCCATGGCAGGGGGTTGGAACAAGATGGTCTTTAAAGTCCCTTCCAACCCAAACCCTTCTAGGAATCCATTATTATTTTAAATAATGCCTACTTCATGGTAACCAAACTGTACTGGTTGATGGCTGACATCCCAGTATGGGTTTGTACTTGGATCACTGTGACTTAAGAAAGGGCTTGAAAGCTTCATCCTTGGGCTCTTAATTAGGGACACAAAGAGCCTGATTCTTCCAACAGTGTTAAGCAAGGGGAGTGTATAACTTGCTGGTCAAAGGACTAATCAGGAGGGTCTTCTCTGTTATGGGGCATGGGGCAAAAAAACCTTCAAGCTTCTTTGGGAAACTTAGCCCTTTTTTCCACATGGGCAAAGATAAGTTGAACCACCTGCACTTGTTTCCCTGTTGCCTCTTTATTTAATATTACTTTTTTGGATTTCTTGTAAAGAAAATGAGTCAGCATGAGCACTGCATCTAATTAATCAGCCTGGGCTTGACTGTGGACTTCTGTAACACTTGAGCAGATTGTACAGCAGGTCGATGTCCTGCATCCCTGGCTACTTCCTAGAGTTTTGTCTGTCCTTTGCCTTTCCAGGTCCTCTCTCTGCACTCCTTCTTGATCTCAGATCACTCTTGGAAACAATCTGAAAAGGAGTCCCCATTCAGTGAGATTTTATACAAATTGAGGGTAGTTCAAAGGTGCAACCAAAACATAAAAAACACTCAACTTCTTCTCCAACACAGCACAAACAATTTTTCTAAATGCTCCAAGACTGGTGAGTTCTGATAATGTTATTTGTGCTGGGGAAGGGATTGGTTATTTTCCCTTTTGTTGCTTTTTCTCAAACAAAATTACAATTTTTGCTATATGAAGGTAAGCTAGCTAATTGTATTTATGTTTTGAATGACTGTGATGTCTTTGACTAATTTCCTCAGATAACAGTGATTTCTTGAATGTGTCAAGTCTCAGCCACACTTTTCATTTGCCTTGCTAGCTGCATGGGAGAAGTGGTTTTAAAAGAGTTAATAGCAAAGATGAGCCATCAAATGGGGCAAAAAGCATGGAAATTGGTGCACATTTTGTTGTGGAAATAAAATTTTAAAACCCCCAGGCTGTGACAACCGCTATACTCAAATGTTGCTGGCAGCTTTCTCCACTTAATAAGGAACCTGTTGTTTTTAAAACTCAGTTGGCAACATAATAGACAAGAAACAGAAAAAAAGCTCCCGTGGAGTCCAGGCTAGAAATGCCACTATTGTATATTGTCATCAGCAGGTTGACTGACAGCAATGGAAACTGATTGACGTTATTCTCTTGCTCTTGCAACATCCTCTGATAAAAACTTGTCTGTGCTTCTGCCTTTGGCAGATCAACCCTTATGCTGCCATGCTGATTTAGATATGTTTTTAAAAACAAGTAGGGCTATGATAGAAAAGGATGAAGTGGATATGACGAGGTAAATCATTGCTACTCCTCTTCTGAGAAGACCAGTTCATCTTTCCAGCAGCCTCAATTTTCTGGGGCTACGCCTTTGTACAAGTGAAAATTGCCCTGGCCCTAGGCCGATGCAGTGGAGCTCCTCATAAATAAATCTAATGGAGCCAGAACCTCTGTTGCTGAGGTTACAGCACCACTATCGGCTTAAAACACAGTGTTTGTGCTTAACACTTAGTTCATTAACGCATCCTGTCCATTGGCTCGTTTGGATCTATTAACATAATTGTTCTTTCTAAACAACTGGGTCATTCTCTCTGCCCAAACAGAAAATCAAAGCTGGCTTCAATATTTTGGACAAATCACACAGCCAGATAAAAACAGGCTCCTCTATAACCCAGGCTGAGGTTAGATTAAAATCCTGCGATTCCACTTAGCATCAGCCTTAAAGTGAGACTCACTGTGGGGCATATCTGAAAAGAGATTGCTCTGCTGCTTTTTCTGTTGTAAATGTCCTGTCTGCCTGTAAAACCTAAAGCAAAAATCTTTTTCCAGACTATTTTGGCAACGTTCTTCTCCTTGCCCTGAATGGAAGGACTCACTTTTACCCTATTCTCTCCTGGTCTGGGATGTAAAAAGGAATATTCCCCTTTTTAATTTCTCTCCCGTTGGTTTCCCCCTTTTACTCGTTTCATTTTTTTAGGTGACATTGTTCTACTCGCCAAACCTGTAACTTTAACAGAGGGTGACAGGGTGACCTTGACGACAGATGTTCCTGTGGCAACAGATGGCACTAGCAAACCCGAGAAGCTGCTGTATGCCGTCTCCCTGCCACCTGTGCATGGTCAGATTGAGCACATCAATTATCCCGGCGTGCCCATTTCCAGTTACAGCCAGTTGGATGTGGTGGCCCAGAAGGTCTCCGACGTCCACGACAATAGCCATGGGGCCGGTAAGAAGGCACTCAGGTGAGAACACCTCCCCTTTGCACACCACTGTGCTGAAATCCCTCATCCAGGGAAGGGTTAAGTCTGCCTCTCCTTCTCACCGTACCAGTTGGTGCAATATTTAATGACTGATGTGGTTGTGGGGAAGAAGCTGCTGCAAACAGTAACACGATGTAATTTTATCATTACAGCAATTACATACTTTATTAACTGTAATAGTGAAGTTGTATGGCCAAAGGCAATAGAAGTCTCACAGGCTTTGGATTGGGGTGTAACCAGGTAGGCTTTCGTACCAATTAGCACGTGAAATCAAACGATTTAAGTACATATAAAGAATTTACCACATTTCTCAGAGATGCCAGCGGTGGAAAAGGAAAAGCAAAAATTCCCCATCTGTGACTGTTGTTCCTTTCTGGGCAGTTCATTCTCCTGAAGGGGAAAAAAAAATAATAATCGTAACATTGTCTGAAATGATCAGGAGAACTTAATCCAGATGGTGGTGTCATTTCTAAGAAAAAGCATATGTTGGCCATTATGATACTTAAATATAATGGTTTTACATTCCTCTAGTGGGCACAAAAGGCACACAACAGAGTTGGCGGGGTTTTTTAATCTTCTGAATGGTGGCAGTGGTGGTGGAGTGGTGGGAGATTTTATCTTCCAAATGGTGTGTTTCCCAGAAGACATGGCAAATTCAATTGAGGAGAGCCTGCTGTAAAAGCCGTGCTCCTGTGGAATGTAAATTTGTGCCTTCCTCCAACCAGTAACAGTGGAGAGGTTTAATTTACTGCCCCCTTTGGATGATCATTTTTTATATATTCTTCTGGCTTCTTCTTTTTTCTTCTTCTTTTTTTTTCTTTTAACATGTTTTTCTTTCCGATTTGCTTTAAAAGTTATTTACGCTCCCTTTGCAGCAAAGTGGGCACTATAACTAATTTTATTCTCACCATGATTAACTATGAATAATTTCCTAAGAAATGAGTCAAATTAACAAGGGGAAGAAGGAATCAATAAATCATGAAAGCAGCCTATTTCTAAGTGGGGTTAAAACCACCATTAAATAAATCACAGGCTCTAAATGATGACCCGCTTGGATATAGGGGGGGAAAAATGTCCATTTAAATTGCAGTGAAAAGAAAAAGGAAAGTGAGGGCCAACATCTGTGGTCCCCACACACTGCACAAGGAGAGGGGCACAGGAGAGGGTAAGAGCTCCAGGGAAGGACCCTGGGACAAGGCAGAGATGTGCTTTCCCTGTGATAGTTGCCACAGACCAGCTGTGGCGAGGCAGCCAAGCAAGGATCAGAAAAGCTCTGGGTTTTGGATGTTTAGGCAGAAATGTTGTTTAATAGCACCTTCTTCTTCCATCCCTGCTCTGTGCAGGAGCTCAGGAATGCAGGGGCTGACTCGGCCTTGCTTGAAATATCTCAAATATTTTCACTCTACTTTGATATTTTATTTTTTTCATTTGTCTTCATAGGGTTAGTGACAATTTAAACTACTTGGAGACCATTCCAGCAGCAGACCCATCATGCTTCTTAGCTGGTTTATGTTACATCCTTTTAATCTTGCATTAAGGATCATACTTTGCCTGGTGTCATGTTGAGTGCAGTAATGTTACCTAGGGCTAGATTTCCATCTTTCTTGTTCATTGAGACTTTAAAATTTGAATTTTATACGAGGAATGCTATCACTTTTGCAGAAGAGTGGCTCATCCATCTTCACACCAATATGTGAGGACATCTTTAAACGGTAGAAGTTGGGCAGACTTTCCTCCTAGAGTTTTCTATGGGAAAGAAGGGGTCAAAATGCTTATTCCTTAGTTAAAAAGAAAAAATAAAAAAGGAAGGGAGAAGCAATTCTGCTTGTAACCTCCCGTTTGCAATTCTTTTTATGATCTTCTCTCCTCCCTGAACACATTATGAAATGGCCCCAGCTCCCAGCTCAGTGGGAAGGGGTACCTATTGCTTTGTGTTATGGGCTGGTTTGTCAGCTGGTTTAAATTAGGATATCTCCATTTGCTGAAATGATGCCGTAGCCATATAAACTGTGGCTTATAAAGGTAGTTCGTAAAGTTGCTGAGAGAGTCTCTTTCCTAATGTACTTCGTGGTCATGGGAGCTCATCTCTTTTTTTTCCTTCTGTCACTGGGCAATATTCCATCGATTCAAGTTGATGTGGTGTCTCAGAACCTGTTTGCCCTCTCTCTCTTTTGCCCACCTGGCTGCTGTGGGCAGGATTTGGTTCAGGTCTTTTGGCAAAGCTGTGCATGAGACCACAGGGCCCCAAGGCACAGTGGTCACTCCCTGTTCACAACATCCTCAGTCGCAGGGCTTCCACCAAAAATGAACATGAACCAGTGAAGCCTCCTGCCCTCATCCTTCCCTCCAAGCTGGCACTGAACCAGGGGAAGCACACAGGCATCTTCATCCCAGTGTCCTCTGTGATGGTCTCAGTGGGTGAATCGTCCTTATCCAGTGCTTCTGCACTGGTTTTAATCTTGGTCTTGTTCTTTAATAATAAATGCTGCTGAGCAGAGTAATGCTTACAGAGCAACCAAGAATGAAGTCTGTTTTTTCTGAATAAACACAGCCCAGGGTGTGTCCCCAGGGCAGAGGGACACGTGTGGAGAGGACTGGACCCCTGCGATGGCCACGGAGTGTGTCTCCATTTCCTGCTGCTTGTGGGGACAGAGAGCTGGGGGACACGGGGAATGGGCAGAGAGCACAGGAGCAGCAATGGGACCAAGGAATGCCTTGTGAAGGGTAGAACTTGAGTGGATGGGCCAGTTGTGTGTGCAGGGTGCCATCTCTGCCTCTCTCCTCTTCACAATTACTTCCAAATAATGGAATTTATGGGTGGGTAGGGGACCGCCTAGCCCTAGGGTGTCAGTGGCCAAGTTGTGTCCGAGGAACATGCAGCCTTGGCCTCTCTCAGAGATGAGGGAGATGCCTGTGAAAGAGAGGATGTAGGATGAAGCCAAAGGAGAGCACACCTGCTGGCTGCCTCCACCACGGGAGTGTACAGTGGGTCCAACAGCTCTGCAGGAGGACTGGGATTCAGGAAAAGAGATGAGGGACTTGTCTTTGAGACATGAAGGAGTTAAAACACAGGGATTAAAAAAAAATCCTTTTTAAAAAAACCCCCACACTCACACACACTCACACACTCACACACTCTCACAAAACCCTGCACCCTAAATTAATTTCTGCTGGTAATCTATATCGGGTTAAATAACGCCTCATTATTCTGCAACACAGCTGAGGCTTCTCAAAATGTTTATCTTGTTTTGTAACTGGTACCTTCTGGCATATTCCAGTGCCAACTCTCCTAGCTCTTGCTATATTTCATTCTCACTATTTTTGGAATGGAGCTGCTGGTTCCAGGTGATTTAATAAATTGCTTTTTTTTGTGTTCCTTTTAACTTACCCATCTGCTCAACACATGCGTAACTTGCAATCTGTCGGCAGTTTGCAGAAAGACAAACTGTCAGAGCTGCATGCATTTGACAACTTTGTTCCCAATTAGATTAGTGGTAATTTTAACAGATTTCAGGGCAATCGAAAAAAGGGATGACATGTTATTAAAGCATCAATTTTGACAGACCCAAGCACATACAATTTCAGTGTAAATTATTTTAAATGCTTTAATTAAAGCTATGAAAGATTTACCCTTTTAAGCGGTAAGTGATTGCAAGACAAATATAAAGGGAAAGTGGATAACAGAGTTTCCTAAATGGTTTATGCTGCGCATGGCAGTCCACAAGTCACCACCACCATAATCTATGACTGTAATGTTGGAGGCATAGTTAATTATTCATAGCCTCATCTCTGGAGCAGACATGATTAAGAACATGAGGAGCATTCAGAGATCCAAGCAGTACCTATGCAACCAGAGTTCAAGCCCCTCTTAGAACAGATGCTGTTAGGAATGAGTTTAGGGATATCTAAATGGTGGGTATTGGTGAAGGTGGTTGATTTTCTTGTAAATACACTTTCATTTTTGCCCCAGTTCTCCTCTGGTTTAGCTGGCCAAAGCCCCAGTGGTCAAGGTGATTTGAGACTTAGAGCAATTGGGGATTTTCTATACATGAAGACACTTTATAGGCTGTACAAGTCCTGTAAAAATAAGAAAAGAAAAAAGAAAAAAATACATCATTTATTATTTAAACAGCACACAGCACTCTAAATTCGTCACTCCAGGAGCACTCTGCCACATGTGCAGCCCATTTAACCATTTAAATGATTTTGGGAATTATGGCCCCCTTCCAGCATCCTTTGTTCAGTCAAGGCTGACCTTGGCTTCATGGCAAGAGGGATGGACTTGGCCCCTGTTTCCCAGCCCTTGGGTCCCAGCTGGAGGATCTTTGGCCTCCCTGCAGTCACACCTTCATTTTACACTGAAATGTTGGTCTGACTTGGAGCCGAAACCTTCCATGATGGTCATTCCAAGGGTTTCATTTATTTTCTGTGTGGTGTAAACCTGTCTCATTTTCAGATTGTTAAACATGAATATTGCCTTCCTGTGTAAACTGTTGGTCCCACAGCCTGCACTGAAAGTTTATTTCCTTTTTAATTCAGGGTTTGTAGGGCTTCCTGTTGCTATTTAGAGTAAAAACCAACAAGCACACTGTCCCCACCCTTCCCTGTTTCTTAAGACCAAGCTTGTGTGCATCTGGTTTGGGTTTTTCTTGTTTTCTTTGGAGCTGGGTATGGCTTGGTATGACTTTCAGAAAAGCTTAGAAGTTTTTCTTTGGAAGTTACTGATCCAAAGTGTTGTACTACCAAAATGCAATGGAAGTGAGAGAAGTTTGTCTAGTGAGCACTGCAAGAAGCTGGTCAGAGCATGAGATTTCTTGCTCTTTCCAGCAGCTTGGATGCTGGGATATGGAGTGGTTTTTAGCTGGGACAACAAGTCCAGCAAATAGGACAAAATCCTGGTGGAAGTGTCTCACGGCCTTTGGGGCTGTTTTGAATCTTGATGCACATAATGCCAGTCTGTTCTCTGCTTTGCAGGTCTGTGAACCAAACTTTGAAGCATTTCACAGTTGGGACAGCTCCTAAATGCTCTCAAATCCCTTCCTCTAGTCCTCTTCTCAGATGGTGTGAATCAGCAAGGCTCTGTTTAATCCAATTAACCTACTCAAATGTGCACTGGTTTAAGATCCACCTCGTTTCAGCAATGAGTGCTGGCCTCTTGGGATATCTGAGTTTGTCATAGAAAATCACCTTCCTTCTTAAAAAGGGAAGGAGACAATGCATCAGAGATTAGAGTGAAAGAACAAGATTCTCCTTGTCGTGCCCCAAATCTGTGGTGTTTGAAGGCCAAGAGGATGGGGCCCAATGATGGGTAATGAGCAACTGGAGCAGATTGTTTCAATGCTAGTATCAGACCACTCATGCTCATATCCAAGTGCCTGCACTGAACAATGGCATGGGAATCCTGCCCAGAAGTCCTTCACCTGGCACAGCCTCACAAAAACCCTTTTGTTTATATTTTCTCCTTGCCCTGGTATAGCCATTTGTATATGAAAGAGACTGTTGGACACTGGGGCCAATTTAATAGGATAAAACCCCCCATTGGCACAAGGGATGCAGTAGGAAAATTGGAAACTTTTATTCCATTGCTACAAAGTCAATTAAGGTTTTCTTTTCAGCAGACTAAAAAAAGGAGCCAGTAGGACCTGTAATGCAGTGGGACCTGTGTACAGTGTTCTTCTGATGGAACACTAAATAGTATTGAATGACAAGAATATGATGTTGAGACAGTGAGCATGCAGAAGATTGGATCCTGTGGTCTTCTCCTTGCTCATTAGCTCTTCCCCTTCTGAAGGAGTTTTAATCAGTTTGGTTCAAAGCAACACTTGCTGGAGATGGGATGGAGTTAGACAGATTAAAGTTGTGATAGGGGCACAAAGAGCTAGAAGTCTCAAAGTCTTCTAATTGTTAGTAAATTTACCCTGAAGATTGTGGGCCAGTTAGAGTTTCTGAATTCAAGTCACTGGTGAAGGTGTTTCCTGTAAACTAAGCAGAGTCATAAAATTGCTTATTTAATCAAGTCACATACAGAGCAGAACAAAATCCCCTGCTTGCATACATATCAAGCTTTTCTGTCTAATCTATTTTATAATGTTTTGCAATTAACAGGCCAGTGCTCATCAGCTGATAAATAATTAACAGCTGTTGTTTCTTCTAGGGCATGACGTAAAAGGCTTACATAGGACAAAACATTGCTGGAGTTGTTTGCCAAAACTCTGACCAAAGATACATTTACCACTGAACAAAAGGAACTTTCTCTGAAAAATGGCACTTTCTCTTTAAGAGTCTGCCAAACTTACTAGGAAAAAAGTATTTGCCTCCTCTTTGTGTCAGCCAGGTCTTGGAAATCTAAGGTGAAGGCTCCTCTTTTTTACTGGCATTATTCAGACAAATCAAGAACTCAAATGTAAATGTAAATGTTTTTTATGAGTCACCTACATCTTGCTAATATCCATAGTTTTCCTGACATTACACACAGGATTGTTTGATTTTTGCTCAAACTCCTTAGATCTGGGAGGAGAGACATCTGAGTGTGATGAGATGTAACCACCCCTAATGGGTTTAAACAACTGTAGCACTCTAGTTGTTATTCATCTCAAGTAACAAAAAATTGACTTACAGTAGGTTCTGGTTACAAATGAGAGATGCAGAAAACAGATCATTTGGGAACTCCCTTTGAAGAAATCTTGCTGACTGTCTCAGCAGCCTGCAACTCAATTATTTGCTTACTTGTATCTGTTTTGAGTGAAGGGAGGGTCTGCCTGAGCCAGGAACACCAATAAGAGGAATACCTGCAACTGAATCCATGCTGGAAGAGAGCTCGGTGCCTTCCTTCAGAGCTTTTCTGATTTATTTATTTTTATACTACATATTCATCAAGCAATTACAAGTGTTCTTGGCTGAGAGAGGGGGATGACTCCTGTTTACAGCACACACAATCATCTATGATTAAGCAAGTTCATACCATGCTCATGCTAAAGCTCAGTCTCCCACTTAGACAGGCTTTACACCTGCTGTAAAGGTTTCCACTGCAATAAAGAAGCCTGTTTCCTGTCCATAGTTTTTATCCAATAGTTTCACATGGTTTTTCATATATCCTAACTTCAGGCCAAGGAGCATCAGAAAGAAAAGGTTTAAAAACTTGAACATATCTCCAAATGAAAATTGTGAAGCTATTGTAGACAGTTGAGGATAGCTGTGATGTATTTGTGGCAGAGAGTGTCATTGAAGAGGTTTTCTGTGACATTTTGTACTGTTTGGAGTTTCCTAAGTGTTGCAGGCTTCATGCCCAGGTATATCGGTTTGCTGTAATACAGCCAAGTGACCAAGGTGTGAAAAACTAAGGCCAGGTCAGTATCTGCCAGGATGGGATGCAGTCTCCCAGCCAACTGGGGATGGTTGGAAGTGATAATTGCTGCTATGAGAGAGCTGAATGTACTTGTGGATTCTTTTTTTTTTCCATATAGGAGCTCAAACATGAATGCGTGCTTTGGCCACCTACTCCAAATTCTCTCCTCTGCAATCTGACATCTCCTGTCTGCTTGAGTTCAACCTCTCCTACCTGTGGTGAACCTCTCAGGATGTCTTGACTCAGCCTTGGAACCTCATCCTGGTACTGGCATGACTGTGGATGGTGAAAAATAGAGATGCTTGCTTTCTGTGCCTTGCCAGCACTGAGACCACTTACCCCCAGCTCTATATAAATATTGAAAGAGCTGAAGATACATCTTGGCCAATTTTATGCTCCAGGGTGAAGATACAAGTTCAGATTTTGCTCTGGACCCATGTTGCATCTTGCAGGTGAGACAGCAATGCCAGTCTAAGTGACTTTGTATAAATACAGACAGGATGAAGGGATGGATGGATGGATGGATGGATGGATGGATGGATGGGAGTGAATCATCTTCTTCTCCATAGATGGGATGAGACCTCAAGTTGGTGACAGCAGAACCATTTCAGCTGTGGGTCTGCTGTGACTCCAGTTTGTACTAGGCTGGACCACAGGTCACAACCAAACAAACGTTCAGCTTCCCAGCTAGAGCAGTCCAGCTATCCTGATCTGACACCAGAGGTTCATGTAGACATTTGTTTACTAATGTATAATAGAGGGAACTTCTTTAGAAGTGATTGTTCAAAGGAGCAAAGAAAGACTCCTTTGCTGTATTCCACTGAGACTGTTTGGTTCAAGAGGAGCACAAGTTGTTTGTGACTCTTCCTCTAAACCATGGTGTGAAAACCAGGACTGTTGGTAGTTTCTGTTGACTGCTGGTGTCTTATAAATTCTGGAGTAACCACTGCAGTAATGTGACCACAGCCTGTGTTACACGTGGTTGCAGTGCCCTCACAATTATCAGGAAGGCTGAACATGTTGTCAAGAGTGACCTAGACCAGAAATTACTTGAGATCCTTAACTAGGAGTGGCCTGTATGTGAACAAAAAATCTGTAATGTTTTGCCTCTCATTTCTTTTTGGTAGCAACTTGGTTTTATTCTTTCTCACCCTCTATCTTTCACACTTCCCTGAAATCAGATTGTGCATCACCCTGCAAGAGCGGGGCTCTGTCTTTTAGAAAAGGTGGATTTTAAAATTGGGGTTGCTCTCTCCACCCCACTGGGATGGAGAAAGCCTACTGGTAATGGGGTCCCACTGCTCTCCTCAAATGTTCCTAAACCTCCAGGTACATAAGCAAGGCCTCCACCTCACCCAGCAAAGGAAACCCTGTGCCTTTAAATGCCCTCCCCATGGCGGGTGCACACTTTTCTGCTTATTCTGAACTGACAGGTTTAACATGTCGTTTGCCTGGTCACCGGAGAGAGGCACCTCTGGCAAAAGTTCAGGAGTCAGTGTTTTGGAAAGATTGGTTTGACCAGCTCTCAAGCGAGAGCAAATCCCAGACCAAAGGCAGTCAAATCTTCAACGACATTTAACTGCTGTGGTGCTGTAGCTTGCTGACATCCTTTTAACCTGGAGAGGAGCATTCAGTGCACTTAAACCTTCAATTTTATTTATTGTTTCTTTTCTGCTTTGTTGGCAGGGGGATCTTGCGGTGAAGACAGGATGTTTTGACTTAATTCTAGTTAATTCATTAGCTTGCATCTTCTTCTGGCCCAAGACTACAGGACAGACAGCAATTTTTGGTCTTGCTTTAGTATCTAGACTTCCATAATATATAGTGTTGCAGTAAGGATATATATTCCCTTATTGCCTCTTCAGGGCTTGTTATTGAAGTGATCTTAAGTTCATTGCATCTTGTTTTGTAAAATTGCCAGGTTACAAACTTCTTCTCCTCCCTTGCTATTTACTTTGAATGGTAACAATTTCTTAAAAACAAGCAACCAAACAAGAGCATGCAAACAGTTAATAGCAAGTGGTGCCCAAATTACATATTTCTTAAACTCATGGCCTACTTTACTAATCAGTTGTCATAAGATGTCAGATGGGGACCCATCACTGAAGAATTGTAGAATGCAGCCAGTGAAGCAACTAATTAGTTGGGCAGTGGCATGGAGGTGTGTGTCCCCAAGGAGCTGAAATGATCAGAGCAGGTGAAGAAAGTTTGGACAGATCAGTATCTCTGTGGTATAAAACCCAGCACTTGGCTGCATTCTCAGGGATGCCGAGGGTGAGGGCACCATGGGTCCTCCTCAGGGATGTGCGTGGTGGGGAACTGCAGCACCGCTGCTTCCAGAAAGAAAGGCGAGTCAGCTGAACGCTTGGAGGAGCACGACCTGAGATGTGCAGGGATTAGAATAGTTGAGCAGTTTCTGGTTTCATTCAGGATAGCTGTAGCTCTCTGGCTTACTTGCCAATGGCTTGTAACTCATTCTTGAAGCCTTTGCTTCCTGGTCACCAAGAGAGTTGGTGACCTCTCTGGTGATTGGTCATTCCCTGTGGGCACCAGACAGCCATCCCTTTTCAGCCAGGTGATGGTCATTGAGCCAGCAGAGCAGAGGAGCCATTGCCTCCTGCTGCAGCACAGGATAAGAGGCTCAGGAACCTTTTGAATATAAGAGGAATATAAGAACCTCTGTTGTGAGCTAAAAGATGTAAAAGACTTAACACTTATAAGTGTCTCATATACTCCTTTAACACTAATTGTTTTAAAAGTGCTGTGTGACTTTGTTCCCTTTTCCCTTCATCCCACCCCAATACAGGTGCACCCCGGCTGCACTCATGGAATTCTGCCTCCCTATTCAAATTCCACAGGTACAGCAGTGAAGCACATCTTCTCCAAAAGTCCTCCAAAGGAAGAGCCCCACCATTTGCAGGACCTGAGTGTGGGTCAGTGTAGGACACCAGGAACCCTTCACATCATCAAGTTGCTCTCTCTCTCAGCAAAAATGAGGGTCTCTGTTCCAGCCTCTTCTCTTAGGGTAAGCTCAAGCCCAGGTATGTGACTTGGGATCTTTAGTGCAACAAGTCCTCAGGAGAAAATCTTCTTTTTGGTGCTTTGATTTTCAAAATGTTTTTGCACACTGCGAGAAGAGTCACACATTAGGTATTAGTAATATTTAGCTGTCTTGCTCTACAAATTAAGGACGTCCATGTCACAGGAATTATCAGGAGATTCCCAGACCTGGAGGTCACTTTTGAGCCTTACTCTTGCAAGGGCTTGATTCAGTGCAGTGGGCTACTACCAAATGTGACAATTCAATGCTCAGCCTGGACACACAGTTTCAGGACTGACCAAACCCAGGGGAAAGGAAGCTGTTGAAAGACAGTATGATCATGTCACCAAGGCTGGCAGACAGGCCTGGAGGACACCTTGCACAGGTAGTGTGGACCTCATACCCTGGCAGAACCACACTCAGCAAGCCCACACAAATGCTGTCTGGAACTGTAAAAGTAAAAAGACATCAGTTCCTTCCATCCTATTGAATTCAGGCAAGGTGCTTGCTTGAGGGACAGATTCTTGGTTCCAAAAAAGCTGCTTTGACCTTTGAGCTGCCAAATTCCTTCCCCCATTACCTCCCATCTTTCTTTCTAGTGTTGCACAGCTACTCTGAGTCATTGTTTATCTAATTTAATTAACATTTGCTAGTGCCTGCAACCTAAAACACTGTCTTAAAACATTTGCTTGAAAAGCTTCCTTGTCCCAGAGCTGTCATTTTTAACATGATGGATAATGGATAGAAATAATTATCCTGAACAAGGTTAGACAGCTTAAATGATTTGAGTTTCAAGGAATTAGTAAGCTTAGCTAAACATCTTATTTTTCAAGACACATTAATAAGAAAAACACAGCAATGTCCATAATGGATTGTAAAATCTGTACTCTGCTAAAATTTTTGTGATCTCTCACAGGTTCAACACCCTCATCCAGGAAGGTTTAAATCAGCACATCATCTCATACATGGAATCACAGAATATCCTGATTTGGAAGGGACCCACAAGGATCATTAAGTCGAAGTCCTGGCCCTATGCAGGACATCCCCAAGAATCACACCATCTGTCACCATGTACATCATCAATCCCTGCACTGAAAGCACTTTGGAATCCCAGATAAGATGCTTCCAGGGCTGTGAGTGCTGCTGTCCAGCTCAGCTGGTCCAAGTGAGAGGGCAATGCATGCATGGGTTGTGGGAAGACCTGCATCCAGAGTAAGACAGTGCTGCATCTGCAGCCCCCAGAACAGCTCTGGAACAGGCCAGAAGAAATCAGAAGGCAGAGACTTGGTGCAAACAGAGTGAGCTATTTCAAATTTATAAAGGTATAAAGGAGAGTAGAATTGGCCTCACTGCCTCTGTATTATTTCCCTAGTCCATAATTTTGGGGAAAATACAAGTTTTGAATTAATCATTGACCTTTAGCTTTGAAGAAAAACAGAACTTTGGCGTTGAAATTGCCAAAAAATGAGAGTAACAATTTGCAATTGCTTAATTTCCCTCCTAGAAAGCCAGGTGCAGGCAGGCCTCTGCAGCGCTCTGCACTGCGCAGGAGTGAGCTCTCCTCCAGGGACGCTCAATCCAAGGCACACAAAGAAAACATGGAGAAAAACAAGCACCTGGCAGGGAAGTGCCAAGCCACAGGACACAGGACATGGGAATGTCCCCTCCCTGCCCTGCTCATTGCACTGTGACACCTTCCAGATAATGAACCTCCTGCACCTGGCGAGATGCACAGACCTGATGCTGTTCCCCTCGGTTCAGAGCAGGGGGTCACATCCTGCTGCACATCAGCCACATTAATGCTCTCAAGAGCTGCCCACACATCCCACATGCGCCCAACCCCAGGAGCAGAGTGGGGTTGTAGGCTCCTGCAGTCTAAATTGCTAAATGCATCAATATGATGGAGATTTCACATAAGGTAGATTTTTTTTTCCTTTAATTCTCAATCTACAAGTTTTATATTCCTGGAGCCTTTTTAAATAAAAATCCCTATATTAAAAAAAAAGTCCCTTTTCACTTCAGAAAGCAAAAGAAAATTTTTGTGGAAAATTTACCCACTTGGTAAAATCCAGAAGTTTTGCTTCAACCCTCACTTTTTACATTTTTAGATTTCTTTTTTAAAGATCTCTGCTTTGGTGTAGAATGGTTTAAAATTCCTCCAGCAAAGTGCAGTTTTATTGCTCCAGAGGCAGCATAAAGCTGAATGGGTGGCTGTATTTCAAGCGAGGAGCTGTGGGAGAGTGCAGCTTGCAAGTGGCAATAGAGCCCAGAAATTGAACTCTAGCCTTTCTATTCAGTGCTCTTTTTATTATTAAGTCACGGAATAAGTAAAATGTTACGGGGACACTTTAAATCTACACTTATTTGTACAGCATCCAATGAATATGTGATGGGGAAAGAAAATGAAAAATGTGGGGATGTTGAAAATAAGGAAAAGATTGGATGCTGAAGAATCAAGTGTGGTAAATTATGAGATACAGTTAAATCTGTAATTTTAACCTGAAATGGAGGAGCATGGCTTTGGTGCATTTTCTTGGTTGTGGAGTGACTTTGGGGTAGGTGCTTTCTGCTTGCTTACAGGATGGGACATGTCTGTGACATCTCAGGAGGCAGCGGTGGCCAGAAGCTGCCTCAGCTGTAGCAAAAAACCCTGTTATTTTAATATTGAAGATCCCTTTTCTTTTGATTTTTTCAGACTTGAAACAAAACAGCCCAGAACTGATTTGCACAGAACTTTTGATCGTGCTTGTGAAAGTGTTGACACAGGTGGCAAAGACAGGTGAGAGTGCGGAGCCATCACGCACACCATCATCAAGGATATGAAAGAGGTCTGGGTAGAGGATGCCTGCAGGCTGCCATTAGCACCTCTTAATGATCTGAAGCCTAAATGTCTGGTTGATGGCTCTAATTTAGACTAATGGGCCTTGCTTTGTTTTTAAGGGCCTAGAAGGTTCAGCTGGAGCTGCCTGAGGTTCACCTGCAGGGCTATAGGTTGTTGTCGTTCCTTCCAGGGTGAGACAGTGCAGATGACCCACTACCAGCATTTACCCATCGTTTCCCATTAGGATCCAGCCCTGCTGAGTTTTTTGGGTAAGTATCCCTATCCTGACAAGTGTTAGCATGTCCCAGCATGAGGACAGCAGGAAGAGGTAAGGGAGTGTGGCCTCTTTTCCAGGCAAGGACACTGGACAGCCATTCCTAATTCTGGCACCATGCAGGCTGCAATTTCAAGAAGTAGCCTGCAATTTTGAAGTCCTTAGTTGTGCTTTATAACCCAGGATAGGCAATAAAATGCTAATATTGCTCCTATTCCTATGTCCCTGAGCAGGATGGAAGAAAAACTTGAAAAAACCATTTCCTTGTGTTCTGACCTGACAGGGACCATAGATTTATTTGTTTCTCACCACTGGAACTCCTGTACTCACCTGCCTCTTTGTGCTGGCCTCACGACTGGAAAGTCCTGGTGATTTCCCCAGTGGGAGGAGGTGGGAATCCCTGAGCTAAAAGTGCTGGGAAAGAATGGAAATGGCAGATTCTGCTACTGTAATTTCTTACCTTGTTTTAGATGTGGTTTAAATGTAGAAAAGTCCTTGTAATTGTTTTTCTGTTTCTCCTGCTCTGAGAAAACAGCACAGGGTTCAATATGGTTTCCTGACAGTGTTTTTAACATGCAGTAGTGGGACAGATTGAACACTAAGGAGCTTTTGCCTGTGTTTTCTGTGCCTCAGCTGAGGAGCAAGTGGCCCATAGTCATTTCTAGTGTTGTAAATAGCCACAGTTTGTGTTTTCTGTGTATCAGAGATAGGTGGGTCAAATGGCAGAGAGCACCAAGGCACACAGTCCCATGGCAAAGAGATCCCTCCGTGTACCATGGATTAAATCCTACTGCCTAAAAAGTGATTCCAGAGTTGTCAGTGAACTCTTGCTCCACATTTTATGGTACCCAAGGCTGTTGCAGTGCTGCAGTCAGGCATTGAGCAGCCATGAGAAAACCAAATCTGAGAAGTGAGGAAAGCAACGTGTACACAAAACCTATGGGTGGCAAAGGTACTCATCCACAAATCTTCCCCATGGAGCAAGAGGAGAGCCAGCTCTGCCTTTTTGTCAAAACCAGAAGTCAGATGAAAGGAACCACAACCCACCCTGGGTATGTGCTCCTGGGCTTTTCCTTCCTGTAGCACAGTTGGGTTCCTGATGCCATTTGTTCCCCGTGCTTGTGGATATGTAATGTGAGGCAGAGCATTCATTATTGGGGAGCCACAACTGAGAGATGAATAATATGGTTGGGTGCCAGTGTTAGCCTTGGCCCTGAGCAACCATCGTGTTGGTAACCTGAGTGAAATTGCTCGTGGCAAAACCAAGAGATTGGTTTTCCTTAGCAACCACTTTGTAACTGCAGAATGAGTCCAACAAAAGCAGTAGTAAAGTATCATTATGTAGGTTCTTTTTTAAAGTTACCAGGTCATTCTTGGAGATGTATATATACAATTAATGTGTTGCCTCTGTGTGCTGGGTGGCTGCAAGAAGCTAGATTTTGGAGCATGAAGTAGCTACAGCCTCTTCCACTGCTGGAGTTCAGGGGTGTAACAGCCTCTGCTCACACTTTTTGGTTGGGAGGAAGAGCTGCTTTGCCCCCTGCCTTTTGGTCATGTTGCCTGGCCAGTCCTTGGCAGACCTGTGTTATCTCCTCCCATCTGATGGCACCTTTGCTTCTTGCCTGCCCCATGACTGGGTGAGTGGAGCAGTTGTGGTTGTCCTGCTGGGATTTTGGCCAAACACCACGGCAGAAAGTGCTCTTAAACACATTGGGCAGCACCAGAGAAAACATGTATGAGCACAGAAAACTGCTGCTAATACAGATGTATTTTTTGTAGACAAAATGCAGAATGGTTGTGGTGGGTGTTCTTTGGTCATGTACTGACTCTTCTGCCTAGTGCATGATGTGTAGAGTAAATTTCTGGGTGTTTGGGGCTTTTTAATTGAAGAAAAAGGAAGTTTCCACATGAAAATCTCAAGTTTGCTATGGAAAAGTCTGATGGGGGTAATCAAAATGCAGCACTGTGTTCTGAGATCGCACCAATGTGCCGAAGTCCACCAGCTTCAGCTGGCTGTCCTGATCTGAGAACATCACAGTGTCCCATTGTATGTCCCATCCAACATAAACAGTTGTGACTTGATTTTTCTTCTGTAACAAAACCTCAATGCTTCAACATTTGGCTGAAAACAAACACCAGTTAATGTTCTTTATGTTTATTAAATAGGAAATCAGTGAATAAGAAAGAGAGTGTGAAAAACGTTCTATAATAATTTCAGATTTTGTTGATAATGACACAGATCCTTGCCCCAAAATTTGAAATGCAAGCAACTAGCCAACTTATGCAATATTTAGAAAATGTGTGATCTCTTGATTATTCCAGTGGAAAATGTTTAGGAATTTGCAGAGCAGTCTCTGTGGTGATTTAGATGTAGGGATTCATTCAAGCATCTGCTTAGGTCCTGTTGATGCTGTAAGACCTAAATCCCATTCCTAAACAGCAGTGCTTTCCCAGGTGAGGATTCAGGTTGGAAAAGTGCTTCCCTGTTGGGTCTGTTTCAAGCTTTTCTCACCACTACTCCTGCAGTGGGGTAGATGTCCAGGGGGAGGGAGTAATTTCCCCAAACATCTCCTGTTCCCTGCAGCTGGATCCAGTCTTGGCTGTGAGTTGGACACAGTCCTCACGGTTTAGGAAGTGATTCCCGTAAACCCAGAACAAGGCTAATTTCAGGTTATTAGAGTTTTGGCTCTCAAAGCCTTAGTTCCTCCCTCTGCTCTCTGCTCAAACCCTGGCAGGTGGGTTTGTGAGGTTATTCCTTGTGCAAACATGGAGAATCATTGAATCCTGCAAAACTGCCCCACTATTTGACCAAGGGAAGTTGGGTAGGACACTCACCGTCTCTCTGCAGAGTTTTCAGTGATTTTCAAAGGACAGTTGACTTTTTCTAAATTTAAAATGTATTTCTATGGAAACTGCAAGGCTAGAAGAATGATTTGAGAAAGCTTCATGCCTAATGGCAGCCCCAATAATGGCAATAGACAGCCACACTTTGGTGTGTGGGATATAGAATCATAGAATCCTCATATGGTTTGGGTTGGAAGGGACCTTAAAGATCTTCTAGAGGGGGAAGAGAGATCTTTGAGACCAGGTTGCTCCAAGCCCCATCCAACCTGGCCTTGAACACTTCCAGGGATGTGTCATCCACAGCTTCTCTGGGCAACCTGTGCCAGGGCCTCCCCACCCTCACAGGGAAGAATTGCTTCCTAAAATCTCACCTAAATCTTCCCTCTTTCAGTTTGAAGCCATTCCTCTTTGTCCCATCACTATAGTTCCTGTTGAAGGAGTATAATTAATACTATGATATCCCCATCATCCTATACAGTTGAGCTGCAGGTGTGGAACAGAGGATGTATCCAGCATTCCCTGCTCAGCCTGCACATCCTGTGCATGGGATCATGGGCGGTCACAGCCCCTGGTGCTGGGAAATACCTTGAGTAACTGGAACCGGGGAATGGAAATGGGATGTGCTCAAAGCAGCCGGAGGAGCAAAGCCTGCACAGCTCTTGGTGCAAACTGCAGTGTGCCCTTGTCTGGGCGCAGAGGTCGGCGGTGGTGCAGTGCTTCCACAGCAGAGCCTGCATGGAGGCTATTTCCGACTCCCATAAAAATCTTTATGTCTCTGTGATCAGGATTCGGTGATGCAAATTTGCTGTGTCAAAGGAAGATGCCGCTGTAAATGAATTAGTACGAGAAGAACTTCTTATTTAAGAAGTGCTGACTCTGCTCTCTCCCCTATGCCCTCGCTTTTAAAATTGAAGTCTGGGTTTGCTGCTTGCTATGATCTATATTTAGATACTTACAAATGAAGTTTTGCAGTCATATGGCTGCGTTCTTGTACGGCTTCATGAAGCTGTTTTTTCGCATTACAGAGATTTATACATTTGCGTTTACATATTGCAGGTGTTTCCATAAAAGCTCAGGGTAGCCACGTTCAGGATGGCCTGAAGAAAAATGGAGAAGAGCTTAAAATGTTACTTAGCACACTTGAAAATACTGTCCTGGGGCAGAAGAGTGAAGTCACTGCACAAACGAGGGAGTCACAGACAGGTGGGATTAATGGATGTGGGCTTTTCAGGAGCACACCTCCCTACAGAGGGTTGAGTTTTGCTAGAGGACAGCATCCCTTTTGGGATGTATCTTGTGCAATGCTCCCAGTGTTCTGCTGGGCCCCCAGCAGAATATTTCAAAATGTCAGAGAGTGCTGCAGTGCTGAGCTCATGCTATGTAAGTGATAGCCTGATGAATTATGTGCTGTACACACTACACACAAATCCTATCCCAACCAGCCCTGGAAGAGGAGATAGCACTCTTGCTGGTGTGTCCTCTGCTCCAGGAACCTTGCCAGGAGGACACACCATAATTCATGCTCTGCTGATGCTTTATAAAAGTTGCAGCCTGTACTTTGGCTGCTGTGCTGCTGACCCCAGCATCCATGGCAGCCTCTGGCCCCTCCACGCCTGGTGGATGACCACAGTCCTCTGTGCCTGTCCTGAGAAGGATAATACATCAACTGGCTCTTTAACTGGTGCAGGCAGTGCCAGCAGGCAGTCCTGCCTTGCCTGGCCTCAGCACCACATGCCACCAAAGGTCAGGGCTCTCCCTGCTTTCAGGCAACCCCCAGCTTTGCCCTCGTGGCTGCAGAAGCCTAGAGCTCAACACAGAAAATAAGGTGGGAACTCATAGGGCTTCTCCTTAGCCTAAGAACCCCCTCAATCTCTGCTGAGTTACAGCTACCAAAAGCAAAGGATTGTCAGCACTTGATTTATCCTGGTTTGGGGCTCACCATAAAGCTGTAATGCAGCATCTTCCATGAGGAAGTGCCTGAGAAATAGGAGGTTTCCCATGGGGAAAGAGCAGACCATCAGTATGGGATGATTGGGGAATTTCATGTGAAACTAAAATACTCCTCAAACATTGAAGGGGAATGGCAGGTGTTTGTGCCAGAATGGTGAGAAAGAGTTTGGCCATGGGATAAGAATGGTTTCTTCCACTCTTCATCCCCTTTTCCATAGTGAGCTGGGCCCAAGGAAAATGCAGTTCAAACTCTGTCTTGTGGACTGAGGTGGAACACAAGCAAGGAGGGCAGGTAGGGCCAGCAGCAGCTGGGCACGTGGCTGCCCAGGCTGCCACCCCTAGAGATGCCAGCCTGCCCTTTTTTGAGACTTTCGCCTTTGTGGAGATCTGTTGGGGAGTTAAAAATCCCCAATTTCCTGAGGCCTCAGACCAGGCCGGGTGCTGGCCCAAATGTGGGTCAAGAGTGACACCCTGTGGACAAATTACTCTTTTTCGTAACCTTACAGGATTTCTCGCTTGATGCTTTTCGTCTGCCTCTTTATTCCCCCTCCCCAGAGTTTTCGTTTCCCAACCCTCCTCCTTTCCCAGCTTAGGGGTTGCCGCTGTGAGCCCCGCGATGCGCAGGGACCGGCGCATCTCATCCCCTTTAAAGTGCGAACTAAGGAGATGAAACCGAAATCCCCCCTTCCCTTTTGTTCCTCTTTGTTTTTTCTCATTTTCATAGTCGGTTTTCCCTTATTTATTCTGGATTTCGGCCCTGCAGCTCAGCGAGGGGCTGCGCTCCTGCCCCGCCGCGGTCCCCCGGCTCCGCGGCCGCGCAGCTCCGCAGCCGGAGCCGGGTGCGCTCTCGGGGCTCGTAAATGCACGGGCTGCTCGCGAAATTTGGCAACTGTGAACCCGGGCCGTCTGTTAAACCGGGACAAAAACTGCTTGGGCTTCCCCTCAGCAGCCCTCCGTGCCCTCCACAGCTCCCCAAGCCGCCCCCCAGAGTGAGAATTCCTCCCCGAACACCAAAACACCTCAAAAAAAGGAAAACTATTTCAGGAACTGCTTCTCTTCTGGTCACTCTAATGCTCCCTTCCCAATTCTGGACCCGCTGGGGTTGCACCGTACTGTCTTGATGTTCATGGTGTTATCCTCCAGAAGTGTCCCAGAACAGGCTGATTGACACCAACTGACAACTTGGAGAGGGTACAGCTCTATTTTAAGCAATAAATAATTTAGTTTTATCTTGGTGAGAAATTCCTCATCACTGATTTAATTATGCAGATCTAAAAGAAACCCTAATGTCTTGGCACACCTGGATGCTGGGAGGGGGAAAGAGAGAGGTGTAAAATCCTTCCAAGAGTTTATGTCCTTTTTTACCCCCCTGCAGTTTAACCCTGCCAAGACTGCACAGCCCAGAATATCCATATATCCAAAACAGAGCCTGGATGGAGATTCCTGAATGTCCGCAAAAGCAGCAAATAAAACAGCAGTAATTCTTTCCAATGACATTTATATGTGCCATTAACTCTGCTGTAGCTGGTGTAGTTTAGGGCTTTTAGAAAATATGACTTCAGCTGAAACAACTACTGCAGGTTTTTGTTGAGAGGACCTGCAAGTTTTGCCTGGACTCCTACAGAGATTCTCTGCCCTTTCCATCGTATTCAAAATCTTGGAGAGGGAGAGGTGCCCTAGAAAAAAAGTGATATTCTTGTGCCCTTATGCCATTTCCAGCATTTTCTAGGCCTGAGCATTTGCATCTTTTTCAGGTGAAGAGAGAGAGATCAAATCTCTTAGTCTAGCTTAGTGATATATAAGAAATAAAAAGTAGAAAAGATTTTTAAAAATCTGCATTGTTCTGGGAACTTCCTAGAGAACATCAGAAGTGGAAAGATTGACCACGCAAAGAATGTGGGACATGAAGCTGAAAAGTAGGTTGGTTGTTTGGGTTGACCTCAGTAAGCAAACAATGGAGGTTGGGAAAAACAGAGATTAGAGACCCCAAAGTGAGTCCAGGAAGCCATGTGCCATCTCCAAGATGTAAAGCTGAAAAATTCCCTTTTCTTTTTTATGAACCAAGGACACATCTTGGTGGGATACATTTCATCCCAAGTTCTGCCTCCTTCGGACAGGTTAGGCCACTCTGCCTACAGAAAGGTGTCTTCTTGTGTCCTTTGCAGTGTCTTGGGGGGACGATACAGCCATTGACATGGAAGAGGTGATACAGCTCACCCCAGAGGTGACTGCAGTTCACAGGAAATTTATGGCTTGAAATTATCATTATTGTATTGGATGGTTTTGTAAAGATGTGCAGCCCCAAGTCTGCCTTGCACCAGGAACCTGGGGGGAACAGCCCAGCTACAACAGCTCTTGGCAGAGTTAGAAACAGGGTCAGGCCATAAGGGCCCAGCTTGGAATTTAAATTCGGTCTACTTGAGGTAAATAAAATAACTGTGCTGCCTAGTTTGCAAAGGATCATTTACTTTTCTGGAAAGGAGAGTATGTTTTTGGAAAGTGTACAGGCATCTTTCAGGATGAAGGGCTCTGTGTGCAACAATCAAGTTTTTACCTTTTGATTAGCAAAGCTTTATAAAGAATTTCAATTCTGAATTACTAAACAAAGAAACTATACAAGCCCCAGATGAGATTTAAACAGTTTCCAAAAGACATTAAAAAAAGAGCAAAATACTGGGCCACATGTTTTTTCTTGTCTCTTGAGTCCATTTACTCCAGACATCTGACATGCAATTCAAATTTCCAATAGTTTTAGGTAACCATGTCCAATTTAGAAACCACAGCCCTCAGCTAAGCCTACCTACCTCCCAAATCAAACTGGAAAACCAGAGCACTTGCTGATCCTCTGCACTTTCAGCCTTGCAGAGCTTTGTTATATGTGTGCCATACATACTTGGGTGGAGTTTTCTGGCTCCCTGCAATCCATTTAGATGCATTTCATAGACCTGCAGTCAGTGGTCACAGACAGATAAATTATAGCTCCTAATGGAGAGCCTGTTCATGCTTTCAAAGAGTAAAACCACTATAAAATTGATCTCCTCTTTTGAGATGCCTTTGACAGTGGTGCTTGTATGGCAGTTCAGATGAGACGGAAGCAAAGGGCTCCCTGTGGATGAAGAACTAATGAGTTTTATTTCTGGCTCTGAGACTTGGGCTCATTTCTTAACCTTTCTATGCCTGAGAGTTTGTTTCTCAAAAGCAGGGATAAAGAAAGGTCTTTTTGATAGGCAAAACCAGACTGCAGTGGAAATCCTGAGTTCAGATATGGGCAGATAATGTCCTGCTCTGTGCCCTCTCCTAATTGCCTGCAGAAACCTCCCTGGGGAGGATTTAATCATGTTTGGGAGGAGGTAAGTTCAGCGAGGGATGCATTAGGTGATGGTTTCCACACCACCCTTCTCACCTCTGTCCCTAAAACCTGGGGCATCTAACTCCACAGACCCCAGCACCCTGATTGAGCTCATCAATCAGGATGTGCCCCTCCTGCAGAGGTTGAAATCAAAAATCCTCCCTGCCAGGACCCCAAGGAAATAGTAGTGTCAGGTGGTACTTCCAGGAGAGCTTGGTGGAACAAAAATTATGGAGTAGATTCTCTACTGCTCTCAACATCAGAAGAGACTTATCAGCCTCCAGCAGCGAATCCTGTTTGGCTGTAAGTGGCCATTACTTTATCCTGTAATCCCTCATTCATCTTATTTATTTTTAGCTTTCCAGTTCTCTTTCCAGTGGAAGCACTTGTATGCAGTCACAAACTCTGCTGTTGGGAAAAAAATAGGATTTGAATCAAATTTATTGCTGTTAATTCCTTTCATAGGCACCATGAATCAGAAGGGGCAGCTAGAGGTGGTGAAATGCCTGTTCATCCACAGCCTTTGACATCACTGATCAGAGAAGGGGCCAAGCAGTGGAGCTGGTCCCTGGTAGGATTTAGGGACTGGGAATATGTGAAAGCAAAGGGGAGAGTTGGAAAAATCTCTGGATGATTTTGTTGTTCCTTACAGTTTTCCTGAGCATGTCCCCCATTCTCCTTCCTGCAGAGGTGATCTGGGCAGAATATCCCTCCTTAAAAATAAAAGGAATAAGTCAGAGAATAGGATGAATTAAGACATTCTCAGCTGACACCTGGTTTGGGGTGATATTTATGTCCTTCAAAACCTCCAGTGCCAATTGCCACAGCCCCACTGACTTGGGAGGATAACCCTGATTTTAAGGACAAGCTCTGCAGAATGCAATGTGTTTTAAGCAGAAAACAAGTGGCCAGATTATGGTCCCGCAGTGCAAACACAACAACAGACTTTCTTCAGCCTCTTTTTCTATATATACCAGGGCTGTGAAGTAAAGAGGAAAACGCTGAGTCTGCTAAAAACTGTTCAGATTCTTGTGGGTGCTTTGGAGGAGCTGGTATACAATTTTGAGGCTGTTCTTTCTGCTGGCAAATTAACAACTTAGAAAAATTACAGTGGGGGGGAGCGAAAAAGGAAAAAAAAAGGAAATTCTATTAATGAAACAGAACAATGAAAATCAAAGCTAAAGATGGAAGGAACTGAGTGGGCCCCATCCAGTTCATTGCCTGCTAGGCTGGATTTCTGCCTATAGTAATTTATGCCATAGCCTTGGAAGTGAAAACAGATTTCATTTACTACTGAACAGTACTACTCTGTGTAGAGAGAGTTCGTGGCCTCGCAGCATTTCTGAGAAGGTATTGTGGGATTATTGCTCCCACTTTGCAGATGGGCCTGGTAATGCTGCTTGAATTCTTAAATTTAGGCTCTGGAGAGGGGGAATCTGAATTAGGGCTCGAGTGTCTGAGGACTGTCTTGCTCTCACATGGCCTTTAGGAAGTGTTGGGATCATAGAGGTCCCAGTTAGCACCACTGTTCATGTGTGCAAGGCTCTGCGTTGGGATCATCCCTGCTCCAGGAATTTATTCCTCGAGGTTTTGATGGAAGAGTTGGACATAAGATGTTCCTCCAACTTTAAATACACCTTAAGGGAGAAAAGTACTCTGAAACTCTTCGCTTGCTTTCCTTTTTCACTAGTCTGGTACCAGGCAGAGTCCAAAAACACCTCCTGCCCTTCCAACAAACATCAAGACAGAGGATGGTGAGTCCCTGCCTGCCCACATCACCAACACTGCCACAGGCACAACCTTCCTCAGAGGAGTTTGGCAGTGAAAAATGCACATGTTCTGTTGAGAAAAAAAAAAAAAAAGGCAGAAAACAGGTAAAATTAGCATTTGGAGAAAAGTTCCTATGGAAAAAAAGCTATATGTTTCCCGAGAGCCAAATGAAAAAAAAAATCCCAACCCTCAAACCCAAGCTTGCAGAGTCTGCTGTAATTTATGATTTACCATATGAATCTAACTATAGAACTTCATTTAAAAATTTTATAAAGATTGTAAATCTGCAGTGAAATGTTCTAGGGACAATCTGCTGGCAGAAACCCACTCTCCAGGCTGACCTATGGGAGAACCAGCTTGTCAAGGGCTTGATCCAGAGCCCACTGAAGACAATGGAAATGATCTCATTGACGTCAGTGGCCTTTAGATCAAAAAGCCCCCAAAGCTCAGCATGGAAAAATGAGTCCTAAGGAGAAGCAAACTGCTCTAATCAATAGATGTTGCTGGATGAAGGTCTTTAACAATGGTTTAATGGGCCATGATGAGCTCCTCTGGACACTTTTATTTGGTATTGTATGTATCTTATAATCTTTCTCCTGAAACTTTTAATGGAATTTATCTCACTGGAGAATTTGGGAGAACATCTGCTGCAAATGATGGGTAAAGACATAAGCTGTTGTGGGTGGGGTGAGCCTCAGGAGGTTCACAGTTTGGTTTTGGCTTCTGCTTCAGATTCTTATCTGAACTATACAGATCTCCTGTGGCTGCAAAAATTGGACTGGAAATCACAAGAGTACGAGCCTTCTTGTGAGATTTCCAGCACTTTTCTTATGGTTTTGACTGAACACCAGATGTGGAAAAAATATTTAACAAAACTGGATGCAGTTTTTTTTTTCGTGTCTGGTTCTAAAAAGAGATGAAGGTTCAGGAATCTAATTTTATCCTTTCCAGTTTCACTCCTTGGTAAGATTCTGTTCTAGTTTAAAAAAAATAAATGCAATTTAAACCCAGAATGTAGCTATCGCAACCAGTCCCCAAAGAATCGTTCAAGTAGATGAAACTCCAAACATTACATTGTCTATGAATTAAAACCTTATGCCTTTGGCAAGTGGAGTGCAAAGAACAACCAGGGTGAATGGTGACCATTAGGAAACATCCACTAATGTTCTTTCCCTTCACAGATTATTTTTATTTGCTTTGCATGCAAACCTATTTGCATTTTTGACCCATTCCTGCCTGCTTCCACCATAAAACCAAGCTTTTAGGCTTTGCCTAGCACAGATTTTTTTAAGAATACTTGAGCAATTGTGCTTGCCATATGGAAATTTTGAATTTTAAAGCAGAATTCAAAATCTCCTGTAAATCTAATAGATTTTGCAGGCTGCTTGCACAAGCCTGCAATACTTTTTAGGTGTAACACCAGTACTGGATGGAACATAACCCATGGCATGTTCTTCTAATCCAGATGTTCTATATGTTCTTTGGGGACAATTCACATCTTGGAAAGGAGGGTCACTTTGTCAACTCATTTGCTCTACTTGTGTGACCTACTCACAGTTGCATTTAAACTGGTGGTCCTTCATCAGAGAGGGGAACAGAGGGTTTGTTTGAAACCAAATAGTGAAGGTAGGTTAGGGGAGCTGTTAAATCACAGGAAGATTTCACAGCATGTGCAGGCAGTAGAAAATGGGAAGTAGAAAATAGCCTGAAATGAAGTGAATGGCCTGTCTTGAAGGGTTTTAATCTCTAGCATTGGGAGTAAAGCTGAGCAACAGAAAGTCAAACAAATCAAGTGAGGAAAACAAGTTTAAAAGTGGCACTGACCTCACTCAGATATTTTATCACTTATGATTGACTCTGCAACTTTTGGTCGCAGTTCAGAACAGCAAGTTTGTCCCTGTGGGATATATAAAGGCCAGGCCAAATGGAACTGAGCTGGCACTTCCTTCAAACTCCTCATTTGGTGTGTAATCTCACATCCAAATCAAACAGGACGGATGAAAAAGTAGAGTATTATGTCATCCAGAATCTGTGGAGCAGTGAGCTGTAGCTCCGGTGCCTGAGGAGACTGTCTAGAACTCACCATGTCTTGTCATTTCACTGCATTTTTGGCAATATTGGGAAGTTTTCTCCAAAAATCTAGAGCCAAGCTTCCTATGAAACTCCACTGTCATTTAACAAGCAGCAAATAAACCAATTAATAATGGGAAAAAGCAGCTCTAAAGCATCCATACCAGCACTGGAAAATGATGGGGAAGAAAAACCCCAGGGTTTGTTCTTAATCCTATTAATTTTGGGGGAAGGAGGGGCTCTGGTGATGTCTAGGAGATTTTCTAGATGTCTCTTTGGGCCTGGGGAAGGAGTGGTTTGGGGAGTGAGATGTGCCAAGACCTGTCAGTGCCTCTGCTCCTACTGGAGATGGAGCTCCCAGTGCTGGTGAGCACAGGGAAGGTTTTGTGCTGGGAGAAGCAGCTTTCTCAGGAGCTGGTTTCTGTGTGTGCATGGGCAGGTAAAATCATTCAGCTCTTTCCAAGTGGTCTAGGAAGTGTCCACCAGGATGGGCCCTTCTAGAAAAATCCTGGGTTTTGAAATGCAACTTGGGAGAGAGCTAAAAACAGCTGCAGGAAAGGGTAAAGAGCTCTCCTACTGCTCTCCCCAGGCTTTGCTCCCAGGGCTGTACCTCCAGCCCATGTGGAAATAGTTACCTCCAAATAACACATCCTGTGGGACTATTTCTGGTCATTTCACAGAAGCCTTATTAAAAAATTGAGAGTTTATTAACCTGAGATTCAGGGACTCGGATTCATGATGGAGGCTGTAAACTCTCAGCCTATGGTTCAGTTTTACAGGGATGATTTGAGGGTTGGAAAAGGAAATCTTGTGGAGAGAGGCTTAAGGAGCTCCATTTGATGAACTTAGCAAAAAAAGCAGATCAGGCAGTGCCCTGACTCTGGGCAGTAAATGCTTTTGGAGGAAAAAATACCACGTACAAAAGGGCTTTATAGTCTAAGGGGGGAAGAACATAATGAGATGCAATGGCTGGAAATTTAAGACAGGCAAAATTGAGAGATTGGGAAGGGAGAGGGGGCAGACTGTTGAAGGGGGCAGGGGATTTGTCATCCTTTTGCATCTTGAAATCAGAACTGGAGGCCAGCCCAGATGACTGGTGAAACATATAGTAGTAGGCTCAATTAGCGAGTGAATGTGTGAAATTATTTTCTTGGGGATTTATACTGAGCGTTAAACTAGATGATCTGAATTGTCCCTTTCAGCCTTAAAAATGGAGGAAAGATGCCAGAAAAGGAGCTAAATATCCAAATTCTACCAAATTGCAATAGCTGGAGCCTCTGGGCCCCTTTGGGAATGGCGTGAGTGAAAGGAGAAGGGCTATTCTGGGCTCTGGATGTGTGGAGGGACAGACAGAATGAGGGATGCCATCACATGCCTCCAGCACAAACCCAGTTGTAGCTGCTTTTCTTTCTTGGCCCCCCCAGCATACTTTTCTTTTTTATATATTTTATTTTTGAAACTAAAAATACATCCTCAGAGGCATTAGTCACTCTGCCCACATATTAATAAATTGCATAATGATGCCACCAAGCATCCAAAAACCTTTCAAACTGTTATATATTATTTCTTTCAATAATATTCTAAAAGGCCAGTGAGGCTTAATGGAGCCACATGGTATTGTATTTAATCCAGAAATCTGGAACTGTCTAAAATCTCTTATATAAATTAAGATAATATACAATATGTTTTTCCATTTAATTTGGTTCTCCCCATTTGGGTAAGCTATAACTCTGTAAGGCTGTGTCTTTTGCAAGGGATTTTTGTCTACCAAATTCTAGATTTGTGATGTTGCTCTTGCTTTTAATTGCCTGGGGCTGTTCCCCATAATAACTCAGCCTGTCCTTTGCCAGCCAAAGGAAAGTTTAATGGAACCACAGTTTAATTGGGCAAAGTTTAGAAGTTATGCAAGTTACAAAGTTTCCTGGGACTTTCCCTTATGGCCTCTCGTGCACGGCTCTGTTGGCTCTGCTGCAGGGAATGTCCCTGCCGTGCCATGGAGCTGGTGACCTCGGCAGGGCATGGGGCACTGCTGTGCAGGGGGCTCCTTCTTGACTCTCCTTGGACTCAGCTGGGTGTCTGGCATTTACACACAGGAATTTTTAGGACATTGGGAGCCACTGAGTAAAGAAACCCAAATCCAAATATTTCCTATGCTGGAAAAACATAAGGGCTTTCTTTAGATCTGGGTTTGGGTAAGAGGCTTGCTTTCATTGGTGTCACCTCTGGACAGGTCCACCTGTCCTGTACAGTATCTGCGGGATATTTTCACATCTTCTGTCAAGCCATGGCAGATATCACAGGCTATGAGATAAGAGGTCAATAGATGTTGCTTTTTCCTCCTTTCTTCTCATGCCAAGCTCCTTTCATGCTTCTGGAAGCTCTGCCTATCACTGCACCAGGGTGGAACAAGACTGTAGAACAGGAACTATGCAAGTCAGGACCACAATTCAGGCATCTTCTTTTTTTCTTATAATCTGTGAAGCCAGCGACCTCAAAAATTGCTGGTTTTTGAGCTACAGTGCTTCAAGAGATGGAGGGAGAAAGGTGTATATTTTTGGGTGCGTTTTGCTCTGCAGTTTGACATCCTGGAGGAGAAGAAAGCCAGGTGTGGAAACAAAGTGAGTGAGATGATTTCTTGCGGGGTCACTGGAGTAGATGCAACAGAGGTGCTGAAATGTGGGGCATACCTTTCATTTGAGGGAATGCGTAGGAGAATTAAACACGTTCTGGAAAGCGAGAGGCCTGTGCATTATGAGAGTACAGCTCTGAATCATATGGGCCCAAGTTTTGGTTGATCATGTGAATAAAACCTTTCAGGATTTAATACCTCTGCTCATCATTTCTGGTGGTTTGGGTTTTTTCAGTTGGCTTTTAATTTTCCTTGGCTTTGTCAGGACTAGACCTGACTTTGAGCAGGGATATTCTCAAGGCTATAATATGGTTTTGACAAATTTTTGGTACGAGCAGTGTGTACAGAGGCCTCGTGCTCTCCCCATGTCTACAGAATTTGTCCAGTTTTGGGAAGCTGTATGACAGATGCCTTTAAATTCCCAACCTTCCCTGGTTTCTTTCCCTCCCTCCCTAATGCCGTGCTCACCAGAAGGACAATCCACAGCTTTCTTGTCACTTAACTGATTATGGACAAAGCTGCTTGGCTCCAAACTGGGCTCTGCATTGCTGCTGCTGCACAGATCAAACTGCAGTTGTAACAAGCAACTCAAGGTGCTTTATTGAACACCAGATTTGTTAAACTAAGAGTTTCCCCCCAAGAAACATCTGAGTGATAAAACCAGACATGTGTTGGTCTCACAAACTCCATCATGGGGGGCAGGCTGAGTCACTGCAGGATGCATTGCATGGGTAGGAGGACTTCATAAGCAGAAGCTGTGAAGAGAAAAACAGGAGCGAGCCTGAGCCCTTGAGGCCATCACAGCCCCACCACCTCTGCCCAGGAGGTACTGAGCTATATCACACCTTCCCCACCACCTCTGTCCCCTCCTGGGTCCTTCGGGACCCACAGGGAAAGGCCAAGTTTGCTCTAGGGGCACTGCTCCAGCCCTTGTAAAACGTTATTGTCGGGGTCAAGTGAAAACTGACTCATTTTTGAGCAGGAGAACAAGGTCATTTTCTTGTAACCCAGTAATTCCTTCGTTTTTTATTGGTGTTGTTATAAACCAACTTCTCCGAGGTGCTGGGACTTCGCCTATATTGCATCCCTGTTCCCATCCGGTTCCAACAATAAAACCCTTGCCTTTTTTGATCTCTGGCTTTCATGCTTGCTGACACACTCTGGAAAATTTAAGAAGGGCGCAAGGAATGGGTTAGTCACACTTGTTAATATTTATCCCATTGCAGAAAGAGCAGGGCTGACCTCAGAGCTTGGGCTTTGGAGAATAGTTATGAGAATGATTCCGCCCAGCTGAAACGAAATCTGCATGCAAAGCTCGTTTGGTGCCTGGAAAGAGCTAGAAGGAAATAAAGGTCTTAAATGATATATTTCCGCAGTTAGCATTTTGTCCTGTTTACAGAATCTCACCAGAATACTGGGGGTTTTGTTTTGTTCATATGTTTTTCATAAGGGTAAATATCCATGGAGTTTAAACATTTTCATTAGATTCAGACAAGAAGGAGGATGTGGGATTGTTTTTTTTCTGTAATTGTTAATCTCTCAGATTTTTTTTTTAAATGGTTATTTCTTAAAACACTCTTCATAAATAAAATCTCAGGTAAATCAAAGAGACAGGGAAAACGATTCTCTTTAATTATTCTTAGAGCAATTTTGAGTAATGTAGGTTAAATTAAAAAAATATACAAGCAAGATATTTTGGCTGGGAAGTATGTGTAATGTATGAACAGCAGGAAAAAAAAAGCCTTCCTTTCTAAATAGAAAATCTTTGAAAGTAACAGGGGGAAACTGATGGGAAGGGCTGAAGTCCATATATTCCCACCTCCTCCGCCTTGTGCTCTCTTAAAGGTGAGCTGCAAAATGCAAAAGAGAAATGTGTTAAATTCAGATGACTCGCTCGGGTGTCAGGAAGTGGCTTGAACAACCACACGAAGTT
>VZTZ01032246.1:17065-37053 GCA_013400955.1 Drymodes brunneopygia | reverse complement strand
TGTGAAATTTCAACACCTCCCTGATCTTTACTTTCTGGGAGAGGGCTCAGCATGCAGGGGGTTCAGTCCTTTCTCTGTAAGCCAGAACTGCTTTTCCTCTGGATGGAACTTTCTATTCCATCGCCATCTCGTGGTTCCCTGCAAAAACTGCTGGCTCTGCAGAACGTCTCCTCGCGTTGCTGGTGCTGAATTGCACGAAGGCACCTTTTAAAAGGCAACATCCACTGGACCTGAGACACACGGGGGACTACAATTAATGTTGTGTAGTGGGCCTGGAACGGGGGAGTTGGGAGGGGGAAATGAGGGACCTCAATTCTTGCACTCAGGAACTCTGCCTTTCACAGCCACTCACTGCCCTGTGTTACACAGAGATCATTGTCCTGTGGATTTGGGTTTTTTTGGTGGGTATGGGATGGATCCGAATCCATAAGAAGGACTAGGAGGAAACTCTGCTCCAAATGATGAAAGACACCAAAGTTGTTATTAAGAGTGGAATATCTGGCATACTTGTCATAGAAAGTTTGGTTTGGAAGGGACTTTTCAAAGGTCATCTAGTCCAGCCCTCCTGCAGTGAACAGGGACATCTTCAACTAGACCAGTTTCCTCAGACCCTCATCCAACCTGACCTTATATGTTTCCAGGGGTGGAGTATCTTTGGTCTATGAATTTTTTTTTATTTCATTGATTTTTACAACATGTTACTTCTTTGACTAGTTTGAGGTGCATTGAAACAACAAAGGGCAAACCCCAGATTTATGATTTTCGTGGCACTGGCACTGGTTTGGGAACGTCTCTTATTCAACCTGTGTAAAAGCCCTCTGTGCAGATTGCAAATGGGGATGGCTGTGTTCATGGGGTTGTGATCACCCAGGGAGGGAGGAGGAAGAGCTGCAGAAATGAACATCAGTCTGAAAAATCTCAACTCCAAGCATGCCAGCAGCAGCTCTCCAGTCCAGCCCACTCTCTTGCTCTTGTCAAAATTCCCTCACCTTGATTTCATCCTGCTGGAGAAGGAGTCTGCAGGAGGCTGCATGTGTGCCCCTGGTTTTCCTCAGCAAGGCAAGGAGAGAGGGAATGTTGAAACTCAGCCGGTGGTTGGGAAATTGCCCCCCTCTAATACAAGCCAGACCCGTGGAAACCCTCCAGGTCTCAAAATCCCTCCTCAGCCCAAGCAGGACTTTGATGAAGAAAAGCAGAATAAAAGTGAACAGGAAGAAAGCGAGTTTAAATAAGTCCAAACAAGTTACAGCAGATTTTGAGAAAGCAAAGTGAGCAGCTGTGAGCAGCCCCAGCTGTTTCACTGCCCCAGAAAAAGCCAAGAAACCATGGAAAATGCCCTGTTGTGGTGAATGGCAGGGACATCCCCAGGTGTCTCCATAGCCATGTGCATGTGGGCATGAGCACCATGGGCAAGGGAGGACAATGAGTAAATCTGTGAGCAGCTTTGCCAGTGCAGAGTTCTAGTGAAGTCAGCATTTTGCTCAGCTTTGGGGCTTTTGGTGACAGATTTCCCATTTTTCCTGGGAAAAATCCCCCTGAAGACATTGGCTGGTGGCCTCCCACTTCACATCTCCAGGGCACATCTGCTCTGCTGCCCCATCTTCATCCTTGGTGGGTCTCCTTCACCCCCTGTTTGCAGCCAGTTGGAGCAAAACACAGTCCTGTCCCCCCTTGCCTCCCCTCACCATGTTAAGACACAAATAGGGTTTTCCTTCTTTTCCAGCACGGTGCCACAGGCTTTGTGCTGTTTCCCTCCAGCCCAAGGACAACCAGGAACAAAGCACTGCAGAGGTCATTTGGGCAATGTACTGAAAGGGACATTGCAGCCACATTTGGGACCTACTCTTAAGGCAGAGAAGAGGTTATTTGAGGACCTGAAGAGGAAGGAGCAGTGGTTGGCACATAGAACTCCTGGAGTTGCTTATCTACATTATTACCAGGCATTTTAAAGTATTTGCAAGAGGTGGTTCCCAGCTTACTTTTCACTCCACCATGGAGCAAGCTTAGAAACAAATGAGGATCTTGTTCAACTGGACCTTGCTGAAATGAATGGCTTCCTTTATACCAGTTGCCTCTCAGAAATGTTGAGATTTAATTAATCCCTGGCTGGAAATAATGCACAGTATTGCCCTAATCTCTAATGCAGGATCTCAATGCTAATGCTCAGCATAAAGAATGAGGTTTGTTGAATGTACAGCTGGAAATTCAACCATGATCCCACCAGTCAGGTGCCGTTCACTGAGAGTCCTCAGTGGACGAGGGAGAGTAATCATTTACTGATGGCTGAATTTGGGAATATGTTATTATGCTGAAGCTTTTGCTGAAGCCAAAAGAATGCTACAACAGTGTGAGTCCCAGCTTCTCCACCCTCCATTTCACTCCTGGTCAGGTAGCCAGCCCAGCTCTTGGTGCCACATTACCAAAGCCATCCAAGGAGGACAAGTCTCTCCAGGCATTGATGAGCAACAGATCCATGTAATCTTCCTTTAATATAGCCTTGCCAGAAAATCTGCAGAGAAAACTTCAGGCACTGGTTACCCCCTCCCAGCCCCTCCTTGAGAGTCAGGTGCCCACGTCAAGGTGCTGGAGCTGCTCAGAGGGGAATGAGGCAGCTCCTGCCCAGGAATGTTGGAGCAGGATGGGCAGCACGTGTATGCTCAGCCAGCTTTGCACTGTAAGAGGATCGCCTCCCTTTTTAGAGCAATCAACTGGCCCGTGACTGTTGGGTCACTCTGGTAGCACTGAGTATTCCTGAGCATTCCCAGCACCCCTGTGCTCCTGCTGCCAGCTCTGCCTTGGCTCTTGCACACACAGAGGGATGCCAAGCTCTGCCCTGGCCCCATCTGCTCTGCTCTTTGTCCACACCTCCTAGAAACCACTCTTCTTCCTCACCCTTTGCCCCAGGCTATATATAAAGGGCTAATCCCAAAGCTGGACCTACAAAGACCTTAGCTGCCAGCTTCAGGGTGGAATTTTTAACAAATGATTAAATAACCAGATGAGAACAGCACACTGTTCCACTGAGCAGCTCCAAGTTCTGTAAGTGAGCCTGCATGTGATTTCCTCCCCTCCAGGAGGATGAAAACTGTGAGGAGTTGGGACAGGTTGATGCTTGCCAGTGTCCTTTGACAGGTTTTGTCTTCATTTGCATTTTCATAGGTGAGATGAGAAACACTGGTTGGGTTTTGAATGAAAACTGTGGCAGCTTCAGTACAGAATATCCAGATCCATGCTCTGGGTTGTCATGTGCAGAATCCAACTGGAGAGGATCAAAGGAAAAGGGTCTATTTTTGGTTTTGCATCTAGTAATTACTCTGAACAAATGAGCAATGCATCTGAGAAGTAATCAGCAATCTTTTTTCAGGTTTCCATCTGGTAAAATTCTTGTAGGTGCCGTAACTTCAGAATAATTTCAAGCCTATGCTTCTCACTGAACACTCTGAAGTTGGAGTCAACCAGTGAGTGGAAGAACACAGATTTGCTGTTTTGTCACTCATGTCCATTCAGAAAACTACTAAAGCAACACTCCTCAGGGCTGTGAACACCTACACCCAGTAGTGCTGGATGCAGTGTTTTAGAGTTCTAGAATATCCTGACTGGAAGGGACTCACGGGATTCCAGGAGTCCAACTCCTGGGAAAGTAAAAAGGAAAGAAAGAATGGAGGACAACTGAAAGAACAGAAGAAAGAATGAATGGAGAAACGAAGAAATGGGGGGGAAAAAGGGAAGAAAAAATATTAAAGGAGTCCAATTCAAAAAGATATTTCCTTTTTATAACTTGTGAAGATACACCAGGGGGAGAGTTCCCTTTGCCTCTAAATCTTGTTCTGCAGTGACAATAAAACAGCACAGTGGGGAATGGGGAGGGTTGTGAGGATGAAGGGAAGGATGCAGAAGTCAGAGTTACACTCTGGACTTACAGTTTGAGTCCTACATGAAGGCTGGAGCCTTGCCATATTACAGAGTGTAACAGGACTTAGTGAAAATCCCACCACTTCTCCATGGAGGATGAATTAGCACAGATTTGCAGGCTGGTTCATTGGGAAGCCAGTGGTGATTCTGGGGTGAATTTCCCAGTTTTCTGTGAAACTGAGGTTTCACATCATTCATGAATTAGGGTGTCACAGACCCATGGAAAGGAGTGGGAGCAGAACAGGAGACTTTGGAGCTGTCACTTTTTAGACACTGTTTATTGCAGAGTATTCTGTGCATCATTCTGAATTTAGGCTTGTTTTTGTATGGAAGCAATTGGCTGGCAGGATTGCTGTAAGTATTCCCAGTAGAGTTGCGTTGGGGGAAAAAAGATTCCTTTTCTTAATGGAAAATTTTGACTTTATAACTCAAAACTTGAAAATTTTAGCTGAAAACTGTGAGAGCCTTCCCCAGTGTGACTTCTTGTTTTCCAACAAAAATAAACCAACAGAGATGGAAGTGGAAAGTTTCTGTTTTCAATCAGAAGGAAATTTTCCTTTCCTAGCAGTTCAAATAGCTGGTAGTCTCTAGTCTAGCCTCTCTGCCAGCCTCCAGCTTCCCTGTTGCTCATGGATCAGTGTTTCCCAGGAGGCAGAGGAAGCTTTGCAGAGCTGAGAAAGGTCTGTGCTTGGCCACAGCTCTTTCTGAGCATGGACAATGTCACTGGAGCATTTGCAGCCACATTGCCAGGGATCTCCTGGACACTGATGGAGATGAGACACCTGCAGCTGTTGAAAAATAAAAATCTGTTTCCAAGCTGTGATCTGCAACAATCTGATTTTCCATGAGAAGGTGGTTTTTAGGTCGAGAAATATGGAAATATTAACTGTTTAACCCTGTGTTGTTGAAAGATTTGAGGAGCAGAAGGGGTGAGTTGGTGGCAGAACTCAGCTCAACCCCCCTTGGTGCTGCATCCCTTTGCCTTAATGAGCCATTTGCATTTGGGGTGTGGGGTTGGAAATAGGGACAGTGACGGGACTGAATGAGAAAAGCTCATCCTGACTTCAGAGCAGAACTGATGGATTTGGTGGGGATGCTAAAGGAGCCCCCAGCAGTGATCTCCCAACCCCTGGCAGTGCCAGGACCACCCGTGTGTGGTGTCACCATGGGCAAGGCACCTGCAGTGACCTTCAGAGAAAGAACTGCATTAGCTGGGGATAAACTGCTCCCCTCATATCCCATCTCTGGCGAAAGCCTGGCCTGTTAAATTAAACCCATTTTGTTAAGGGTTTTAAATGCTGCTTGCCCATATGCAGAATTATGTCTTTAAAGATTAAAAAATCCAATATAAACAAAATAAATCCAGGGAGCTGAATGCATGAATCATTATTTTAGTACATATTGTCCATTCTAATCTGCAGTCCAATTGTGAAGTCATTCAAAATGCTGCTTCTCAGTAATTAGCAGGAATCTAACTCCGAGCCAATTTCTGATTAAATGTGCTTAAAATCAATAAAACATCATGAGTGATTAGAGTCACGTGTGATTAGCCCTGTCGAACAAAGCAGAATAAGTTATGGCCTCACTTTAACTTGTCAAAAAACAGAACTGGGGGTGGGAATGAGGAGGAACAGCTGATATTTCTATAAAGGGTTTTTCCAGTTCTCTGCCTCTCTCTTCGCTCCTTTAGAAAAGTGAAAGGATTGGTTTGTTGTCTGAAAATTACAGGCTGAAGGGGAAAGTTTTGGGGTGGCTTTGGCTTCCCTCATGGGTTTGTTTAAGGATATATGCTGGGAATGTTGTTTTAATCCTGCACCACAGCTATGAAGGGTTACCTGCTCCTGGCCTCACCTGTTCCCCAGCTCAGCCCTGACTATTTGTAGAAGGAAATGGCTGGATGATTTTATTTATTTCTCTTTGCTAGAAGGAGCACAAAGATCTCTTCTCTCTCCTTATGAAAGGGAGCAATGCAAGGAGATATCGTCTGTCAGTAATGAAAATAAAGAGCAGCAGCTCAAGCCCAGGTGTTGATTGAGAAGCATTAGAGGGTAAGGCTGCTGGTGAGGTGATTTCTCTCCATCCTGCTGCCATGATCCGGGGACTCACAACACTCCTGGACACAAACCACCATCTCCTCCATCAGTTTGGGGTCCAGCACGAGGTGCTGCTGACAGAAAGTGGCTTTTTGGGCAAGCAGCTTTTGGCAGCAGGTCCCCCATCCCGGCAGCTCGGGGCCGGGGGTGGAGGCGGTGCCAGCACCCGGCTGGGAGGGAGACGGCTGAGATCTCACGTGGGGGCTGCGTGGGGTGGGAGAGCTTCTCCAGAGCTTCGAGCTTGGCAGGGCTCGCCAGCAAAGCTTCCCTTGACGTCAGGAGACGGAGAACAACACTCATTTATAGCTACAGCTTCTTCCCTCACAGCTGTGTGGCCGCATCCCCACCGGCTGGACTCTCAGGGGAAAATCCAGCTCTGGGCTGCCTCTGGATCCAGCCCTAGGAGTGATGCTGCTGGGGCTGCTCTCCTCCTGTCTCAGTCAGCACAGCAAAACCCACATCCACAACGTGCTCATGGTGGTGGGTGCAGAGGGGAGGCTGGGGAAGCATTGTCCCAAGTGTATTTCTGCTGGCAGTCTGTGCTTAATTGTCTTGTTTTGTGGCCTGTTTGAGAGGACATTGGTTTTTTTAAGAGTACCTCCACATGCTCGTTTCCTGCTCTTGGCGAGGTTCTGGTCTTCTGCCAGTGAAACTGGATGTTATTGTTATTGTTATTAATTCCCAGGAAACTCTCCATTTGCCTGTCCCATGGGACAAGGCCTTGTGACTCTATGTCATACCTGGGAGATGCAATGAGCCATCAGGGAGGGCTTGGGGAAAGGACCTACAGGTGCAAGGAACCTTGTAAGAGGAGTCTGCTGTGGGCAACCCCATCACCCCTAAACACCACACTGAGCTTTAGGTTGGTGTGTCTTCCAAAGGAAATGGTCTTGGAAGCCTCTAGTTGAAAGGAAAATTGAAAGAAAGTTCATTAAATGGTGGCTTGAGTCAAAATTAGTAATACAGAGTAATACCCAGAGAGCAAGGGTAGGTTGTGCATCATGATGTGCTGGTGGTGGGTCAGCACTGTCAGCAGGGACAATGCACCTGGTTCACCCTATATAAATTACCTCTCTTTTACAGGTTTTCTTACTGCTTTTCTTGCAAGCTGCTGGTCTTTAATGGCAAAAACAGCGCTGAAACAGAGGAGCAGATCCTCAGCAGATGTCCATGGCAGTAGCTGGGTTGCCCCCAAATTACAGCAGCTGAGTCCCAGGGTCTGCTCTGCTCTCAGAGATAAATCACCCTGCACTGACCTCCTGGATCCTCAGTGTGGGACCATCTGTGCTCATCCCTGGTGCCACAGCGTGTGTGGGGATATCTGCAGCTTGAGGTGCTGGGAGTCAGGACCATCCAACACAGGGTGCTGAATCAAACCCAGGGCTGGATGTGGGAATTAGATAAATCAGCTAATTATTCCTCTCCCTGAGCCCCCTGAGCATAGTTTGGTGTCTGAGCTGGGGTTTTTTGCTTTTCTCCAAAGCAGCTGGAGATGGGATGTTGAACATGGTATGTTATTGCTCCTAATGGTATTAAAGAAAAACATCTCAAGTGCTGGTTGGCATGTTTTGATTGTATGTGAGGGTAAAATGAGTGCCAGATTTGGAGCGGGGAAGACTTTTTCCTCCAGATCAGATTAGCAGTTGTTGGGGGAGTGAAGCAGGGAAGCAGGGAGCTGGGGGAGCACTGGATAGAATCTCTCTCTTGGAATTAATCTGGCATTTTCACTGAGCAACTCCCCGCTACAGAAGACCAGAGCCCTTGGTGGTTCCTTTTCTCCCTTCCTTTGGTGTTACTATTTGTGGCTTTATTTATTTGTACTAAAAGCCTTAAGCTCGTTATGGCATTTTTGCAAGTGTTCCTGTGGCTTGTGTTGAGTGAGTGTGTGCAGAGCAGTTGTTCCCTGGACTTTTGGATTAATGTTTGTCATATGATTGCCTGTGATTTCATGACCTCTGTGGCTGGAGTGAGCCCTGTGGGGTTTTTTATGTATGTGCAATTTAGCTTTTAATTAAGGCCTTGTTATCCAGGGAGTTGCAGCTTGGTTGGCTCACATGCCCCAAGGTTCTCCTGGCTTGGTACTGAAGTAAGGTAGCCCATATTTGGAAATATTCAGCTCATTTCTCTTGTTACAGTTTCCCAAGCTGTTTGAATTAATCTTCAGTCTTCTCTTCCAATGTTTACTGAAGAACAGCAGTTTTTTTTAACACTCCCTTGTATCACACAGTGTGATCAGCCCAGCTCAGACAATGTGCATTCATGCTGGGGTCTGTTGCTCGTTTAGCAGTCTACAAACTCCTAATGAAGTGCAGATGCACTGGGGAAGATCCTCCCTCCACGGATGAGCCCTGGATCGGGATGCGCTGAGGAGCCGTGGCGAGCAATTCACAGAAGCCACTTGCAGGCACTGTAGAGAGAGCAGTTCTACTTTTATTTATCTTTCTACTGACTCCTTTCTTTCTTTGCTAAATGGCTCATCAGGTCCCTGTGTTTAAATCTTAAAATGTATATTATACTTGGGCATAAAATCTGTCTTTTTGCAGGAACATGAGTGGTTTCTGTTGGTGTAGAAAGGTGCTCAGGCTGCCTCATGTACCCAGAACCAATTTCCAGAGTGGACTTCCTTTGCTTGCACCATCTCCCTCAGCTGTCTCTAGGATACTCAAAGAATTGGGAGCTTTGACAGACACCTGGCTGCAGATTAATTCCAAATGACCAGAGCAAATAGGTACCAGACTCTTTCCCTCTTGCTCCTGCTGCTCCCCAAAGCAGGAATTTACTTGACAGCAAGTCCCCAGATGCCACCACACTCAGCTCTTTTACTAAAGTGACCTAAGGATTACTATTAGCAGGTTTTCACACATCAGTGTTGGAGGCATTTAGCACAAGAGCAACTCAAGCTGGATTTTATGGCTGTGGTTCAGTGTGTAAATCTGGATAATCATATGCCATCTCTGTGAAGGAGCAGTAGAGGTGCCTCACACGTCTGAATTTCCATCCTAGGCCAAATTTTGACAACCAGAAGGTGTTGGGATATTCGTAGCCAATGTTTTTATTGATAAAATGCACATTTGTAAAATCAGGACCCAGTTCTGAGCTAGGATTTGGTGCATATTTCAATTTCCTTGTATGTTAGGTGGGCTCCAGCAACTCCATCCTGGCCCAGTTTTAATGGTTTAGTGTCTCATTCTTGGAGAGTGCTTTTTACTGATGCTTGTGATATAAAACTGCTGATTTCAGCCTCTCATTTTTGCATGAGCTCAGTAGTGAGATGTTGACCTGGGTGCTGCACTAATCTAATAATCTTTAGAAATTGTTCTGGGGTGTTTAATATTCGCACGGTGGCCAAACTCCGAGTTCAGTCATTCGTAATCATCTCACTGGAGCACGGTCAAGAAGCAAAGTTTGGCCTGGACCCTGTGACCATCTGGTTGCAGGGAAACCAGCTGCCTCTTGAGCTAAAAATGCCCTTCATCCATCATGATAAATCCCCTTTTCTACCAACAAACCTTCATTCTGTAGCCTGCCTCCCTGTGTGTAAATGGCCATACTCTTCAAACAGCGTTGTTGATGGTATATTTTAGGATTCACGTGGCCTCTTGGAGAAAACTCACACCAGACAGACACCCTGGCAATAAGTGGGGGTGGATCTGCCAGACCTTGCAGAAATCCATGACCAGGTACATGAACCTTGGTGGCATCACCTGGGAAGGCAGGTGCCTGTGAATCATTTAAGCCAAGGGGTGTAGAAAGGCACCTGTGAAGGGACAGGATTCTCCCAAAGGAAAGGCACATTCAGAGCACTTTCAAATTTTATTTTTATGATCCAGGATAGGAGTCGAGCCTCTTGACATTGACTTCTCCATTGGTTGCTAATTGAGCAAGAGATGCTGGTAATGCAGGAATTACCCCCCACTAAGTCCACATGCCTCAAGTAGCTCTGATAAATCATGGTTTAGTCACTCATTTCTCTCCACTGATGCTAAAGGGAATCTAGAGCACCAACTCCAATGTAGACATCAACCCTGGAGATATCCAACATCTGTGGAGATGCGAATCTCAGCTGGGCAGCCTCTGCCTCTAAGCTTGAATATGAGAAAAGGGAAGCTAGGCTGAAAGCAAAGGCAGTTAGAGACATAAAACAGATGCAAAATGTCAAGAAAGATAAAAGCCATGAGATGGCCCATGGTCCTGGGAAGCCAAGGACACCCATCTGAAAGTGAAGCAGCAAAACAAAAAAGCAGCACAGAAAAAGGCAGGCTTGGACCAGCACAGGAAGAGAAACATTTTCTTTCAACACTGAAAGTAACAGTTTCTAAAATCCACCTTCTCTGTCCCTCCCAAAATGTAAATGCTAGTAGTTACCCCTACGAAAATCTGGAGCAGTTTTGTGGTAGTAAGTAGCAGATTCTTGGCTACTGAAGCCTCAGTGTGGCAGATGGGTTTTTTGGAAAATGACACTTGCGCAGCCCAGCTGGTAACCACAGCTGAGATCTCCCTATTGGAGATCTTAGAAGTCAACGGCTGCATCGGCTTTGATTTCACTGGAAGCAGTGGCTGGAATGCTGGAAATTGCACCCAGGTGTGAGGTGGAGAGGTCAGACTTGGCCAGCAGTTCCCAGGGTGATAACTGACCCCTTCCAGGCAATCCAGGCAATTCTCCCTGTTTACCAGGAGAAATGTCTGTGTTAACTGTGATTCTGCCGGAACCTCTGGCAAATATTTTTTGCCTTTTTAGATGAGCTATTAAAAATGTTTCCTCCCCTGGGTTTGGGGGATATTTTTGGCTGAGTTTTGGGCACGTCTTTCCATCACTGCCCAAGGCCCCCTGCTTTGGAAAGGCCAATCTGCTGCCATCCTGCTGCTGAACCAAGCCAGGAGCAGGCATTTTCCAACCCCGAGCAGCAGAGGTTGGCATTAGGAAACAATTCCCTTCTGAATCACGTGAGAAACTTGGAATATTAAACAATTTTATTGAATAAAAGGATAGCGGATTGTTTTGTCTCACATGTGGCAAAATGAAAAGCAGTCAACAATTTCCCTCAAAAGTAAACAACACAGCATAGAGGAGCTCTGCTGAGCCTGTTGTTGAAATCTTCATGCTCCCAGAAAATTTGGAAGCGGTGTTATTTTCAGCTGGAGAGGGGGAAGTGTGTGGCACGTCTGACCAGTTGCACTTGCTTCTGACTCAGAAACATCAGCTGGGTTTTGACTTTATCTCTGCTGAGGGCTGGGTATTGTTTCCCCAGTACAAATGACTTTGTATTTCAAGAGTTTCTTACAGCGGGTCTCCCTGTTCCCAACAATAAATGGAGGTACCTCCAAAGTGTTTTCAGTGTCACCTGCAAACAGGTGTTTTGTATTTTAACTTTCCTTGAGATGAAGAAAGCACAGCTTGCTTTGTACCATCTGATCTGACTGCTATTTAACCCTCCTTTTCCAATAGTTTCTGTGTTCTCAAACTTTGTCTCTAAAACTTACTTTTTGTGCCCATGCCATATGCACACCCACCTGGATGTGTTATGTGCTATGTTATGTTTTATGCTGTGCTAAGTGCTATGCACACACACCTAACCATGATGTGTTATAAGTAGAGATAGCTGTGGATTTTCCATCCTGTCATTTTCCAACTGAAAAAGTACATTCGAAAACATCATGTTTTGCTGTTGAAAAATAGAAATCCTTTCCCCCTGGAAAGGATGCACAGCCCCCAGATAAAGCCATCTTTGGGAAAACTGAAACTAAATATTTCGTTTGGGGATGGATTGATTGTAATTAGATTATATATAATGTTTCAGCTAATTGTTTTATTTTTCATCATTTCAACCAAGTGTTGAACTGCTCTTGCCAGTGATGAAAAGAGGGAAATTGAGAGCCCTGGCTGAGTCCTGAACTTTCTCAAGGGAGATCAACTCTTCCTTCATGTGGGGTGCAGTGGTCATTGCACCATTAGGAGTGATCAAAGTGGCATTTGGCTGAAGCCACAGACCTATGGGAAAGGAAAAAGTCCTGATTTTGAGACTTGAATTTGATGTTTTACATCATTACTGCCAGAGAAAGAGGCAGTGCTGGGTTGCTCCTGAAGGTTTGGTCCATGAGATATTTCCCATTGTCTCTGGGAACACTGGAGGAGGTTTTTGGTTTGCCAGAATAGCCTTTGTATTTTCTTAGAGGGGATGGGTTGCAGGGGGGAATTGTCATTTTCTGCTTTAGGAAGTACTAAAGAAGTGACTTTGGATGACTTCCACTCTCAGTGGAAGGCATGGAGTCAAGCTGTTGATGAAGTTGTTTGGTACGTAGCTGCTCTCAGTTTATATTGATCTCTATAAAAAAAGCAAGGGAAGTACTTGTTCTTTTAAAACGTAATTATAGAAATCATTGCTATCCAGTCAGCAACTGGAGGACAGCACTGGTGATTCTGCTTTGCTTTCAGAGCCCTAAAGAACTTACAGAGCACTTTGAAACACAGAGTGATCCTGCTTCTACCTGTAGGAGTTCACAGTTATCCTCCAAGGCAGGAGTTATTTAGATTTTTTCATTTTCACAAAGGAGATTAATGGATTGGTTTGGGGGAGGGAGTGTTTGTTTTGGTGATTTTTTTCCCCTATAAATAATTTTCTTTTTTCATCTAGGCATGCTGGAAAAGGAAAGTTATCTATTCCATAGCTATAGGCTTGTCTATGGTCTAGTTATATCCTCTGAAAATTGTCTCAGCTTTCAGAAATGTCTATTACAGAGAAAACATAACATTACAGCTGTTTTGCAGCATTTAAAGAGCAGAAGCACCTTAGCTATTGCTCCCCTGACTTCTGTTTCCAATGAGTGAAAATTGTCTTACAGACAGAATATTGCTGATCACCAAACAGTGCAGAATTGTTGTTTGATTCCTATTCTCTAACAGGGATACACCAAAAATAGAAACAGCTGCATCTTTCAATGAGTGAAATTTGAATAATGTTGCTGTGCTGGAAATAAAATGGAAAAGCCACATGGAGCGAGGGGTTTGATCTGGTAGGTGCAAATGAGACCAAATTTCAGTTTTCTGTAGCAGATCTAGTTCTGGATTTTCTGTGGCCCAAAACTCAGGAACATTTTAATCTGGACTCTAGTTTCATATAAAGACTACAACACTGGTACAAAGGTTTACCTTGCACTGCTCAAGGACTGTTCTCACCAGCAGATGCTGGCAGTGGGCAGGTGTAGCAGACCAGTGATTGCCGGATGATCTCAGTGAGATGTTAGATGAAGAAATTAAGACAGCTGCTTTTCTTCCTTAATCCTGCTCATTTAACAGGTTTTAATAAATTTACCGAAATTAAGAGAATTTTTCCTAAAGTTACACTTTTAAAATGCCAGCCACTCAAGAACACCTGCAAGCTGTAATTCTGGGGGTTTATACATCTCTCTTACATAGGAATATAAGGAAAGTAGCCCCAAAACCAGGGCCCCTCCATGATGCTGTTCTGTACTGTCCTTGCCTGTAAGGCTGAGCCTGCAGGTGTTACTTTGCATGGATGTTGGACCAGCTACGGGTCCCTGGCACGCAGCAAAGCTGTTATTTGGTAAACAAATTCTTCTGAAACAGACGAGCTGAAAGCAATTTCTGCACATGGAATGGATAAACTAAGTGGTTTGGGTCTTGCAGTACCTAAATATCTTCCAAGACCCAGGTCCTGGTGTAGGACAGAGTGTGGTGATCGCCCAGCTCACGGCTGTGACACCGGTGCTCCTTGCTGTGCTCCACAGGACACAACAGGCAGGGAAACAGGACACAACAGGCAGGGAAACAGCTTTCCATCCTGCTGCAGTGCCTGCCAGAGCGAGTTCGTGCCTCCAAGTCTGCCTAGGACTCTTTGGAAGGCTTTGGAGGACCCTTCTTGCTTGGTTTGTTGTCACCCCACGGGATCTCACCTGTGTTGCTCCCACCCTCCTTTTCCTCTCAGTTTTTGCGGGTCCCCGGGGCCTCCCAAAGGTTGTCCCTGTGCAACATTTACATCTTTCACATACTTGGGCTCATTTGTCATGTCCCTCGCTTTACTCATTGCACGGTGATGCATATTTACTAATTCTAACATTTCCTCGTTAGTCATTCCCTCCAGGCCCATTAATCACTATAAATTCCCAAACGAGAGGCTGCAGTACATCGTTCCTTCCAACAGACAGCTGACACGTAGTAATTAGGCAGCTGAACATAAAAATAATGAGGCTGAGGCTCCCGCAGATCTCCTTCCCCCTCTCGGCACCTCGGGGGCAGCCTCTCTGCAGCCACCACTGCACAAGCTGCTCCCCAGCACGGATGTGTCTGTTTCCCTCTCCTTACCCCCCAAACCTGCTCTCTGATCCATTGGAGAGGTACCCAGGCATTTAGCTTCGTGACTTCTGGCAGTATTTTTCCATGCATCACATCAACACACACTGAATTATTTAATCTCTCTGCCTCCCCTGATTCCCCGTCATGCAGGGACTGGTCCAGCTCCCGTTGTTCATCTCTACCTGCTGCTCCAGAAAATCCTCGTGCCAAGCTGCCCCTGCCAGCTTGCCGCAGCCTCTCTAACTCAGAGCACACTCTTGGAAATAAATGCATCTCCTCACAATGGCTTTGCTCCCTGAAATAAAGAGAGCGATTCAGGCAGGGGTTTGACTGCCATGAGCAACGCAGAAATGGTCTGAGAGACCAAAAGGCTCTTTGTGTCCAGGCTAATTTCCCTGTTTTCTTGTATTCTCCCTCCTCTGCACAGTTAGGGAGCAGTTTTAAGGAGCAGTTCTGCAATCTTTTCCCTTTTTTTATTTTCCATGGTGATCACTTTTGTTTGCCACAGAAATACCTTGGAAACGGGGTGCCCATGGAGAGGGACACAGCACCAGCCACTCCAAATTACACTGCAGTGTCCAGCATCACTGGCCAAACTGGAGTTAATGAGAATTAAGAAGAAACTTCCCCTGCAGCTCTTTTTTCCTCTCCTGCTCCTTTCTGAAGCAATGTGTCTTGGCTGCATTTGGCTTAAAAAGACCCTTGATCTGCTTTGTTTATGGTAATTTCTTTATTCCTGAGAGAGAGAGAAGGAAGGCAGCACCGAACTGATATTGTTCTGGGACTGCAGATGGGCAGATGGTTTGAAAAAACGATTGCAAGATTTCACTTGCACTCTGGGCCTGTCTTTCACATTTGGGTGCAAAGACCAAGTTTTGTCTTCTGTCACGGGGAGCCTAATTTAGATTGCCTAAAACTTGAAATCAGTTTGAAGACAAATCCCCAAGGTCAATGACTCCACAGATTTGGAGGTTAAGAAATTGAGGTTAAGAACTGACAAACGAGGAAGCCGAGGCAAGATTATGGAAATGAGGATCTGTAGCAAATTCTCTCTTGTTTCCCCCTTGTAACCTCCTAATGACATTAGTGCCTGTCTTTGACAGTCCCTTCTCAAAGGGGAACTTACTTGAGCACTAAAGACGCTTTTATGAGTCCCAGAGACACACACAGGAAAACATGTGGACAAATCTGCTAAGACCCAGATATGGGACACAGTCCTTAAAAGCCCTGAGCCGACTTAAAAGAAATAACCTGAAATAAGGGAGACAACAAAACACACTTGGCAGCTGGGTCCCCACCACTGCATCCCCATCCCAGACCCTGTGCTGAAAGCAAACATCCTTTTCTACCTCCATGCTGCTGAATGCACTCACCTAAAAATTTAATCTTCGCATCTCCCCAGTGAGCTGGAGCACTTCTACTGTCCCTTCTCGCAGCTGTGAAGCTGTGATTCAGAGGGATTGGAGCCAACACTACAAACCAGCACCTATTAACACTGTCCCACCCAAACCACTGTCTCCCCAGACCTTGGAGCAACTTAGCATTTTTTGTAATGCAGTTTTTGTTGCTTATCCCAGCACTGCTCAGAAGTTGCTGAACTCATTTACTCCAGGGAGAGTTTCTGGACACCTGGCCCATGCCTGGAATTTTTTTTTCTGTAAGTATCTCACCCTTCCTCACCAAGGAACACTGTGGGAAGCTTGGGTTGGATTCTTCTGTGCAGGTGGTGGTTCTTTGACTAAAAGACAAGATCCCCATTTCCCTGCAAGGCTGTGTCTCACCCCAAGCATTGCAGCTTGGTTGCTGCAAGAGAGGTTTCCCCCTGGAGCCTATGTAACATCAAACCTTTCCTTCCTCTTTTTTGCTTGATCATTCCCTCTAAAACTACCCAGAGAGCTGCCCAAGAACAGCTGGGTGGGTAGGAGGCATTTAATGGAGATGCCTTTACTTCCCCATCAAATTGGAGAACTGAGCCATGCTGCTCACTCCTTCTCCCCTTCTTGTCTGTAGGACTTTTTCAAGAGTGCTGGTGAGCTCAGGCCCATTTTTTCCCTGTGATTAGATGGCAGAAAGCAAGGTGAACTTGCTCCTTTTCTTTTAATATATTAGCCAGCTATGGTTAATGAAAAGCTGAAAGGTAATTTTTAACTGTAGAGTGAGTAAGACATAGCTTAAAAGGGGAGCAAAGTATCCCTGAGGATGGTGGCATTAAGTATGGATAAATAATGTACATGGCTGTTTGGGATCACCTCATTCACCTGTCTAAAAGACCTGCCATCCTACTGCTCTCAGATGGATGAATTTATGGCCTTGTTACAAATTTCCTGATGCCTCAGCTTCCTAACCTTGAAACATTCATTCAAAGGAGCTATAGCTTTACAAATAGATTATTTTTTTTCAGAAATAGAGTTTTTCCATCTGTTTGTTCCATTTTCCCATCTGTTCCTCCAGCCTCATAGTCTTGTTCAACCTGTTTACAAAGACTGCCTTTAAGTGAATATGTATATATATATATATATACATATATATATATATATATAACTCTTTTTTCTATTCCAGGACAATTGTTCCTTTCACAGTGGTTTAGTTTGTTCTTAAACCGCCTCTCTGAACTTCTCTGGGCACTGTTTTTGCTAATCCATTTACCTTTCCAATATGCATTGTAACCCTTTGATGTGCTCGTTACGCTTTGAGGCCACCAGGAATTCCTGCCAGATGTAGGGTGATCACTGTGGCAGGGCCAGACCATGAGCTGCAGCCAGATCCCAGTGAGAAATCCAGCATATCCCATGGATCTGGCATTCTGGTGTCTAGCTGAGTGCCACGAAGGTGGGTGGCACCAGGGAGCTCAAGCAGACAGCCCAACTCTTGTGCCCTCCACCACAATGTCAGTCAGCACCTGCTCAGGAGCATTTTCTGCTCTCATGACCATTTCAAGATAGTCTTGTAGCACCTCCCAAGGCTCTGCTTGTACTGAAGAACCTCTACTATCTCCTGGGTAGTGACTAGGTAGAGATTAAGGTACCCAATGCAATCCCCAGCCTAACCAATCTGGAAAAAATCCCCTGGAATCAGCAGCCAATATTGCATTATAGTTAGATCAGAAGCTGGACTGGATTTCTCTCTGTATTTGTCTGAGAGGCACAAGTAAGCACCCTCTGAGAAGGGATCATTTCTGCTACAGACAGAGAGCAAATTTCAGTCTCTCCAGGCCACCCAAAAAGTGATTTTTGATTTGTCAAAATAATCCTTTAAGCAGAGGAATTGAGAGCTTGGAAGATATCCAAAAATGTGTTAATCTACACTTTTTAAATTTCTCTTTTTATGTAAGGAAGGGGGGGAACTAATAATAAGCTTGTAAATCATGTGGTTAAGTTTAAAGAAAAATGCTTTGGGAAAGTTTTCTAGTCTCCTGCAAGACATTTTGTTTTTATTCCTTCTGTCTCCGCAAGACTTTTGCCTTCTACCGTTTGCCAGCAGGATTGGAAAAATTCTACTGGTCCTGTCATCGCAAGGGACGCTTGTGGAATTGTTTTATTGTTACCCTTCTCCTTCTGCTAGGATGAGATCAGTCCCTTCATTTAGCTGAAGACAAGGCATCTTCTCTCTCGTTCCAGATGTGCTAAGCTGCTTGTAAACAACGAGGGCTTTGGGTGTTCGTGAGCCTTTGAAGATTGCCGTGCTCCACCTTTCAGGTAAAAGGGCTCACAGGAAGCCTTCGGGGCAGAGGAGACCCCAGCTCCCAGTTTCCATGCAGAAGGATTTTCCCAAGAGGACTCACTGCACTGGCTTTCCAGACTAAAGACTACCGTGATGTCTTTTAAAGGTTTATCAAGAGCATCTCGCTAATGTTGGGGAGGGGGGAGCAGCCTTTTGCAGCAGCCCCTCCTCTTGCTCTTGGTGGTGTCTTTATTTTAGGGTGGTCTTGTGGCCACTAAGCAGAAATGAGCTATAAATTTCCCTCCAAGGGCAGCTGTTTGGGCCACGGGATTTCAGGCACAAGAAGCCAGTCCTCCGTGTTTTATAGCAAGCCCAAGGCTTTACCTACCAGCTCAGCACACAAAGTTTATCCATTACCAACCTGTGTCGGTTTGGTTCCCTTTGTTCCCAGAAAACAAAGGCTCTGTGTTCACAGCTAAATCCCCCCTTCCAAGCGTTTCCTGTAACAAAACAAAAGCCTGCTAAATAGGAACGTTTCTCCCTCTGGGAAACGATGCATTCCCTCACGTTCACGGTATGCAATATTCTCTTAGTTCGCTGATTTTGTTACTTTTTACAGTTCAGTTTCCATACGCTGCTGCTCATGTGTGGTGCCAATGCTGCTGGTGATGAATTTCTTGCAGAGCTGACTTGAGCAATGTCTCTCTGTAGTAATCACTTTCTGTCTCCCCAGCGTTTAGCTGAGTACAGAGTCTCCAAGACCTTTCACCAAGCATCCATCAGCAAGGAGTTCGAGCTAAGCAAGACATTACCCCGTTCCAGAGGCTGAGCAAATCACATGCCTGGGCTGTAACTAATTATTTCTATTGGCTGATTGGTTTTTAATGCATCTGTTTTACAGGTAAACAGATTTATCTTAGGAAGGCACAGGTAATAATGATGCTGGGGTTTTTTTATTCATTGCCTTCCATCAGAGACTGAAAGGCTGGATGCTTAAATAGGTGTCATTTAGCTGAACAGTCCCTTGATTTTTGTACCTAGGCAGAATGGGCATCTGGGATTGCTGGGCAAGGCTGGGAAAGTCTGAAAAACTTGTGGAGCCCTCTAACAAGACTCCATAAATGGATGACATTAACCATGTGGTCTCCAAACACAGCTCCTCATGAACCTCCCCTTTATAAAACAGAACTTTTTGTAATTGTGAGATTTCCTGGAGAAGCCAATTTCTGGTGCAATTTCTGCCAATTTCTGCCCACAACACGGATCCCACATTCAGACACCACAAGACCATCAGTCATTTGTGATATTCCACTCACCCTCCTGATCCCAGGTGCAAATCTGATCACAAATATCTTGCAGACATCTCAGCAGCTGCTCTGGCAACTGTGATGCTGATTGTACAGTGGTTGTATTGCAGAAATACTCAGACGTGTCTCAGAGGACACATCCCATGGATCAAGGAGATCCAAAAATCAGTGCTTGACCCAAAGTGCTTAAAGCTGAAATACCAGAAGGGTGGATGGGAGCACAGGAGACAGAAAAGCTCTGCTCACTGGTACAATTTGGATGAAATCAGGGGATGGCAATAAGGGAATGGATCCTGAATAGCCCTTCCAGGCTTACAAATTAGGAAAGGGAAGAAATTCACCAAGTTAAATTCCTGGAGGGAGATGTCATATATGTATGTACGTGGTAAGGTAAAGCCATGGGCAGAGAGCACTGGGTGATGTCCTCACCCACACGACTCCTGCATGTGTTTTTAACTTGTTTTCAAAGAAATGTGGGTCTTAAAACCAAAAATCTATGGCTAGAGGTACTCGAGAGTGGCAGTGGCTGCATTCAATCTAACATGGACAGCCTTGGACACCTGAGCCAGAGTGAACCCACCTGAACCACCAAGCACTCACCAGTGTCCATAGGTAACAGACCTGCTCAGGTGAAAGTGTGGCTGCCCCATTCCTGGACTTTTCTGCTTGGGAAAGACCCTTCTTTTTCTTTCCACCACTGCCAAA
>VZTZ01032246.1:0-17044 GCA_013400955.1 Drymodes brunneopygia | reverse complement strand
AAAAAAAAAAAAATTAAAGCGGCTTTCAGTGTAAATTTTACCAGGGCCAAGTTTTCCTGCCTGCCCTCCCAGGGCTGGGGGAAGGAGGGAGACCTTTACCTGCTGCTCGCTGCCGGGCAGGGGGCACCACGAAGGAAACAGGACCCAGCCGTCTGGCGGCAGCTTTTTTCGGCTGGATTTCGGCTCGCCTGCCGGGCTGGGGTTGCAGCTGGCTGGCCTGATCTCCTTCCCTCCCACCGGCTCTCGCTGGGAGCAGAACATGCCTTCTCCTGCTGATTTCTGCTTGCCATATTGATTGCAGCAGGGTATAATGGAGACAAGTCAGGCAGAAAGCCAGCCACCCTTGGGAATGATTAAAGAGCAAGCAGAAAAGGATAGAAGTGAAGAAAAACAGGCTGACACTTAGGACGTGGTGGATTTGGAGCAAATTATGCCCTTTTCCCCACCTCACCCCCGCGAGGTGCCTGGGACGGTTCAGCGGCGCCTCTATTTCAGCTCTGCCCAAAAGAAGCATCATATCGACCCCCATGAACAGGGAACAAAATCCCCAGAACGTGTACAATATCCCCATTGTGCATGGATTTGCAGCCTGATTATTCAGAGCATAGCCAAGGAAAGGTAAGGCTATGACCCATTGTTTTCCTGCGATCAATTGAATACTGTCATTTGCATTTAAAACGCTCTGAATTCGCACTGTCAATATGCCAAACAGCTGCTCGAGCTTTTCAGCATTCCATGGTGACAATCACACTATCATACATCATTGGCACCAGGATTTGCAATACTCTCAGTGTCAAAATTTTGTGGGTTTTTTTTTAAGAGGAAAAAAAAAATCCTCCCCTCCCCCCAAAATACCCAAACCTGTGAAAAATCCACTTTTAAAATGATGGCGTTGGATGCTGCTAAGCAGGCCTTCACAGATGCCAACATATCAAAATTCATCTCTTTTCTTCCTCTCCTACAATTAAAAGGTAGTTAAGAAAGAGGCTGTTCCTGATAGACCCACCTTCTGTTTTCTCCTTTGTATGCGTATTATTCATTAGCAGTCTAATAAGAGTTTCAAAATGCTCTGTGCCTCTGCCAGCAGGGCATATGTATGTAGACATGTGCTTGTGACAGATAAGTACATAAACAGCATATTGGCACCAGAAAGACATCTGTGCCTAGAAAAACGCTTGTGATATGTACATAAATGACATTTTAGCTCTAGTCAAGTCCTTGTGGCTTTGAGAGGAATATGTGACTGTACTCTTCTCTGTGAATACTGAAAAGGTGCGCCTCAGACGGGAGAGTTTTCCGGAGGTTCGTGGGGAGCCGGAGGATGCGGAGGACGCCCAGGTTGCGGCAGGCGGTGGGAGAGCCGTGCCAGGGGAGGGTGGGCGCTGCCTCTGGCGCTGCCGCGGGCGCGGCCCCTCGGGGGGAAGCTCCCGGCACCCCCAAATCCGACTCGCTGCATCCGGACGGGATGTGCCTGCGGGGCGGCGCTGGCAGCGGCGAGTCAGCTCCTGGATGCGAAGGGAATAAAATCTTGGACCGAAAGGCCAGGGGTGATCCAGGGTCGGGGGCACAGGGAGGGCTCCCTGCAGCGCTTTCTGCTACCTGCATTTGATTAGCTGGCTGGCGAGTCTGAATGTAATCCCTTCACAAGGGGCTTCTACAGCAGAAAAGGGACAATTTGGACTGTTACAGAAGGGGACTGAGCACCCCATCTTCTGGGATCCTTCCCAGATGGCACAGCCAGACACTGTAGGTCTGCTCACACCACTTGGTTTAGGCTCATAATGCCCCAGTTTTCCCATTCCTTGTGACAGATCCCTGCCTTACAGCTCTAATGAGCACTGGAAATGTTGAGGCCGAGAGGTTACAGGTGAGAGGTCTCCGGTCCCAGGAAAACCTAGACATTATTTACACCTAGGCTGGGTGAGAGAGGAGAAAGAGGAGATGCAAAATTGGAGGCACTTTAGTATTCACCACACACAGAGCAGTAAATGGCTTGGCTTCCTGATTCTGGGCATTGAAGTAAAATCTTGGATATATGGGAGCCCTTATGTCCCAGTGAAATAACCCCAAGTGAGGAACTTCAGCCTAAGAAGTGAGTTCAACCATGTCCTTCCTGAGTTACTCCAGGAGGTTTGGGTGCCCCAGAACTCTCCATTTGTGGCTTTCTGAAATTACAAACCCCCTGTAGATTTCATTTGATCCAGTAAAGTAAATCCTGAAAGGAAATGAGTGTCCAAATCTGTCATTGACTCCAGGTTCATGAAGACTCACCTGGGCTGGACCATGAAACAAACAGCAGCTGCACCTGTGTGAAAACCTCCTGGGACGTGGCCTTAAGACAGATATCAGGGTGGTCGCTGCTGTTCAAGAGCTTGCCCGTGGTGAAAATGGCCTCACTTCCTCGGGTCTGACATAAAGAGGAGAGAAACTGCAAAATATTCCTTGTTGGAAACCAGCATGGGTCCTTGGACTTCGCTGGAGCCTGTTTGTTGATGTGACCTGAGCACGCGGCTCCCTGGGTGGGTGGGAGTCTCACACCTCCAACGTGATGGATGGAATAACAGTGGTGGATGAGCTGTTACTTGCCTGAAAAAAAGTGTTTTGGGGGAAAATTGTCTCCAGTCATTCTCATTTTGCATGTGATTTTTCCTGCATATGTTTCTAATCATTAAGAAATTCTGTAGCTTAAATAATGCTCTGAAAGTACGGTAACTGTTGGACTACATTCTGTTGTAACCTTATTGAATTTCACTTCTCTGGAAAAAATAATGGGATACTATATCTTGAAAAACAAATGGTAATTGCATTTTTAACAGAATGTTTCTCTTTGTGTTTCAAAACCTTCTGCACACAGTTAGACATCTAGCCAGGGAAGAAGGTACAAAGCATATGGGCCAATTTCTGTCTCTTGGCTGTTCAAGATGCCTTAATATTCAGGCAGTGATGTGTGTGTGTCCATGCAATATGGCACAATTTATCCATGTGGTATCCTCAAGCTCAGGTGAGGTGGTCAAAAGCTGTGTACTGGGGCCAGGGGAGGTATTCAAGGAGAAACTGGGGGAAGGTGGGTCTACATCCTGTTCCCTACTGATGTGTGGGTGCACATCCTCTTACGAACTCAAATTTGGGTCCTTTGATCTGCAGAAGACCAATGTTCCAGCATTCGTGGTGCTGACCAGAGGAACAGGTTCATCCTGCAGGTGACCAGGATCTTACAGATAAGGAACTTGTCAACACTGCAGAGATTGGAGTTGTCCAACAACCTCTGCACTGCCCACGTGCCACAGCGAAGTGATTTCCTCAGAGCTTTGGGGATTTGCACATCACCACGTGCTGAGAACTGGGTTGATTAAAGCCTGGGACCCGAAACAGTGTTGCCACAGTTTGATAACAAGCTGGTGTTATTGTCTGCCGAGGTTAGGAGAGCCCTGGTAATACTGGAAAGGTCTTCCCTAATTTTTAGTAAATCTGGCGTGTTAAGAACTTTGTGAGGGGATGCATTTGGACATGTGAAGCTTCAAGGCAAAGGAATAGACTTGAGGTTTCTGACTGACAAGACACATGTGAGTACATGCAAAATGTGCTCCTCCTGCTAAAAATAACATTTCTCCTGTCAACCACGATGCACCCACCCCCACAACACCACCCAGAAGAACACATTAACACCTTGGCTTTGCACGTAGCCCAATTCACAGCAGCCACAAGTGGTAGAGGGATCTGCACTGTGTGCATGCTGACAAATCATATGGCACAGCGAGGAACAGAGGAGTGAAACTGGGCTAGCAGAAGTTGACGCCTTATCATCACAGTCCCTCTGAGCGTGCTGTAGGCTGACACCTCCACCAACCGAGTCATCTCCCCGGTGCCAGGATGAGGAGCACGAGCCTGCTATCCTGATTTAGCCTCTGGTAAGCCAGGCTTGGCTTGCCACACCAGGAAGGCTGGAAGAGGTGCGTGGATGCAAATGGTGCAGGAGCACCGTGGGTGCGCCGGCATGAGGAGAGGCAAAGCACGTCCAACCACTGCTGCTCACAGCTGTGCACTGGGGACATGCAAAATGTGCTTTATGCACAAGGGATGTGAGATGTTTCTCCCATTGCTGCTCCACGTTTGCTGCCTAATCCCTTCTAGGAACCTGTAAATAATATTTCAAAGCAAGAAGGGTTGGGTTGCAGGTAACTATTGCCCTGAAAAATGACTCCTGCCAGAGCCAAGGTGCAAGTCTGTCAGATAGCCTGTGTGTGCTTCTAAGGTAATGAAAAGCATGGACAGCAAAGCTTTTCAAAAAGGTGAAAAACTAGAGAATACCAGGCTTTTTTTCCCCAATTATTGTTTCCTATGAAAATCTGCACTTTTTTTCCTGAAAAATTAAAGCTTTCTTTAAAGCTGAAGACACAGCATCCCTGCCCATGGCAGGAGGTTGGAACCAGACAATCTTTAGGTTCCCTTTCAACTCAAACCATTATAGGATTCTACAGCAGTAAAAATTGATCATTCTTCAGAATTTCTTACAGCAAATTCTAGGGAAATAATTTGAAAACTTGTTATTTACAGTTTTGCTTTGGTATAATTTCGATTTAGTTTTTTCGCAAAGTAAATTTCTTAAAAGGAAAAAGAAAAAAAAGAGAGCTGGAACCAAGTTGTAGCTAAATATCAGCAGGTGACATGAGATTGATTCTGAGTCACAGAGGTCACCGTCGGTCCACTACAGCCTTCTCTCAGGACAGTGTGAAGCTTTATTCAAAGGAGATTTTCAGAAAACCCAGGAGATTTAAATGCATAAGTTGCAATCCCATGGCAAGCGCATGAGCCTATGTTCTCACTCTCAAAATTAAGCTTCTTTAACTCTCATTTATGTGGCTGGGAGAACCCTGGGCCCCTGTAGTGCTCCCCTTGTCTGAACCTCCCCTGATGGCTCCAGCAAAGCCAGGAAGGCTTTGGTGGGCGCTGAAGGCACCCAGCCCTTTGCAGATGGTGCTTAGCACTTAACAGGATCAGCCCCTCAGCCACTTGTGTGGTGTCCATCACCTCAGATGCCTCACCATCCCTGGAACTGCGCGACGCCCACCACGTGTAATCAGCCCCATAAGCTGCTTTCAGCTCACCTCGAATGTTTGCCATGCTGATAATCCCAGCGGGGTGTCTGTATAAAGGAGCCCCTTGTTCGGGGCAAAAGGGAGGAATGCTCTTCCATAAGAAAATTAGGGAGTTGACAGAGATGTAAAGCTAAAGGCTTGCAAGACTGCTTTTGTTTGGCCGAATGTTGTTAGGTTTAGGGGTTGTTTTTGGAGATCCTGGTGTTTAAAGTCAGTTATTCAGCAGGTGGTCTGGCAGCAGCTGTATATGGAAAAGCAGCTTCTGTCCCTACTCAGCTATCAGCATTTTAGCCTTTTTTGTTTCTTCTCCAGTCCTTGCTTACTCCTGTTTCAGCAAATGTAACACCAGAACCAAGTCCCTTCCTGGGACGAAAACCTGCGAGTTCACCAGTCAAGATGGAGCTTCAGTTTTGGCCTGATTTGGTTTCTCTCTTGGAAAAGCTGAGTGGTCGCATGCTCTTGGTGGTTCTGGTCGTGTCTCTTTTGATTATTGACCTTGTGAAAAAGAGACGACCCAGGAATTTCCCTCCAGGGCCGCAGCTCTTTCCTCTCGTGGGAACCTTTGTGGACTTTAAGCAGCCCCTCCATCTTGCACTGCAGAAGGTAAGAGCTCCATGGACATTTTCCCTACCAACAGTATCTCACCCTTCCATGTCTCTTGTCACCACACTATGAAGCAGCAAGGGCAGTCTCTGCAGAGCCAGGTATATGATAACCATATAAGATAGATGACCCTTCCTGGTTTTCTCTCTCACTATCACCTCCTCTTCCATGGGAGTAGGATGGTCCAATGGGAAAGGAATCCATAATGGAGGAAGGCCTACATGTTCCTCCTTTTTCTTCTCATCTGACTGTGAGCATTTCCTTCTGGAGCCCAGGAAGGGCTCTGAAGGGCTGGGCCAGGCTGGGGAACAGGTGAAAAGTGCTGTGTGACAGCTGAACTGTTTGGAGATCACTTCTGAAAACTGTCTTGTCATTGTCTTTGCTCAGGGGCCAATGATTTGCCCCATCACATCTGAAAGAAACATTTAAAATCCTGAGTTATGTCCTGTGGCTTCTTCTGTGTTGTAGAAAGAGGCAATGATCTCTCTGGAAAGGTTTCCACGGCTTTGACTCCCACCAGAGCCAAAAAGAGGGAGATTTTATACATAGTGAGTATTCTCCCTTGAAAAGGTAGAAGAAGTTCTGGCATGCTGGCTGCAAAAATCCTTTCTGGTGACTATTTGTCTCTTGCTTTTGCTTAGCAAGCTGACACCAGCCTGGCTACCCTGGGTGCTCTCAGGCCACCAGCACGGGTGATCCCTAAGGGAATCCTTGGGGAAGGCTGAGGCAGAGAGTTCAGGATGTTCTGTCAATACCCACAGTTATTAAGAAAATTAATCCCATTCATTTACAAGCATACAATGACTGAGACATCCATTTGGTCCCAGGCTTGTTTCACGAGTCACCACAGCAGTTTGGGGTGACTCTCTGTGTCCTTTCATGTAGATTAAATGTCAGAAGAGGATGAGCTCGTTGACAGAGAAATGATATGGCTCCCTTTACTCTTATACATTTCAGAGGAGACACTAATGCCAGCAAAGTCCACGCAACAAAAATGGCTGCAATTTGGCCATAAATACACTTAGGCTTAAAATTAGAAGTACGTTTCTAGCCATAAGCAGTTAGAGCTCCTGTCTAAAAGGGAGAGCTGGAGAAGAAACCACACTACTTTAGACACAAAGTTGATGAAAGGGACAATTTTTTGTGCTTTGTCCTCAGCAGGAACAGCCTGAGTGTGGTGACCCAAGTGGTGGGACAGAAAGGAACAGAGCAGGTGCTCACCAGTTCCAAAGCAACTCACATCCTTGTTACAAACCAAACTGATGTTAACACCTGGCAAAGCCCAGGTCACACCAGATAACAAATATAAGCAAACCATCTCTTCCACACTACAGCTCTCCAGCCCTTTTTTTGCATTCTCCAGCCCACGTGGAGTAGCTTAGATTGGATGGGACCTGTGCACTTGGGTTTCTTTTAAATCCCCTTGCTTCAAGCAGGGTTCAATTCAAAGTCAGATTTTCTTGTTCAAGGTCTTGGCCAGGTGATTTCTGAAAATCCGCATCTTGTTGTTCTCAGAGGACAATGGACTCTCTTTCAGCTCACGGGTCGGTACGGGAACATCTTCAGTGTGCAGTTTGGCAGTCTGACATTCGTGGTGGTCAACGGGTACCAAATGGTGAGAGAAGCTCTTGTCCACCAGGCTGAAATATTTGCTGATCGGCCAAATATCCCACTCCTCCAAGAAATATTTAGAGGCTTTGGTAAGTACAGCTACCAGGATTTTGGGACAAAACTTTCATCTCTTTGGAATGTTAATGGTTAAGAGTGAAAGAAAACAGGTTGAATTCAACCCCTGTGAACTGCACCTGTAAAAGCTTGCACAGGGTAAGGCAAGAATTGAATTCAGACTAATAATCTCACAGGGGTATGTTTTAATCTCTGTGAGATATAGGGATGAGAATGGGCTCAAAATCAGATTTTAATGGAAGAGGAGAAATAAATGCAAACTATCCAGAGATGGATACCCTTGCAGCATTTCCCCTTGGTTTTCATTTCTCCTTTGCTTTCCCTGCCTGGGTTGCACACAGCTCCAGAGACGGGGTGCTCCTGCCTGCAGCTCTGCCAACAGTGTGATAGTACTCAGAGTATTTTGACTTACACCTTTTTTTCCCACGCAAAGTGACAAAATAGAAGATTACAGCAAATCCATAAAGCTAGATATTTAGTATAAGCCAATTACTCTTGAATTTTAATTCCCAGGCAAAGCCATAGCCTTTTCAACATCCATGAGCTTTGTTTGCCTTGGTTTGGGGTTTTTGTCCACAATGAATGGCAGTTTCTGAATCCTAACACAAATGACCCAGAGAGAGGATTGTTCACCTGGTTTTTTTCCACCTACAGGGCTCATATCATCAAACGGGCACATATGGAGGCAGCAGAGAAAGTTTGCTTTAGCAACACTGAAAAGCCTTGCTGTAAATTTTGAGGAAAAAGTGCAAGAAGAGAGTCGGTACCTCGTGGAGACGATTGAGGAGGAGAAAGGTGGGGGGTTAATGCACAGCACTGTGCTCAGAGCTTCCAGCTAAATTAATGATGAGAAGCAAAACTCTTGCCCCAATGCAGCTCCAAACATGCAAAACATTTCTTCAATAGCTCAAAGCTGTATCTTACACTCCCAGACTGTGCCTTTTAGCACTTATTTTAGACCTCAGGCCTCCTATTTCACTTCCTCCTTATTAATATTAAACAAATATATACTAAGTGGTTATTAAAACATGAGTGTTTGTATGGCTAAGGAAGAGTCTTGTGCATTCTGCGAAGGAATAAACACAGCTCTCCTGCTATCAGGCACTTTCACTCAGAGGCTTAGTTAACCTCTGCTTGTCCTTGGTTTTGCAAAGTATTTTAAAACTTGTTTAGTCAGGCTTTCCTTTTGTATCATGCACAGATGAAGCGTGTGCCTTGCTCTTTTATGGTCCAGCTTTTAAAAACTGCCAGAGGGATATTAGTAAGAATAATTTGTATGTTGGTACATGGGTGATGTTGCACTTCAGCTTTAAATAGAAGCAGATGGGGTTGAGCTAATTCTATGGAGCTATATATAGTAAACAAGAAAGATCTAAAAAGGAATTGTGAAATTATATACTAAACTTGCTCCATTTTAATTGCTGTTGCGCTGAACAGGCCAAATACTCCATGCTGCCAATTGATTATAGTCTTCTATAGTCCTAATCAATAAACTAATTAAGCTGCTGGTTTGGGCCTTTCTTCCCATTAGTAATGACAAATAGTGATCATGTCCATCACTCTGATATCTGAGCACCAGCCCGGTTTAATTACTTTCTTGAAGAGTGGAGAGATCAGCAGTCCTGCAGGGAGTGCCTTGCATTTCAAAGTGATGCTCAACAGCAGCTCAGGGCTGGACTGGGCTTGTCACTGAGATCACTCTTGTCACAGCAAGTGGCTCTCCAGGCTGCTGAAATGTGCCTGAGGAGATGAAGGTCTCTGCTCAGTAGCTCTCCCAGGGAACGCAGATGTGACGAGCATCACATCACACTTCACTTTATAAATGTGCTCTGTGGGCCACACGAGCTATTGCTGGCGTTCACAGGTGGGGACAGAGATCTGCAACTCTCTCCCCTCTCTCCTCCAGCTCCCTTGATTTCTTCATGGTGGACAACTAAAGCCCAGGGTATTTTTGCAGTGTGGTTTGTCCTCAGCTCCCTGCCCCAGGCTAAGCCCTGAGAGACCCTCTCCTGGCATTTAAAATTGGCACCAAACATACATTGGTGTGGGCAAAGTTGACAGCCACAGCATGGCAGGCTGCTGGTTGTCTTCTCTGGAAACTGGTTGAGATCCTTCTTGGCCAGCTCAGGGCTAATGTCACTGCCTGCCAACAGCCTGGGCTGGACACAGGATGGGATGTCCTGGCCCACAGTGCCCAGCCTCCAGTGGGATGCTGGAGGTGATGGGGGTGGTGGGTACACCAGGGCATGGGGTGAAACCTGAGCATCACCCTGGGTGAGAAGCAGGTGAGGTTCCTCCCTGATTTACAGCTGTGGACCTGGTAGAGAACAGGGTTTTGACTAGGACTATACAGGAAAAAAGAAGGAAAGCTGTCTTTAGAATGATAGAATCATAGAGAGATTTATGTTGGAAAAGATCCTTAAGTTCATTGAGTCCAAACATTAACCCAGCACTGCCATGTTCACCACTAAATCATGTCCCCAAGTGTCACATCCATACACCCTTCAACCATTCCTAGGAATGGTGACTCCACCACTGCCCTGGGCAGCCTCTTCCAAAGTTTGTCATCCTTTCAAATGAAGACATTTTCCCTCATATCCAACCAAAATCTCCTCTGATACAACTAGAGGCTGTTTCCTCTTATCCTGTCCCTTGTTCCTTGGGAGAAAAGATCAACCCCCACCTGGCCACAACCTCCCTTCAGGCAGTTTCCTTTCCTTTTTTTTTCCTCCAGGACAACCCTTTGACCCCCATTACAAAATTAATAGTGCTGTTTCAAACATCATCTGTTCCATAACTTTTGGGAACCGCTTTGACTACCATGACAACCGTTTCCAGGAACTGCTGCACTCCCTGGCTGAAACGCTGCTGCTCATCGGAAGTTTCTGGGGCCAGGTAAAGCCACTTGGATGTTTTTCCAGCTTCAGCTGCATGTAACAGCTCAGAAACTGGGGTTTCTAAGGCACTGATATAATCTGCCTTTTCCTGTAGAAAAAAAAAATCATGTGTAAAGGAAAATGACCATGAGAATTGTTTTATATTAGATTGGATTTACACAAAGTCTGTCAGGAAAGCAAGGAAATTATTATTGGAGCACATGGAGGAAAAAAACCACTACAGGATTGTAAAACCAATCTTATTCCTGACATAACCAAAGAACAATGGCAAAATCTTAGAAGTATCTGTTTCTACAAAAAGAAGGATTAGTAGCACTCTCTGAAAATTCCTATCTTTTCCCACACCCATATCCCAACCAGTTTTTTAAATAACTTCTACTTATGAAAAAAAATTGAGATTCCAGGTTCAGAAACAACATACGTGGGTTTAGTGATGTATTTTCTGAGTGGCCACACCCCATGGGTCAGGTCTGATCTCTGTCCCCTCCATGGGGACAGACTAAGGCGCTCGTCTGCATCCACCTCACCTGTGGCCATCTCACATTAGGGGGCACCTTTGGCCACTCAGTATTGGAGAACCTTATCAGCAGAAAACATCTGTCCAATTCTTACCTTGTTATCACTTGTTTACATCTGTGTAAGTAAATTAGTACAAATTGGACTGTTACAGCAAAACTGATTTTTTTTCCTGGTAGTAAGAGGAGTTAATAATTGTCTCATTATCTCGACTATGATACTTGTTCTTTTCTAATTCAAGAAATGCTCTTTTGCTCTGTTTGATTTCTCACCAGCTTTATAATGCTTTTCCTTTGATCATGAGATGGTTGCCAGGACCCTTCAGGAAAATCTTCAGGCACTGGGAGAAACTTCAATATTTTGTGAAAGGTGTGATTGCAAAGCACAAGGAGGATTTGGACCAGTCTGAGGCAGGAGATTATATTGATTGTTACCTGAAGGAAATAGAAAAGGTAGGAGGGAAATAATTAAAATCACCTAAAGATTAACCCATGGAATTGAGCAGAGAAGATTCAGGGCCATTTGCTCAGGGGAGTTCTTGCCTCATGTGTTGCCTTCCCCTCTCTACCTCTGCCACATCAAACTTTAGCAGCAGCAGAAGCCTGATGACTTTGAAAACACACAGATTTTTTTTTTTTCCCATTTGAAAGGATTTACACTTTGTCTTCTTCCCTTTTTCGTTCTGTCACACGGCGTAGGAGGACTCTCAGAGAACATGTTCATGTTTCTATGAGCACTCGCAGGCCTGTGTTTGCTATTGTGAAACTTGACATTTTAAAATGCTACCTGCTTTCAAGAGCCACTCTACAGCAACCAGGGTATCTTTCAAAACAGTCCACACATAGGGCTTGAAATCCAGTGAAAGTAAAGGCTGGAAATTTCCAAGTCCAGGGGTAGGTAATAAAGGAGCAGCAGGACTTCAGTTATGCACCAGGGATTTTGGATTGGGTTTTTGAAAGCACCCCCTCCACAGTAAGAGTTTTCATTGTTATGTTTTTCCTCCAAGTTTAAGGGTGACACCAGCTCCTATTTCCACGAGGAAAACCTGCTGTGCTCCACCTTGGACCTGTTCTTAACTGGGACTGAGACTACGGCGACTGCCATCCGCTGGGCTCTGCTCTACATGGCCGCGCACCCCCACATTCAGGGTAGGGCCACTGAGGGCTCCTTTGCTTAGCCCAAAACTGGGTAAGGGAAACTCAGGGAACAGAGTTATCCCGCCTCTGCCACATCCTGGATGTGCCTGTGCCCCAGGTATCCTACTAGGAATCTTTGAAGACAAGTCTTAGGAGGAGCCATTAAGGGAACTGGGAGTGTTTGGCCCAGAAAAAAGGAGGCTTGGGAGGGACCTTCTTGTGCTCTACAACTCCCTGAAAAGAAGGTGCAGTCAGGTGGGGGTCTGTCTCCTCTCCCAAGGAACAAGGGATAGGACAAGGGGAAATGGTGTCAGGTTGTGCCAGGGGAGATTTAGATCAGATATGAAGGAAAATTTCTTTATTGAAAAGGTTGTCCAGCCCAGGGGAGCGGTGCAATCACCCTGGAAGTGTTCAAAAGCAGTGTAGATGTGGCACTTGGGGACCTAGTTTGGTGATGGCCTGGCAGTGTTGGTTTAATGGTTGGACTTGACCATTTTAGAGGGCTTCTCCAACCTTAAAGATCCTATGAAGAGGGATATTTTGAATTTTTCTTTTGCTCCCTGTAGAGAAAGTGCAGCAGGAGATCGACGCCGTGGTCGGGCAGTGCCGGCAGCCCTCGATGGCCGACAAGGAGAAGATGCCCTACACCAGCGCTGTGCTGAGCGAGGTCCTGCGCGTGGGCAACGTGGTGCCCCTGGGAGTGCCCCGCATGGCCACCAGCGACACCACCCTGGCTGGCTTCCACCTGCCCAAAGTGCGTGGGGACCTCCAGCCTTTGTCCAACCAGCCTTCATCCCACCAGTCTTTGTCCCACCAGCCTTCATCCCATCCCACCAGCCTTTGTCCCATCAGCCTTTTTCCCACTAGCCTTTGTCCCACCAGAGCAGAATCTTCATGGCCCAAGCCCTGAATCTCACCTGGAGGGCAACCAACCAGCAGAATCCTATAAAAACATCACAATTATATAGAAAATACAAGCCCTCTTGATGGATTCTGTGGGGCTGTTATGGGTCTCACCTCCTTACAGAGGAGAATTGTGAGATCCTCACAGTGTTGGTCGTAATTTTCAATTTGAAAAGGTTTATGCCTTAAATTTTGTAAAATTTACCCTCCTATCTATTATGGGAACAGAGGGCTAGGGAACATAGGAAAGTGAACAGTTCGGGTTTGTTAATTCCACAAAAATATTAAAAATCAGCTATTAAAAATAGCATTTGATGAAAGGCAGGTAATGAGTATTGTTTCACACACACTGTTCTGCAATTACAAAGGCAAATATGGGATTTATATATAACTGGTCTCCTACCTCTATATGACTGGCTGCAATGAAGCAAATCAAATTTTAAAAAATCCAGGCATTTTCCTTCACATTGATTAGAATATTTCTCTTGCTGATGGAGAATGTGGAGATAAACCAGATCAGGTTTTTTATACATATAAAAAAGCACATTTAAACAAATCAATTGAAAATTACTTGATTAAATTGCTTCAAGTTCCCATGGGAATGCAGTGCTACCAATTTAAAGTTGGTTTGCATTAACATCACCGGTTACTGCAGCTCAGGGTACAGATCAACACTCGGTGATATGCAAAGGCAGACACAAGTGAACAATCCTGCAGGCTTTCACCCCCATTTAATTACGTAGCTTAAGGGGGAAAAAAACAAATTTGCCCTTAAAAGAGTGTAGTTTACAGAGCTAATAATAACCCCGTCTGACAACACGTCGGCTCCTCTCAACCGCGTAATCGCCCCTTTTCTCCACCTCTCGCAGGGCACCACCCTGATGACCAGCCTGACTTCGATAATGTTCGACAAAAACGTGTGGGAGACTCCAGACACCTTTAATCCCGAACATTTCCTGGAAAACGGCCAGTACAGGAGGCGGGAGGCTTTTCTGCCCTTCTCTGCAGGTAGGATGATGGATGGGGAGGTGCTTTTCCTTTCTGCAAAGCTTGTATTTTTTCCTGCTTTTGGAGTAGGGGGTACTGCTCCTGTCCAGCTTCCAGCCCATCCCCACAGTGAAAATCCCAGTCACAGTTAATAATGGCTGCTCGGAGCGGGAATGAAATTAATTTGTTACTGCAGGATAAAAAAATACGGCTTTTTCTCCTTGCACAACTTGCATAACTGGGTTGTTCAGACTGTTTCCACTCTTCGCCTCTCGGAACAGGCGCAGTTTGCTCGGCAGCAAACTTCTGGGGAAGGTTTGAGCAGATTGTGTGGGTGAACATTGCCACCTAACCTTTCCAGGAAGAAAAGCCGCCGCAGCCTGTGCAAGGCGGCGCGGGCCTGAGGAGGCTCGGAGGTGGCTGCAGCTCGCTCGGGACTCCTCCGGGTTATTTGTGCTCCTTTTCCAGGCAAGAGGGCTTGTCCCGGGGAGCAGCTCGCCAGGACCGAGCTCTTCATCTTCTTCGTGGCCCTGCTGCAGAGGTTCACCTTCCAGGCCCCGGCAGCGCTGTCCTTCGCCTTCACGCTCAGCCTGACGCGCTGCCCCAAACCCTTCCAGCTCTGCGCCGTGCCCCGCCACTGAGCCAGGCCTGGGGCCGCCCCACACCCCACTGCTGCCCCCCAAAACTGGGAAATGCACCTTCTCCTGACCACCCGAGCGATTCCGGGCTGAACTGATAGGCCCTGGAGGTCCAGCCCGCGGCAGTATCTGGGTGGCAGGGGGGGAGGGCACAAGGGCCACATCCTGCACGCTGCAACAAACACAACCCCTGTGGCTCTTCCCTTCACCTCATTCCTGCTCCCTGCTGCCAGTCAGACAAAATGCATGGATTTAAAAGCCTTATTTATGTGATTTCCACTGTCAGCAACTCCCAGGAAGGTGTCTGCCAGCTGCAAAAGCATGGTTTGATGTTGACTTTTCCACAGGGAATATGTCCATGGCCCAGAGACCACTTAGCAGCCCCTAATGCTGCAGCACCCAAACAGCCAAGGGCTCCTGAGGTGTCCCTGCTCAGAGGGAGCTGCTGCCCTTGGACATGCAAGCTCTGGACTCAAGACTCAGCATCCATTTGGACTTTCAGGTGGCCACAGCCAATCCTGAGCCTCAGGTGGGCTTGGGCTCGGTGTTGTGGACACTCCCTGCAGCACCACATTGCTGCTGTGTGATGGAAATCACAGAATCAAGGAATGGGACCTTAAAGATCACCTTGTTCAACCCCTCTGCCATCAGCAGGAACACCTTCCATGAGACCAGGTTACTCCAAGCCCTGTCCAACCTGGCCTTGAACACTTCCAGGGATAAAAAATCCCTAAGCAGAGATCTCTGCAGCAGCAGCAAGCATTTTTTGAATCTCATAAAGTATGTGGAAATTTTAATTAGGAGGCTACAGGAGCATAGAAACAGCTTCTACCAAAGCCCAACCCAAGCAGGATGGCACAAGGAGTTCTGCTTCCAGCAGGCCTGGAAAGGCTATAAAAATATGATACAACAGTTTTATATTCGAAAAGCAAAAGGTTTGTGCTAGAAAAATACAAATCAGAAAAGTTGCAATAAAGTAACCCCATGGGGTTGCTGGGGAGCAGTTCACCTGAAGTGCAGCAGAAAGGGAACAGCAGAGAGTGTTGGGAAGGCTGTGTCTGTGGCAGCTCAGAGCTGGCCTTTAGGAAGGAAGTGTCGGAGCTGTGGCTTTGTGGTGGGAAGTCACAAGTTCAACACTTCCCCTCTGCTTCGGACAAAGATTTGTGTCTGTGTGTGACCATCATGGACACAGCATGAGGCTGAGGAACTGAGTTGGGACAGAGCATCCTCCACGATGGACACAGAGCTTCTTCCTGTGCCAGGTCTCTTTGGATAGGACTTAATTAAATAATCAACTTGTAAAAATTTTTCCATTTATGTGACCAAGCATTTACACTTAGAAATGCTGTGTCCTGTGTGCTTCAGTTTGGATTATAGTCACAACAAAGATTAGTCTTTTTCCTCGTGTTTTTTTTTTTTTGCTTCTCTCCTTTCATAACTGACTTTTTTATGGGTACCCACGTAGGATATGGAATGGTTAACAGGAAAAGAGGATTACATCGAGTTTCATTTCCACCGATTTTCTCCTGCGTCCCCGGCCATAGCGGCTTTGCTGCGGTACAAAGCACTCCCTGTGCAGTGGCAGATTTATGCCACAGGGGAGAGTCCTCTGCACATCACATCCCTGCCACGCCGGGCACACGGGGATTCTGTCACTGAGCTGTCCTTCTGACTGATCGCTTTAATCCTATTGCGTTTTTAATTATTGTTTCACAGTCACAGGCTCCCATGTTGTGTTTTTGTCTTTGTAAAAGACAAAACATAAAAGGTCCAGGGACTTTTTTTTTCACCCATGAAGTCTTCAAAGCCACTCGGGACTAGGCACTAGTTTCTCTCCAGTTTTTTATTCATTCTGCTGTAGGTCTGACCTCTGTCGTGTGGTTACAGCTTGTATTATTTGCAGTGGCTTTGCAAATAACTGTTGATCTCTTCTCTCTTTCATTTCCAACTTGTGCTTCCTTGTTACTTTGGGGTTTCCTCCACTACTCCTGGAGAGAATAAATGATTGAATCTTCTTTTTCGTCTTTTTTTAATCATTTGGGGAAAAATACCAAAATTAAATTCAATTATGTCATACCTTAAAGGCAGGAGGCACAGATTTGTTTATTTTTTGAGTGGATTCTCTCATGTCACTGCTGGCAAACACGTGCATCTCCACGGGCTTAAAAGTGTGCTTAAAAACCAGAGGTGAAAAGAGATATTGTCCTCGAAAACAGGCTGTTCCTCTTTAAATTGCACGATAAACCAGAGATTGGACTTCTCCAGTTTCCCAAGTGTAAGGCTTATGGAGAACAGGTGTATGGCATCACTCCAGTGGCTCTGCTGCATCTCTGTGCCTTGCCATCAGCACTGGACAAGCCCAACAGCCACAACTGATGCACCCTAAAGAGAGAAAAGGAACCCAAAACATCTCCCAGAGCAGGAGGTGGAAGGTGATGACTGCAAGGGGCTGTGGCACAGACACATGGTGCAAGGGCAAAGTGCTGCCCCTCCCTTCTCCTAACACAGGCAAGCATGATAAATACATCATAATTCCACGTGGTCTGTGTGCATGAACCTGACCCAGAGCTGCCCCTGGGTGG
>VZTZ01032239.1:1636-37027 GCA_013400955.1 Drymodes brunneopygia | reverse complement strand
GGGCCTGATTCCCCCCTGCTCCTTCTGGAGGGGTTAAATCCCACCCTGCTTCCCTTTTTGGGGTGGTTTGGAGAGGCCGGATCCCCTCCTGCTCCTTCTGGAGGGGTTAAATCCCACCCTGCTTCCCTTTTTGGGGGAGTTTGGAGGTGCCGGATCCCATCCCGCTCCCTTTGGAGGGGTTAAATCCCACCCTGCTTCCCTTTTTGGGGGGGTGTGGAGTGGCTGGATCCCACCCTGCTCCCCATGGAAAGGGTTTGGAAGGGCTGGATCCAATCCTGCTCCCTCTGGAGGGGTTAAATCCCATCCCGCTCCCCATGGAAAGGGTTTGGNATTTGTTCCCTTACTTATTCGTTGCCTTATTCACTTATTCCTTCGTTTATTTATCCCCTCATTCATTTCATTTCGTCATTTTACTTTTTTCATCGTTTATCGAGAAATTTATCGGGCGATTTACGGGAGTTATTTATTTCTTTACCACCCCCCCCTCCCCCCCGTTATTTATTCCCACTTTAATCAACCCCCTCGAGTGACCTCTACGGAGAAATCCGCAGCTGCCTCCGCGCCTCCGGAGCCTCACCTGGCACGCGCAGCTGGGTGGNCCGCAGGATGAGGGGGGGGGGTTTAAATCCCACCCCGCTCCCTTGGAAAGGCTGGATCCAACCCCATCCCCGCGGATGCTCTGCCCGGGATCGCGATCCGGGGGGGTCGGCGATGCTCGGGATGGATCCCAGGGGATGCGGGAGGTGTTTTCGTGGAGGTGCGAGGTGTGGCAGGGCGAGGGGGGGGGACAGCTCCCGGCGGGGCCCGGGGAGGCNAAAAAAAAACCCCAAAACCCACGTTTTCCGTAGAAAAACGGATGGATTTGGGATGTTTGGGTGTTTGCCCGAGCAGCAGGTGGCTGGGACAGGGCCGGAATTGGGATGTGGTGCTTCCCTGTCCATCCAGGGATCGGGGTCTGTTGGGCTCCTTCCCCCATGGAATATTTTCCTGGATGGATACTCGTTGATCCCAAAAATGTGGGGAGCCGGGTTTGGTGCTGCCAGAGTGGAAAACTGATGGTTTTGAGTGGAAAAGAGTGGCAGGATTTGGTTTAGCCCTGGAATGTGGGGTCTCGGGGTTGTTTGTGCGGTTTTGTGTTGGATTTTGGAGTTTTCTGAGTGTTATTCCACGTGGATTTTGGGGGGAATAATATTCCTTCCTCATCCCTCGGGATGCGTGAAGGAGGGAGAGCTTGAGGCTTCCAGTGGCCTTCCCCTTCCTCTGAATTAATGGAATATCCTGAATTTTAGAATCCTGGAATGGTTTGGGTGGGAAGAGGCCTTAAATCCCACTTAATCCCATGGGAAGAAACCCTTTCCACTATCCCAGGTTTTTCCAAGCCCCATCCAACCCAGCATGGAGTTGGATCTTGGGATCGCCAACTGGGAGCAATTCCAGGCCTAAAAAGCCTAAATTTGGGTGAATTTAACTCCAAAAATCGGTATTTTGTGTCGCTGAGGGCGGCACAGCTCATCTCACTGGAACCAGGGATGGATTTTTGGGATAATCCCAACATTAATCCCATTGGGAAAGAGCATTTCAGCACTTCCTTGGGAGGAAAGGCCTGCGGGGAGGCCCTCGTTTTCCAGGGAAATCTTTGCTTTTCCCACCCAAATCTGCGATTCCTGGATTTTTCCTGCTGCAAATCCAGGCAGTCCAAGGTCTGGGAGCCAGATGTCTTCGGGCTGCTCTTTTGCAGGGTTGGGTTCAAAGGGATTTTTGGGAATGTCCCGCTGCGCTGTGGGATTGGCTGCTGGCGTGGTGGGAGCGAAGAGAGGTCAGGGATTTATGGAATGGTTTAGGCTGGAAAAAGACCCTTAAAATCATGGAGTCCAACCCTAAAAGACTCCTGAAGGTTTTCCAAATCCTGGCTGATGTTGAGCTCCGTGATGGATTTTCGTGATATCCATGAAGATTGGTCAGTTCAGTCTTAACCTGATTTTTTGGGATTTTATTCCTCGGTGCCACTGTTTTGTTGGGATGAGGAGCCAATTTTTACCCCGGATGCAACCCCAAAGTGTTTTTTTTATGGATTGTCCAACCTTTTTTGGGTTTCCAGTCACTTATATCACCGGATCATCCCAAGTGATCCAAAATAATTTGAAAAAAGGTGTTCCATGGAATTCCAGGTTTTTAAAAAATATGGGAATGTCGTGTTTGTGGTTGGCTGGACATCCTGGGAACGTGTGGAACCCATTCCATAAAAATCTTGTCCTGTGGGCCCCGAAATCCCTTCTTTAGTGGGAAGCTGGATCCCATAGGTCCTCCCTAGGGATAATCCTGATGGTCTCAGCTCCAGGGAAGGAATTCCCTCAACTTTGTGCTCCTTTAAATCTTTTTTTTCCCCCCTCTGTTTCCCAGAAAATGTTGGTGAATCCATAGCTCTGTACCTGGATTTGAAGGTGACCTACTTAGGCCTTAATCCCAAAATTCCAGGCCTTCAGGAACTCCTCAAACCATTCCCAGGAAACCAAAGCCTTGTGGTGCTGTCGTTGCTTTCCCGAGAAATGATGGATTTTGGAGTCCCGCCTCTGGGAATTTGGGAACAGACACCACAAAAACCCAACCAAATAATGACCCAAAAACCTTTTAAAAACCCCAAATCCAAACCACAAAACAGAACTGGGAATTCGGGCAGATTCCGGAGTCAAGTTGATGTCAAATTCCATAAAACCACACGTTCCCTGATAGGAGAGAGCCGTGGAGGGGCCTGGATTTAAGGGAAGGATCCCAAATCATTGAATTCAGGATTTTTGGGGCTGGGCTGTCGCTGCTGTCGCTGTTTTATGGAATTTTTATCCGGGAACGTTTGCTCCGGGTGATAAATTTCAGCGGGAATTCCGTTTTGCTGATTAAGGTTTGGTTAAGACGATCCCAAGTTGTTCCGGTGACCTCTTCCTTCAAAAAAAAAAAAAATTCCTTTAAGTCATCATTCCCCGCTCTTCCTCCATCCTCTCCCTCGCGCATTTTTGCTCCAGTGATTATTTCCTTACATGCTCTAAATAACGCATTGAACCCCGACCTTTCCTCTTCCTCCTCTGGCTCTTCCCAAAAATAAACATTCCGGCTGGAATTTAAGGTTTTTTTCCCCCCACTTTTCAGCTCATCCACGCCAGCTATTTTTAATTCCAGCCGCCAAGAAGCGTTTGAGGGATAAATGTGCTCCAGGTGCTGAGGGGAAGAAGTGGAGCACTCCAGACCTCCCAGTGCCCTTGGGAGTTTGTTATTATCCCTGAAAAATCTCCCAGGGATCCCCAAATCCCGGGTTTTTTTTGGTTTTCCAGCTCCTGAAAGGATAACATTGTGCTGTTCCAATGGGAGGTGCCTCCTGTCTCAAATTTTTCATCCCTTGCTCTTTCCTTGACCTTCAGAGATCCAGGGATTGGCCTTATTTCCTTCCTCCTGCTCCTGTCCTTTAAACATTCCCACATCCAGCTCCACCATCCTGATTTTTAGGGAAAAAAAAGCCAATCCCAGTTTTTTAAGGAGCTAAAACTTTCAGGAAGCTGAATATCCCCATCTCTGCATTCCCAGGGAGAAAATAAATCTTATTTCCGGTTTTTGTCAAGCCTTTCCCAACAATTAATGGGAAGAGGCAGTGAAGTGACTCCGGGGTGTCATTCCAAGACCAGGAACTGCCATTCCTGGGAATTCCTGATTGTTGAGGAAGGTCTCGTAAAACTTGGAGCAAATGAGGCCTGAAATGGACTCTCAGAGGGAAAAGGTTTTGCTCGTTGGATTTTGCAGAAAAAGGGATCCTGGGAGGTTTTGTTCCTGGTTGGAATGGGGGTTGGAATTTTTGGTTTCTGGGTTGGAGCAAAGATTTTGGAATGGTTTGGGTGGGAAGGGACCTTCAAGACCACCCATGGGCACCTTCCAAGATCCCAGGTTGCTCCAACCTGGCTTTGGACAATTCCAGGGATGGAGCAGCCACAGATTCTCCAGGAATTCCATCCCAGCTCCTCAACACCCTCCCAGGGAAGAATTCCTTCCCAGTATCCCACCTATCCCTGCCCTCTGGCAGTGGGAAGCCATTCCCTGTGTCCTGTCCCTCCATCCCTTGTCCCAAATTCCCTCTCCAGCTCTCCTGGAGCCCCTTTAGGCCCTGGAAACATCTCCAAGATCTCCTTGGATCCTTCTCCAGCTGAACACCCCCAATTCTATTCCCCATTTTCCTGGGATTTCATCTCCCGGTCCATGACTGCCTTCACCCCTGCCATCCCTTTTTTCTTCACCACCAAAAAGCCTGGAAAAACCCCTGGATGGAAGCACGGCTCCTTCCTCACCGTCTTTCCCCTACGGAAAACCTGTGTGCTCGATCTGTTCGCGGCCGGGCCGGATTCTGGTGGATTCTGGGCCGCCTCTTCCCGAGGCGCTGACATTTCCCCGTCTGCCTCGTTGCATTTTTATTGATCTTTCCTCTCTGCTCCGTGCCCTCCGTGCCGGAACGGAAATGAATTCCAGCGGAATGGAAACGACTTCCAGCGGGAGCCGCGTGTTCGGGAAAAGCCGTTGGAAAACGTTGCTTCGGGAAGCACCACTGCAAAATCGCGGGGTTTTTTTATTGATTCTTCCTCGCGCCCAGCGGGGAGAGGTCATGGAAAAAGCATGGAAAAGTGCAATTATGGGATGGAAATGGGGTGGCTTCCTGTCTGGAAGAGGGGGATAGAGAGTGAGGTGACGGGGAATAACGTGGGAATTTTCGGTTGCTTTGGAATTTCAACTCGCTGTTGGTCCAGGATTTTGGAACCTCTCAGATTATGGAATTATGGAATGGTTTGGGTTGGATAAGGATGTAAAGATCAGCCAATTCCACCAGCTGGATAATTTCCACTATCCTGGGTTGCTCCAATCTGGCCTCCAGGGATCCAGGGGCAGTCACGGCTTCTCCAGGAATTCCATTCCAGGGCCTCTGCACCTTCCCAGAGAGGAATTTCTTCCCAATATCCCACCTAACCCTGCCCTTTTGCCTTCATTCCCCCTTGCCCTGAGATTCCATGCCTTTTTTCAAAACCCTTTTCCAACTTTTTTTGGGATCTCTTTGAACTCTAAATCCTTTCACGGACTCAAGGATTTGGTGGATCTGTGGATGTATCCTCAGTTTTTTTGTGAATTAAGCTGCCTCTTAAGGGTTTTTCTGGATCCATTGATGGACCAGGACTTGGATTTCTGGATGCTTCCTAAGATTCTTTGCTCCCTTTTATCCAAAGGTTGCATCCATGGATCTGTGTCCCCAAAAAGACAGGGAAAGGAGGAATTTCCTGGTTGGGCATCTTGGAAAAAAAAGACAACAGGAAAAAATCCTCAGCAAGATTTAATGTGGTTGGGAATATTGTAGAATAATTTGCAATAATTAGGAAAAGGGGAAAAATTCCTTTTGGAAGAAGAGGAATTGAGGGATTCATGCTCATGGATCTCTGAGCACTTGAGTGGGCTCTGGGTGAGGTGGGAGGGGATTTTCTTCCACTTCCCAGAAAAAATAGTGGGATTTGGGTCGGAGGTTGTTGGATGAGGCTGCTAGACTCAGAATCATCCATAGGGCAGGAATTCTCCTTAATCATGGAGTCTTGGAATGGATTGGATTAAAGATCATGGCATTCCAACACCTTTCCATGGGCAGGGACACCTTCCAGTATCCCAGGTTGCTCCAAGCCCCGTCCAACCTGGCCCTGGACACTTCCAGGGATGGGGCAGCCATGGAATTCTCTGGGAATTCCATCCCAGCCCCTCACCACCCTTGCTGTAACAAACTCCCTCCTTAAATCCAGTCTAAACGGATCAGGAATTCCGCTGGGTTGGAGTTCCTGGATTGCTGATTCCCGTGGGGATAGTGCCAGGACGGGAGCGGATTCCCTTGGGATCAGTGTGTCCCTATTAATTGCGGCTGGATTAAATGAAGCAGTCGGGCGACAAAAACACGGAAAAGCCTTTTTATTTTCCATTAATTTCACATTAAATTGATTTTCATTGCACCCTCTGCCTCTCCCAAGGAGCAGAGACCATTCCCTGCCCTATTCTCAATTTCCGTGCTGTTCCCAACGCTGTCGGATCTGCTGGAGCTGCCAGGAAGGGGAAAATTCCAAATGAAAAAAAAACCCCACAGTGATCCAGAAAACACATTTTACACCTGGGAATTTTCTGTTTTAACAGGAAGTTCCTGAGTTTTTGTTGTGTTTTTTTAATTAAGGAAAATCTTGTGCCCAGAACTCCAAACCCTGATAAGTGAGTCCAGAATAATTCCTGTTCTGTCACACTCCAGCTCACCTGAACAATTCCCCCATTTTTTCCCTTGGCTGGGAGGGGCACGGAAAGGGATTTTTATCAGGATGGGAGTGGGAATAAGATCAAAGAATGGGTTGGGTTGGAAAGGGATCTTAAAAGTAATTCCCAACCTCTTTCCAAGGGCAGGGACACCTCCCACAATCCCAGGTTGCTCCAAGCCCTATCCAAGGTGGCCTTGGACAATTCCAGGGATGGAGCAGCCACAACTTCTCTGGGAATTCCATTCCAGTCCTTCACCACCCTCATCGTTACACTCGGAGCACAGAATGAGGTTGGGAAGGTTTTTTGTGGGAAAACCCATGGGAATAACACAGGGAGGTAAAGAAATTTTAATTTATCATCTACCGAGTCCCCCAAAATGTCTTTTGGGAAGCTCCAAACAGGAAATTAGCCACAGAACCTTGGGAAAAGCGAAGTTGAGTGTGCAGGATGAGCAGAACCCTCTGTTTCCTGATGCTTTTCCAGTGAGGAAAATCCCAGTCCAAATTTTTAAGGTTGGATTTGCCTCATTCCAGCAGTTCCTCGGGTGGTGCCTCAGTGACGGTGCCTTATCATCTCATTAAGTGCCTTATCAGCCCACGGAGGGGATCCGTGGCCTTTGGAATTCCAAGGTGCCCGTCCTTTGGGAAGCAGGGATTATAGAAAAATCAGGATATTCCTGGCATGTGGAAATATCTTTCCTTAAGGCTTTTAGCTGTGGAAAAAGGGGGACTTTTGGGAGGATAGTTTTGTGGGAATTCCTGGGTCAGGGAAGTGACATTCCCACTGTTCTGTGGGGACCTCAAATCCTGGGATTGGTTTTGGGCCCTTCATGATGAGAAGGGACATGGAGGGGCTGGAGCATATCCGGGGTTGGGAGTGGATTTAGGGAAAGGTGTGGAAAACTCGGGGGGTTCATCCTAGAGAAAAGGAGGTGTTGTTTTTTTTTTAGGGATAAAAATGCCAAGTTTAAGAGTTGCCCTTCCTTGCGTCAAATCCCACTGCAAAGCCGGTAATTCTGATTCTGTTCTTCATTCCCTTTCCCTCACATGGAACATGGAAAACACCTAAATTTGGACAACTCAGAGCCTGGGGCAGCAAATTGGATATTTTAGGTTTCCTGCAGTTGGTTTTGTTCCGGAAAACCTGGAAAAGAGAATTGCAGAGGGCACAAACCTGCCCGTGGAAGCCATTAAAGGTTATCGGTGACTCACGGATCTCCCTCCACCCACATTCCCTGATCAAAGGGCTTCGTTCCTCTTTTCCTGGTTCATGTCAGATTTTCCTGGGTGGCAGAAATCATTTCACCTCCAGGGAAGCTCCGAGGAGATCTTGGAGCCCCTTCCGGTGCCTAAAGGGGCTCCAGGAGAGCTGGAGAGGGATTTGGGACAAGGGATGGAGGGACAGGACACAGGGAATGGCTTAGATGGGATATTGGGAAGAAATTCTTTCCTTTGAGGGGCTGGAATGGCATTCCCAGAAAACCTGTGGCTGCCCCATCCCTGGAAGTGTCCAAGGCCAGGTAGGACGGGGCTTGGAGCAACCTGGGATCTTGGAAGGTGGTTGGAACCTTTAATCCAATCCCTGGATTGCTCTTTCCAGGAGGAATTCTCAAAAAAAAAATCCCATCTAAACCTTTCCTGATGCCACTTGAGGCCACTTCCTCTTGTCCTGTCCCTTATTCCCTTGGGAGAAAATCCCGACCCTCACCCGCCTCTGACCTCGGAGCAGAAAGGTGGAGGGGGGGAATAAAACCAATAACTGTGGAATTAATCCAAAGGGACAGAAACTCAGGAGAAGAAAACTGGATGTGAAGGAGGCCGAGGATGCTCCGGGCTAGGCGTGGAAGTTGCGTGCACAGAGGGGGATGTGGAGGCTCTTTGATCCTGATTGGGAATGAAATGCAGGCTCGGGAAAAAAACAGGGAATTTTGGAATGGTTGTGAGGAAAACACGGGCGGCGCTTCAGTTCCTAAATCCCTGTTTATGGGGAATGCAAAAAATTTTCCAGCAAAACTTAAACCCCGGAATAAAGGGAGATTTGGTGTCGTCTCCGTGGGCTTTTTAGGAATTGTTGTTCCTGGAAAGTCGTGGGATTAGGGAAGCTTTCGAGGTATTTGGGGTAGGAAGGGCAGGAATAAATGAGTTTATGGATTTGCCTGAAATTGTGGGGATTAGAGTGGACCAGACAAGCTTGGTAAGGAAGATTCTTGTCTGGAATTTCTGGAGTAGTGGTAAAAACATTTTCTGTAGTTCAATAAATGTGTAAAAATCCCTTTTTTTAATCAGGAAAATTTACAGCTGGAATTGCTGGAGCAGGAACAGGAGAAACCTTGGAACAGGGATCAAATCACCAAAATACTAAATTGCTTGATTTGAGGATTTGTACCTTGCGCTTCGGCTCCTTCACGGAACCGAGAATTCCAAGGGAAAGTTCGGGATTGGGGGAGGTTCTGTCGTCCATCCCGAACATCTGAGAGAGAAGGGAATAGGCAGGATGTGATCTCACAGAGATGGGTTTTTTTGGGATGCTCCTCCATGAAAGAACCTTTGTATTTTCGACAAGATTTGCCTGGAAATGTTTTTTATCCCGTCTTTTCCCCGCGAGATACCAAAGGAATGGGAATGGGAGAACTGGGATAAAAAAGGACAAAAAGTGTGGCTGCAGCAGGAGCTCCACACTTGGAGAAATTCCAAGTAGAACTTGGGCACGAGGAAAACATTTGGGAAGATGCTGGAGCCGGATGGGGGTCAGGATCTGCTCCCAGGAAACAAGGGACAGGACAAGAGGAAATTCCATCTGTGCCAGGACAGGTTTAGGCTGGATTTTGGGAAAATTCCTCCTGGAATGGGCTTGGCATGGAAAGACTTGGGAATATTTTTGGCTGGGAATGATAACAAGGCCTCAACACAGAATCCATTTGAGGCAGGACCCATTTGAGGCAGGGGATCAGAACAATTCCTGTTAAAAATCCAAGGACGCGGAAACAGGAATGATAAAGGATGTGAGATCTCTCCTTTTCTTCTAAATCCAAGGAAGAAGCTCCAGTTGAGCTTCCAGCCCTTGAATCCACCAAAACATTTTTTCAAGGAATCCCTTTTTCCCCTATTCCCCAACTTAAACTCTTCCAACCTGCTCTGTGTGTTGCACTTATTCCTTTCCCTGGTTTAGATTTGCTTTCCCCTTGACAAATTTCCTTTTATCCCTAAAAAAGGCCTTAAACTGCTCCAGAGGGCAAAAAAATATTCGGAGGAGATCTGGGTTTTTTTTCCACATCTGACTCAGGAAATCTTCTGTCAGCTGGAGGAGGAGGAAGAATAATTGAAAATACTCAACCCCTTCATGAACAACGCTCCAAGAACATTTCTGATGCAGCTGAAATAAGATTTGGGTTTTTAGAGCTCTCTCGGTATTGATTTGTTGCTTCGATTTGTTCGTCGTGCGAGGAGGGAGGAAAATGTTTCATAAAAAGGTTTCTGAGCACGCCCAGCAATGGCTGGACCATCACGGAGTTGCTTTGACTGTTCATGGTTAATTTGGTTTCTATTTAAAACCGGCAGGGATTTATTTTGTCGCGTTTCGAGAGAGAAAAAGGGAGGAGTGGGCGGATCTCATCGGGACCCTGATTTAGGAGATGTCTCCTCCTTCCCCACCTCAAATCGGGGCTTTTTTATCCTAAATTTCTGTCTCAGCCTCACCTGGGTGCATTTATCAGCCTGAGGAGAATGAATTATAAACGTGCCAAAAAAAAACCCAAAACAAACCCCAAATCTTGCTGCTTAAGGAATTTTCCTGCTCTCCTCACCGTCTACCCTTGTTTTTAGCTGCACTTTTCAACCGTGGCTTCCAAGAGCGCGGGTCACTGATTTTGAGATTGGCAGATGAGATTCCCTCCAGCTCCGACGTCGCTCCAAGGAATCCGTGTCCGGAGAGGCGGAATTGAGCCGGGCAGGCACCGCTGGGTGAAGAACCCAACCAAGGCTTGGGGGTTGGAAATGCCCTTGGAGAGTGGCAATGTCTGGAAATTCCTATTCCTCCCTGGAAATTTGTTGCCCAGGCAGTTTAAAGAGGGGTTTTTTGGGATTGAATCGGAGATCAGACTCCTGGGATCTGTCTCTGGCTTGGAATTACACAATATCTGGGAATCTTTGCCTCAGTTTCTGGGCAGGGATATTGGGTGTTTCTTGAGGAGTTAATGCTCAAATATTTGGGTTTAAAGGGTCTCTGTTGAAAAGGTTTTGGGGACTGGGATTGATTTTCCTTTCCCTCAAAACATTGGATCGTGTTGGAACAGGTTGGGAGAGCTGGGAATGTCCAGCCTGGAGAGGAGGATTCAGGGAGACCTCAGAGCCTCTTCCAGTGCCTAAAGGGGCTCCAGGAGAGCTGGAGAGGGACTTGGAACAAGGGATGGAGGGACAGGACACAGGGAATGGCTTCCCACTAGGAAAGGGGAGATTTGAGTGGGATATTGGGAAGAAATACTTCCCTGGGAGGGCGGTGAGGGGCTGGAATGGCATTCCCAGAGAAGCTGTGGCTGCCCCATCCCTGGAAATGTCCAAGGCCAGTTTGGATGGGGCTTGGAGCAACCTGGAATGGTGGAAGTTGTCCAGGGCAGGGAGTTGGAACTGGATGGTCTTGAAGGTCCTTTCTGACCCAAACCATTCCAGAATTTTGTCCTGTTGTTGCCCCTTCGTGGAAGGAGAATTCTATCAGAGAACAAGATCAGCTCCGTCTCCAACACCTCGGAGCCATGGTCATCATGTGGCTGAGGTCCAGCTGGCTGTGGACCTTCTCCATGGACACCCAGCTGGCTTGGAGAACATCCCAAATAACTCAGACTTTTTGGACAAACAACTTTCTGGACAGTTTGTGGTGGGAAACGTTCCTCCCCAACTCACTCGGATGAGTCGCCCGCGTTGCCCGAAACCCGTCCTGCGCCAGACAGGCCGAGCGAGTTCTGGAGGCTCCAACGACGTCTCATCCGTGCCCAAACAACCACTGCCATCCCCCAAATGTTGGGATGAGATCGTTTATCCCAGCAGGCAGCCGGCAGGTGGTTCCTCCAAGTGTCTGGGGGATGATTTCCCTAATTTTCCTGCTGCTGCAGGGTTTTAATCAGCTGGCAAATTGCAGGCCTGGCTGATTCCCACCTTATCTCCTGGCCTTGCTGCTCGGGTTCAAGGGCCCTGCTCAGCTTTGTCATTCCGGGACGAGCTCCCAAACTTATTTGAGGGTGGAATTACTGGGATTAAAGACTTTGGGCGCACAGGAGCTGCTGGTTTGAGCAGCTTCTCCAGGAAGAGCAAACTTTGTCTAACCACAGGAAGCATTTTGGGTTCTTTGGATCTTTCCAAGTGAGGAGCCTTGCCGTGAAAAGCCCCTCGTGTGACTCAGCCACATCCCTGGGAATCGCGTTAAATCCGCCGAATTCCCCTGTCATCCGTGAAAATTCCGTGACGTAGCATCCCTTTAACCTGGTTACCTGCTTTTCCCCATAGTCTTTCAAAGGGATCCCTGCGTTTCCTCTGCCCTATTTTCCCTCGGCAGCTCTGTCGTGAGGGTGACACGGATAAGAAGGGAAAATTTTTTTTGCTCTCCCACGGGGCCGGGAGCCTGATTTGCTCGCGGAAGGCATCGCTGGGATAATCAAAACCTTTCAGCTGCTTTGTTCCAGGCACCTATTACTGGAAAAAGGAGGCTGCTGTGAACTCTCACAAAGGGCTGGGGAGGCTGGAATTCAAAGGGAAGCAGGTTCAGGAGGAGGGTTTGGTCACCTCACCCTTCTGGAGAGGGTGTGGGAGTTGGGATTTGGGTCATTTGTTCTTCCTGTGTAATAAAAGCAGATCCTAATTGCTACAAGTTCTTGTTACTGCGCCGAAATTGCCGTGACAGGTAAACAATTCCGGACGTTGTCGTTCCAAGAATGACAATATTAAAAAATGCATCGTTTTCCCAGCAATAATTCCCTGTTTTTCCAGTCCACAACTCCAGAGCTTCCAAGGTGTGGGTGATGGGTGGGCTGGGTGAAACTCTTCCCATTCTGTGGTGGTTCCTCTCCTGATTTGTTCTCCAGAGTGGTGGAGTTTGGTCTCCTGGTCCAATAAACCTTTGGAAATGAGTGTCTAGGATATGGTGGGATTTTGGGGGCTGTCCCGTGCATGACTCGTCAATCCTTGTGGAATATCTCAGGTTATTCCATGATTTTGATTCCACGTCTTTGAGAATCTTTCCGTGATTCTCACCCTTTTTTTTCTTGGAGTTCTAGGAGCTGGAAAAGCCTGGGAAAACGAGGAAGGAATAATTTCTACTCTTAAAATCAAATTATTTGCCTTAGGGCAGGGAATAATTCTGTTTTGGATGGAGTGTGGGTGATGGAAATGGGCTCTTTGCTGTAGAGTAGCCCCAGCACCGTCAGAATTCCTAAAAATATTTTATTTTAAGGATTGTCTTCATGAGCATCCAAGACCACCGTGACTTCTGTTCCAAAACATTCTTCCTTGGGAGAACTGAGTTCCTGGCACTATAAACCACCCCAAACTGGTTTAAAACCCTGCTTTGAGCCCTGAAGACTGGGAAAATCCTCATTTAAATACTCCTTATGCAAAGCGCAGCTCCTGACTCGACTGGTGCCGCAGGTATTCCCTGATTATCCCACAACAGTTTCTCCTACGTCTTCGGCTCCCCGTCTGCAGCTCCAACCACAAATCCCAAAGTTTTGAGTCAGCTCCCCATCCTTCGCTGCCTCCGGAGCGCTTCTCTCCCACACGCAGCCGGCTCCTCTTCCCTTGGCTTTCCCACTTGCCAGCCCGGCAATCATTCCCGGCTTCTGGCGGGCGGATAAATAGGGATTAATCATCCTGACAGCTCTGTGATGACTTCCAGGGCGCCTGATTTCAACAGGATGAGACAAAAATCTTATTTATTGCGTCTGCCTTCGTCAGTCACCTGCTCTTCCTCCTTGCTTCTGCTGTTTGTCTAAATCAGACTTGGATCTGTTGGAGGAAATCCAGGAGATGCTCTGAGGGCTTGGGAGAGCTGGGAATGTCCAGTCTGGAGATGGGAAGGATCCAGAGGGGCCTCAGAGCCCCTTCTCGTGCTTGAGGGGGCTCCAGGAGAGCTGGAGAGGGACTTGGGACAAGGGATGGAGGGACAGGGCACAGGGAATGGCTTCCCATTGGGAAAGGGGAGATTTGGGTGGGATATTGGGAAGAAATTCTTGGCTGTGAGGGGGTGTGAGGCCCTGGAATGGAATTCCCAGAGGGTCTGTGGCTGCCCCATCCCTGGAAGTGTCCAAGGCCAGGTTGGAGCAACCTGGGATGGTGGAAGTTGTCCAAGGCAGGGAGTTGGAACTGGATGATCATGAAGGTCCCTTCCCACCCAAACCATTCCATGATTCCATTTCTGGAGGTGGTTGGCTCAGCCATGCTCAAGCAAGACATTAAAAATCCCAGCAATCATTCCATTTTCTCCAACTCTGCATCGTTACTGGGCTCCATCTCCTTGAAGACCTCGTTCTGCCTCATTTTGTTGTGATTTTGAAAGGGTTTTTTTATTTCTCCTCATCTTTTCCCCTTCCAAGGCCTTCAACCAGAGCCTTCCACTCACCCCTGGTCCTTCTCCTGCCTGTGGAATACACGGCTGCTAAACCAGGATTTGCCAGGTTATCCCAGACTTTTTAACAGGCCTGGAGGGTCTGAGGAATTTATTGAGAAGCCCTGTGGGATTTGCTGGAAAATTTGCCCCCTCCTGCCTTTATTTCTCACGTTTTTCCTTCTGCTCCATTTCTCCTCGCTTGCTTTTTTCACACCTTCCGCGTTCTCCTTCACGGCTCCGGCAGAAACTCCTTCGTCCCTGTGAGGAAAGACTCGGAATTCTGTCGGAAAGCCACAGAAGCACAAAAACAACCCTTTCTGGCTACTTTTCATGGAGCTCCTGGTGTCCAGTGGAGCTGCAGGGATGTGCAAATTCCATCCTCGGCTGTTTTCACGGAGCTGCTCCTTGTTTTCTGCTGCCGGGACCTTGGGATCAACCTTTGAGTTTCCTCCTCTTCCAATCGTTTTTTTGGTCATTCCCTGCAGGAATTGTCTCATTTCAGGTGCTTGACTATCTCTCTTAGAATGATGGAATTGTTGAGATTGGGGAAGATTTCCAAGCTCAAGGAGTCCAACTTCAGCATTGCCAAGGCCACCACTGGCCACATCCCCAAATGCCACATCCACAGGGATGGAGACTCCGCCTCTGTGCCAGGGCTGGACAACCTGAATATTCCCAATATCCAACCTAAACCTCTCCTGGAACAGTTTGAGGCCGTTTCCTCTCATCCTTGTTCCCTGGGAGCAGATCCCAACCCCCACCTGGCTCCAACATCCCGTCAGCATCTTCCTGACTGCTTTCCTCGTGCCCAAGCTCTGCCGTTCCCTTGGAATTTCTCCAACTGTCGAGCTCCTGCTACAGTCACACTTTTTGTCTTTTTTTTTCCTCTCTCTCCATTCTCCTGTCCTCCCACTCCCATCGCTCCCGCTGCCATTCCTTCGGCATCTCGCAGGGAAAAGATGTTTTCACACTCCCGGGATCTCATGGAGTCTTTGATGCTCAGATATGCAAATTTATTTGCATCTCCTTTGTGCTGCCGGTACCTTGCTGCGTCTTTCAGGTGCCGGATTGTTGATCCAGCTCCGCTGTATCCCGGTGGGAATTAACCCTCATGCTGGGAGACTACTGGTAGCTGTTAATCCACGGGGGAAAAAAAAAAAAAACAACTTCATTAATTCCTGGCAATTTTAGTGCGGAGGTTTTTGGCCGCTGTGAGTCGTGAACAAGAGGCTGGAGGGAAAATTCAGGGTGTGGGATTTGGGAAAAACGTGGGGAAAACAGAAGCTGTGACGAGGATATCCCGTGATTTTCCTTCTGCTGGGGCAAAACGGGTCCCGGTTGTGTCAAATTGGGAGGAAGGGATAAAATTTTCCATTTGTCTCAGGTGGGAATCCTTGGGAAGAACATCCATGGGTGGTTTGAGGCGCTGTCCCTGCTGGATGAGGAGCCTTCAAAGCGGGGATTGGAGGGCTCTGTCTCAGCTGCAATTCATGGAATCATGGAATGCTTTGGGGTTGGCAGGGACCTTAAAGATCCCATTACAAATCGTTGCTGAGTATCCGTTTGCCCGGCTGTTGGAAAAGTGACTCCTATCCATGGATATCCATCCCCTTTTTCCTCGAGGAAAAATACAACCTGATCCCTCCGTGGAGGAACTTAAAATCTGGGAGGTGTTTTGAGGGAACGAGAAGGTCAAAGCAGCCGGGTCATTCAGCTCCTTGTATCCAGATTTTTTTTATGGATAAGGCACATTTCCTTCCGATGGTGATGGGAACATGATCCATGCCATTCAGCCAATGGGCTGGCTGGGAAGCCGAAATAAACAGTATGGAGAAGGAGGAGGAATTTCGATGTGGCAGGGAACAAAATCCAGTGTAGGTTGGTGTGGAGTTGATCCGAGCCTCAAACGGGAGGAATTTAACCCGGAATTCTTGCACGATGAATTCCCAGTTTGCTTCTGGGGTGTTGATGGGCAGTGTTGTCCTGTCCTGCTGTGGATTGCTCCGTGAGTTATTTTTGGAGTCTGCGGGAAAGGGTTGGGTGTGGAAGGTGAGGAAGGGTCTGGTCCAGTGTGGAAGCTTGGGAATGATCATTCTGGATGGTGAGGAAGGGTCGGGTGGGGAAGTCTGGGAATAATCTGGTGTGGAAGTTTGGGAATGGTGGTTGTGGAAGGAGAGGAAGGGTCCGGTGTGGAAGGTGAGGAATGATCGGATGGGGAAAGTGAGGAACGATCCGTTGTGGAAGGTTGGGAATGGTCATTGTGGAAGGTGGGAAATGGTCCAGTGAGGAAATTGAGGAATGATCCGATGAGGAAGGTGAGGAAGGGTCTGGTGTGGAAGGTGAGGAGCAGTTCAGGATATAAGGTCCTGTGTGGAAGGTGAGGAATGATCTGGTGAGGAAGGTGAGGAAGAGTCTGGTGTGGAAGGGCTGTGTGGAGGGTGAGGAATGGTCCTGCGTAGAAGGTGAGGAAAGCTCCAACGTGGAAGGTGAGGAGCAGTCCCAGGTGGAAGGTGGGGACCAATCCTAGGTGGAAGGTGAGGAAGGGTCCAGTGGGGAAAGTGAGGAAGGACCTGGTGTGGCAGGTGAGGAAGAGTCTGCTGTGGAAGGTGAGGAGGAGTTCAGTGTGGAAGGTGAGGAAAGGTTCAGTGTGGAAGGTGAGGAAAGGTTCAGTGGGGAAGATGAGGAACAATCCCATGTGGAAAGTGGGGAACAGTCAGGTGTGGAAGGTGAGGAAGAGCCTGCTGTAGAAGATAACCCAAGGACCATTTGGGGTGGGCTGGAAAGGCCTCGTGCCCGTGATCCCACAATCTCCCACTGTTCCATGGCCCCCACAAGCCACACATGGTGCCCGTTCCGTGCCAACCCTGAGCCAGACCTCCCCCAGTGCAGCTGCAGCAGGATTTAAACTCAGAACCAAAACCCAGTTTTATCCTCCCAGTCCTCAGGTCCATCCCGAATCCCACGGCGGATGTTGAGGAGCTCTCTGGCTCCTGGCAATTAAACCCCGCTAACGATGGAACCGCTCGTTCCGTCCCTCGTGATTGCAGAGGGACGTTCCTGGCGCAGCCTCTTAACGAGCGCCTTCCAACACGGTTCTGCAGCACTGGGAAGAAGAAGAAAAAAAAAATAATAAATTAAAATATGCGNCCCGCTGCCATTCCTTCGGCATCTCGCAGGGAAAAGATGTTTTCACACTCCCGGGATCTCATGGAGTCTTTGATGCTCAGATATGCAAATTTATTTGCATCTCCTTTGTGCTGCTGGTACCTTGCTGCGTCTTTCAGGTGCCGGATTGTTGATCCAGCTCCGCTGTATCCCGGTGGGAATTAACCCTCATGCTGGGAGACTACTGGTAGCTGTTAATCCACGGGGGAAAAAAAAAAAAAACAACTTCATTAATTCCTGGCAATTTTAGTGCGGAGGTTTTTGGCCGCTGTGAGTCGTGAACAAGAGGCTGGAGGGAAAATTCAGGGTGTGGGATTTGGGAAAAACGTGGGGAAAACAGAAGCTGTGACGAGGATATCCCGTGATTTTCCTTCTGCTGGGGCAAAACGGGTCCCGGTTGTGTCAAATTGGGAGGAAGGGATAAAATTTTCCATTTGTCTCAGGTGGGAATCCTTGGGAAGAACATCCATGGGTGGTTTGAGGCGCTGTCCCTGCTGGATGAGGAGCCTTCAAAGCGGGGATTGGAGGGCTCTGTCTCAGCTGCAATTCATGGAATCATGGAATGCTTTGGGGTTGGCAGGGACCTTAAAGATCCCATTACAAATCGTTGCTGAGTATCCGTTTGCCCGGCTGTTGGAAAAGTGACTCCTATCCATGGATATCCATCCCCTTTTTCCTCGAGGAAAAATACAACCTGATCCCTCCGTGGAGGAACTTAAAATCTGGGAGGTGTTTTGAGGGAACGAGAAGGTCAAAGCAGCCGGGTCATTCAGCTCCTTGTATCCAGATTTTTTTTATGGATAAGGCACATTTCCTTCCGATGGTGATGGGAACACAATCTATGCCATTCAGCCAATGGGCTGGCTGGGAAACCAAAATAAACAGCATGGAGAAGGAGGAGGAATTTCGATGTGGCAGGGAACAAAATCCAGTGTAGGTTGGTGTGGAGTTGATCCGAGCCTCAAACGGGAGGAATTTAACCCGGAATTCTTGCACGATGAATTCCCAGTTTGCTTCTGGGGTGTTGATGGGCAGTGTTGTCCTGTCCTGCTGTGGATTGCTCCGTGAGTTATTTTTGGAGTCTGCGGGAAAGGGTTGGGTGTGGAAGGTGAGGAAGGGTCTGGTCCAGTGTGGAAGCTTGGGAATGATCATTCTGGATGGTGAGGAAGGGTCGGGTGGGGAAGTCTGGGAATAATCTGGTGTGGAAGTTTGGGAATGGTGGTTGTGGAAGGAGAGGAAGGGTCCGGTGTGGAAGGTGAGGAATGATCGGATGGGGAAAGTGAGGAACGATCCGTTGTGGAAGGTTGGGAATGGTCATTGTGGAAGGTGGGAAATGGTCCAGTGAGGAAATTGAGGAATGATCCGATGAGGAAGGTGAGGAAGGGTCTGGTGTGGAAGGTGAGGAGCAGTTCAGGATATAAGGTCCTGTGTGGAAGGTGAGGAATGATCTGGTGAGGAAGGTGAGGAAGAGTCTGGTGTGGAAGGGCTGTGTGGAGGGTGAGGAATGGTCCTGCGTAGAAGGTGAGGAAAGCTCCAACGTGGAAGGTGAGGAGCAGTCCCAGGTGGAAGGTGGGGACCAATCCTAGGTGGAAGGTGAGGAAGGGTCCAGTGGGGAAAGTGAGGAAGGACCTGGTGTGGCAGGTGAGGAAGAGTCTGCTGTGGAAGGTGAGGAGGAGTTCAGTGTGGAAGGTGAGGAAAGGTTCAGTGGGAAAGATGAGGAAAGGTTCAGTGGGGAAGATGAGGAACAATCCCATGTGGAAAGTGGGGAAGAGTCTGGTGTGGAAGGTGAGGAAGGGCCTGATGTGGAAGGTGAGGAAGAGTATGGTTTGGAAGGTGAGGAACAGTCAGGTGTGGAAGGTGAGGAAGAGCCTGCTGTAGAAGATAACCCAAGGACCATTTGGGGTGGGCTGGAAAGGCCTCGTGCCCGTGATCCCACAATCTCCCACTGTTCCATGGCCCCCACAAGCCACACATGGTGCCCGTTCCGTGCCAACCCTGAGCCAGACCTCCCCCAGTGCAGCTGCAGCAGGATTTAAACTCAGAACCAAAACCCAGTTTTATCCTCCCAGTCCTCAGGTCCATCCCGAATCCCACGGCGGATGTTGAGGAGCTCTCTGGCTCCTGGCAATTAAACCCCGCTAACGATGGAACCGCTCGTTCCGTCCCTCGTGATTGCAGAGGGACGTTCCTGGCGCAGCCTCTTAACGAGCGCCTTCCAACACGGTTCTGCAGCACTGGGAAGAAGAAGAAAAAAAAAATAATAAATTAAAATATGCGTATTTTAAGGAGACAGATTGCTGCCTTCATCTGGCTCCCTGATTAGATGCCAGGGCGGCACCGTGCGACAGGAATTCCATTCTTTTCCTTTCCCTTCCACTTCTCTTTTCTCTCTTTTACGGAATTATTGTTGCGCTGGGTGATTTTTGATTCTCCAGAAAAGATTCACTGCAGGGTCCCTCTTTGCTGCCTGAACTCGTGAAAACCTTGAAGCCTCCAGGCCCAAAGGTGACCTGCAGAGCTCCATGGGATTTTTGGGAAGCAGGAATGCCGTTGGCTCCGGGAAAAGGCGTCTTTAAATCAAAACTCAGGCATGTTTTGCCCGTGCTGCTCTTTATCGAAATCTGAATTTTCAACGTAGTTTTCAAAGGTTTCCAGGCAACCGTGTGCAGTTGGCTTTGGCACGATCCCAGCGTCCTCTCTCTTCCCTTGGGATGGCGCCAGCCAGGAAGCTTCCTGCTGGCTTGGAGCGGTGGGAGACGGTCATCAATGTCCTCTGCTGGCTGTGGCAGCCAGGCCGTGGAGATGGGGCAGTGATTCCCTGGAATTGCGGATTCCAAGGGTTTGGGACCTTCTGCTTTGGGCGGAGCCTCCCTGACCTTGGGAATTACGGGAAATGGGATCCTGCCATTGTCCACTTACGGATTGCTGATGTCCAGCGTAGGAGGGATGTGGAGGTGCTGGAGCAGATCCAGAGGAGGCCATGGAGATGCTCCAAGGGCTGGAGCCAGGCTGGGAGATCTGGGAATGTCCAACCTGGAGAAGAGAAGGGTCCAGAGAGACCTCAGAGCCCCTTCCAGTGCCTGAAGGGGCTCCGGGAGAGCTGGAGAGGGACTTGGGACAAGGGATGGGGGAACAGGACACAGGGAATGGCTTCCCACTGCCAGAGGGCAGGGATAGATGGGATATTGGGAAGGAATTCTTCTCTGTGAAGGTGGAAAGGCCGTCAAACGGAATTCCCAGAGAAGCTGTGGCTGCCCCATCCCTGGAAGTGTCCAAGGCCAGGTTGGAGCACCCTGGGATAGTGGGAGGTGTCCCTGTCCATGGCAGGGGGTGGGAATGAGATGAGCTTTAAGATCCCTTTCAACCCAAACCATTCCACCATTCCGTAACGGAATCGGATTTGGCCACTGTCCACCGTGGCGTTTAATGCTGTAAAAATCATTTGCTCTGCCACGACCTTTTCTGTGATGCTCTTGATTTTTTTTTTCCCTGTTTGCTGCACATGCTGGGAATAAAAACCAATCCCATTTATTCCACTGCGTCTCCACAGCTCAAATCTCTGAGTGCTGATGTTTTAATCCCATTGTTTAACACATTGCTCCCTCTCCATTCCTCCTGGCCTGTTGCAAATCCAACCTTAAGGAATGGAGATGGGGGAAAAAAACTCATTCAGGGCTAGAGAGCATTTTTTTGGGATGATTTTTTTTTTTGTTGTTGGTAAATTTGCTTTCCTGGCTCTCCTGATGTTCACACAACCCTGAACAATTTCTAAAATTATATAAAATCTCCATTTCTGTTTGCTTGGCTTCTCCAAAAGGTGTCCATGTCCAGCTGGGAAATTGGGAAATGTCATTGTTGTCCCACCTGGGAGCGGGAGCCGCAGGAATTCAGGCACCGGTCACAAAGTCCTCTTGAGTAACCCCGGATTTCGGGAGTGGAAAATGTAATTTCAGTCCTCGAGAGCCTGTGCGTGAGTCCTCTCCTGGCTCTTGAGCAACCTTCCCAGGGAATAACAAAACCTGGGAGGAGAGGAGGGCACGGAGCGTCCTGGTGTGCACAGGCCAAAAGAGGCCCGGGAAGAAACCCGGATAATTCCCTTTAAAGATTCCTCCCTGTTGAGGTGAACGGGTTGCGCTCCCAAATCCTCATGGAATGGTTTGGGTTGGGAAGGGACCCTGAAGTCCACCTGGTTCCATCCCCTGATTATCCCAATCCCTTCATCCAGGCAGATTTTCTCCAAAAGGGTGAATTCCATGGCCATGGGGTTTGCTTTAGGCAGAGCCATCGCTCTTGAGGCTTCTCCAGAGTGGAGGGACCTGGGCTCCCTTCCTGGGTTAAGATGCAGCCCCCCAGGAGTGACGGGCTGCTGACAATGGGATCCTGGAGGGAAGGGATGTGGCTGATGGATTTGGTTCCTTCGTTTTCTGTGAAAAGCTGAATTTGACTGAGATCTTTGGAAAAGGGCCTAGATTTCCAGGACAAGGGGAATGGTTTAAATTGACAGAGGGAATTTGGGGTATTGGGATGGAATTCCTCCCTGTGAGGATGGTGAGGGGCTGGACTAGAATTCCCAGAGAATCTGTGAGTGCCCCTGGATCCCTGGAAGTGTCCAAGGCCAGGTTGGATGGGGCTTGGAGCAGCCTGGGATGGTGGAACAAGGTTGGAATGAGATGATCCTGAAGGTCTTTTCCAACCCAAACCATTCCATGATTCCATTTTAAATTGGAACAGCAGCATTTCTCTGAGGGCTCCTGCTTAACTTGGTGCCTTTTTGCAGGAATTTAATTTATTTTTTTTTCCTAATTTCATTTTAATTTGTATGAATTTTAATTAGTGCAGGGAGGTGAATCCAAGTGACGTCTCCTGTCGAGGGATAGCGGTGCCAAACTTCCTCCTAACCAAAATATTGCTGGGCATGGAATTATTTCAGTTGGAAAAGACCTCCAAGGTCATAAATTCCAACCATTAACGGCACAGAGCCGCCCTTTCAGCTGGAAAGGTCAGCACAGGTTTTAAGGTGATATTTAAGGTGAGCAAACAAACAGGGATTTGGTTGGAAACCCAGGACAAGGATCCTGGTCTGGGTTTCCTGAGCTTTTCCCAAACCTCCAGGATTCCAGGTGGCCCCCGGAGAGGAAGGAGCTGTCCTAATGTGCCGCTTTAATGGATTACTTGGAGATAATTAAAATCACTCTGCAGCGGCCTTTAATCATCCCTTGCATTTCTCTGCTGCCAGAGTGGCGGCAGCTGTGTCCTAAAAGTCTGGTGGAGTGAGGGCTCCTGACGGATCGGGAATTTCTCTCCGTGCCTGGTGGATTTTGCACGCTCGGGCCTTGATGAGTCGCGATGCTTCGTTAGCTTCGGGGCAGCTAACGAGCAACCTGTGTGGCAGGCTTTGAGCAAGTCATGGAATGATGGAATGACGGAATCACGGAATGATCACAAAATCATGGAATGGTTTTAGTTTGGGAGGGATCTTAAGGATCATCCAGTCCAGCCCCTCTGCCATGGGCAGGGCCATCTTCCACTATCTCTGGTTGCTCCAAATTCTGTCCAGCCTGGCCTTGGACACTTCCAGGGATCCAGGGGCAGCCACAGCTTCTCCTGGAATTCCGTTCCAGCACCTCACCACCCTCACAGAGTGGAATTCCTTCCCAATATCCCATCCAACCCCACTCTCGGTCCATTTAAATCCCCCTTGTCCTGGCATTCCCAACCCTCAGGTCCAGAAGCTGCACCTGCATTTTCCAGGGATGGAAAGAAACTTCCCCCAACCTCCTTTTTGATGAGGTGCGGGACAGAACTGAAACTTTAATTTTATTAAATAGAATTAACAGAGTAAAGCCCTAATTAAGAAGGGTTTAACAATAATCTCCCGGAATGAGCAAAGTTATGGTATCCTGCCTGTGGACTGGGCCATGCTCCACTCCTGGGTTTTTTTTTGGGAATGTTTTGTAACACGGCTTTTGTAACACAGTTCTGTGGCTCTTTCTGATGAAGAATTTATTTACAAATCCCTCCCTCCCGAGGGATGACTGGGAAAAGAGGTCACGGAGCGCGGTGGAGTCATCATCCGTGGCCTTTTAATTTAACACATCCTAAATATTTCATTTCGACTCTTCCGAGTCGCCTTTTTTTTTTGTGCAGGTGAAGCAAATCCTGTTTTATCAACCCAAAATTCCCGCTTTTGCCCGGGATAACTCTGGGAAGTGGTCAGTGAATTTTAAAAAGCGGCATGACAAGATATTATTGTTGTAGAGGGAACGGGCTCCCGGCTGGAAATCCATGAATGTCAACTTTAACATTTTCACCGCTCTTCTTCCTACGCTTTCCCGGAATCCACCAGGCGAGTGGGTTTTCCTGCCCTGTCAACCTTTAGGGATGAATATTCCTTTTATTTTACTCCTCCTTTCTCTCCCTGTGATGTATGAGCCATGGGATGATGTCACCGGAGCCAAAATATGGCCAGGGAACAAATAAATCTTGTGAGGGCTGGGACAGAGGTGGGTGTTTTCCCGGGAAGACTCAAAGCACGGGAAAAATGCCAGCACCCTCCCTTCCTGGGACTGGGGCTGTTCCCGTGGGGTTGGGAATTCAGGAGGAGCTCAATTTCTTGTGGGGTTGGAAATTCAGGAGGAGCTCAATTTCTTGTGGGGTTGGGAATTCCAGAAGAGCTTCCCAGCTCCATTCCCATCTCTGGACATGCTCCATCCCTCCAGGCTGCTCTTCCGATGCGATTGCCATATTCCCAATTAGCATACAATTTTTATTTTTTTTAGGCCCAGCTCTCCCTCAGAATTCCAGTCCAACATTTTGGACCGAAGTTCTGACGAGCGGGAAGCGTTAATCCACGAGATCTCCATGGACACTTTGTCCTAGGGAAAGAGACAAAAAAAAAAAATCCTTTTCTAGAAGGACAGACATGAATCACTTTATGTTGGGTTTTTGTTGGTTTTTTTTTTGTGAGTAATCCTGCAAATCCGTGGCTCCCAGCAGGAATTCTGCCACATCCCACCCCATCCGTGCTTCCGTGGAGTAGCATCTCCCAGCTGGGTGAGCCGGGAGTTGAAGACAAAATTTAGAACAAAGTGATAAAAGTCCTCTAAAAATACGGCGCCCTCTTGTCATCAGCATCGCAGTTTTCCCGAGGAGCCAACAGGAACATTTTTCCCTGAGGAAAACTGGTTTTTTCACCCGCAAGCTGTCGTGGCTCCCGTGACCTGCTGGCTCGCGAGGAACCCTTGGGAATTTTTTTGGGGTCCCAAACGTGAGAAGGAGTTGGTGGCTTTTGAGGGTTGGTGTTGCATCTTCAAGGTCTTTTCCAACCCGGATTATTTTGAGGATGTAGGGGCAGGACAGGGAATGGTTTCAAACCTTTGGAGATGGGAAGTTGGGAAGGAGTTCCGCCCCCCGTGAGGGTGGTGAGGCCCTGGAATGAAATTCCTAGAGAAGCTGTGGTTGCCCCTGGATGTGTCCAAGGCCGGGCTTGGAGCAGCCTGGGATTGGGGAATGTGTCCATGATGGAATGGAATTCCATGATCTTGAAGGTCCCTTCCAACCCGAACCATTCCATGATTTTGTGACGATTCCATGATTTCAGTGTCTCCAGTAAAAGAAAAACTCTCCTAATTTGTGGAGACTTTTTCATCTCCTGGTGGCTCCTGTTGACAATACTTGGAATTTTGTGGAATGACCCTGGGTAAAACCTCGATCTCTGGGAAGCATCACCCACCTCCCCAGAGACAAACCCTTCTCTCAGCCCTGTTCCATTGGAATTCAACCTTGGAAAACCCTTCCTTAAAGCCAAAATCTGCCCTAGGGCAGATATTTTTCTGAATTTCTTTGTCCCGAAGTCATTCCTTCAAAGTTGAAAGGAGGAAGGAATCCTCCAGAAAAACTGGGAGACCTCTCGGGTGTATCAGGTCTCATCCCTGGCTTTGCTAAGCCCTTCTGTAAAGCAGACTGTGATTAGTCCCTAGATTTTAAGGGCTAAACCCCATTTTTGGGTATTTACCGGGTGTTATTTCTGTGGTATTTGATAGTGGTAGTGGAAAGGGATGGGATGGGATGCAAATGGGAATGGGAATGGGAATGAGATGGGATGGCACAGATCCCCTAACCTGATGATCCACATCTCCCAGATTCCGGGTGGAATTTACTGGCAGGGACAGACCTTGTGCGACCTCAAAATCCAGTCTCAGATTTTCCTAACTCCATGAATTCCCTAAATTTGCTCCAGGTTTTTGGCATTCTACACCTGTTACAGGTGTCCCATGTGGCACAACAATTCCTGGGATTTGGATCTGGTTGATCTCATGGGTCCCTTCCAGCTCAGGATATTCCATGATTCCATGATTCCCTGCCATATCCATTATCCCTGTTGCCAGTGACTTGATCTGGGCGCAGCATTCAGCCTGAAAATTCCTGGAATCCTGGAATCATGACTGGAAAAGCCCTCCAAGGCCATGGATTCTGATCATAAACCCAGAACTGCCAAGCCCACCCTAAATCCCATCCCTACCTCTCAGAAAGCATCCCCTCATGGATCAGGGGTTGATTTTTGGGTGGGGTCACCTTCCAACCTTCATTCCTGGCCTAAAAAGATGGAAAAGCTGGTGTTGGATCAAAGGATGTGGAGGTTTTGCTGGGAGAGCAGGTGGTGTTCCATTATTTTGCTGAGACTTTTGGGTAAATATTCCATTTCTGAGCCACTTAAAAGCCGATATTTGTCCCAAATCCTTGTTTTGTCCCAAATACGAGCTTTGGACACGGGTTTGATTCCAAGGCCACACAAAACTCCTTAAATCCCTTTTTTTAAAACCAACATCACAATGATGGCACCTCAGGGTGTCCAGGCTCAGCTGGGAAGCCCCAAGAAGGAAAAAACTCCCGGAATTTGGAGGCACCAGCCTGATTCTGGCGGAGCTGGGTGAACTCAAATGCTGCTTTAATTCCCCCTCCCTGGGCATCTCTGTTTTAAAACAAAGCTCTGAGTTAGTTCCTCTCCAAATAAAGAGGTGGTGCCAAGCAACAGCCGTAACTTTATCCCTGACGTTCCCAAGGTCCAACTCTCCCTTTTTCCAACCGGTGCTTCCCAGCTGACGGACAAAGGAGCCCATCCCGGCCTCTTTAAATCATCGACCATGGTGATGATTAAGGAGGAGACAAAAGGCCCTCCTGAATATTTGATTCCTCGTCCTCTCATTATTTCAGTTGTTCCAGGCTAAAGGTTAAGTGGAGACAGGAAAATAAAAAAAAAAAAAACCAACAGGAGTTTGGGCTGAAAAGTCTGCGGAAAAGTTAAAATTCGTGTCTCTGCTCTCGCTTGAGGGAGCGGCTCAAAATTTATCTCGAGAAATGGAAGTTTAAAGGCAAAGAGGCAGAAAGTTGTGAAGCTCTCCGGGGTTGCCTCAGCCCCTTGGAATGGCTCATCCCGGGCGGAACAAGGCGGGCATTGAGGGAGTGGGTGCTCGGCCAGATGTTTTCGGGGAGTTTCACAATAGATCCTTTCATTTCCTGGGCCCAAATTCCGACCGGAATCCGGGGCGAGGAGGGAGGATCGTGGTGGTTGATGGAGCTGCTAGGTGGGAGTGAAAAATCCCAGGGCAGGATAAAAGAGGTGTCTCTGAACTGTTGGGAATTCTGTGGAAGTGAGGATTAATACCTCAATCAGTTGGATTCCCTAAAAAAAGGGGAAATTTAGTCCTTATTTCCTTTATCTTTAGGGGACTTGGGGGAAAATGTTCTGTGGGTTGGATTTCTGAGGCCCTTCACAGGTGACATTTTTGTCCCAGGTGTTCGTTTTGTCCCAAATCTGGCCTCAGATTTTCCTAACTCCACAAATTTCCTAAATTTGCTCCAGGTTTTGTTGTTCTTGGATTTTCCTACCTCCATGGATTTCCTAAATTTGCTCCAGGTTTTGTTGTTCTCGGATTTTCCTAACCCCATGAATTTCCTAAATTTGCTCCAGGTTTTGTTGTTCTTGTATTTTCCTAACTCTGTGAATTTCCTGAATTTTTTGTCGTTCTACACCTGTTACAGGTGTCCTGTGTGACACAACAATTCCCACGTAACACCACAATTCCTGGGGGATGGATCTGGTTGGTCTCCAAGGTGTCTTCCAACCCAAACCATTCCATGATTCCTTCCAACATCCCTCCCAAATTCCTTCCTTGAAGGTCCCTCTAGGAGCTGTTCCAGGTGCTTTGAAGCTCAAGATTTCTATGTTATTCATCCCTGGAGAAAGTGGTGGAAGTGGTGGAATATTTCGGAGAGTTCACGGAATCTCCATCGATGGAGATGTCCAGAATCCAACCGGATCCATCTGCTCTGGGTGGGCCTTCCATGAGCAGGAAGGTTGGATTTGGAGATCTTGCAGCCCTCAGGTGTTCTGTCATTCCATGAAAAAAATCTCTTTTAGGATGCAGGACTCAATTTTGGGGGGCGTGGGAGCTTTTCCAGCTCATCCCACCCAGCCAGGAGCTTTCCCGTTGTGTTTTTTGGGAAGTTCCTGGCTCTTCATGTGTGGATCCACTGAGAGGAACCCTCTGGAGCTGATTTTTGCACAGAGGACTGAGGTTGAATTGTGGTTTTGAGCTGAGATAAATCAGATTCCAGAGAAACGTGTTTTTATTGGATGTTAGTGTCATAAACTACTCAGACAAGGATTAATTGCACTTTTCTAATGGAATTCTTAGGGATTTGTCCTTGGAGAGGGTGGTAACAACCATGGAAAGGCTGGAGCTGCTCCAATTGTGGAAAAGTTGGGTGATTAAGGAGCGGGATTTTTGTGGATTCTGGAGGGTGATGGTTCATTGAATCCAGAGGGACTCGAAACTTCCCAGGCTGGGAATTGGGAACATCACAGGAGTGAGCAGGAGATGAGTTTGGAACAGGAGAGAGGACCCTGGCACGGATTTTCCAGAAAATTCTTGGCTATCCCATCCCTGGAAGGTTTGGACAGGTCTTGGAGCAACCTGGGATAGTGAAAAGTGTCCCTGCCCATGGAATTCGATGATTTGAAGGTCTCATCCAACCCAAACCATTCCATAATCCTATGAAACAGCTCTGCTGCTGATGCTGGAAAAGTACGGAGCTGTTCTAGCCCCGGGGAGGGTGTCTCCCATCTTCCCCAAAAAAACCAAATTAATTCCATGATCTGGATGTGTCGTATCTCTTCTGTTGCTGCTCGAATTTGCTGCCTTGCAGTTCCTTGATTTTGTTTCTCGTTTCCATTTCTGTGGAGAACGATTGGAGAGGCCCCACGTGGATCCTCGAGTTGATGGTTTCCGGAATAAATTGAGCCAGAGGTGACCCTGAGGATCTGTGTGAGCCGGAGGGAGGCTTGGGTTGGAAAAAAAATGTTTTGTTTAGATGGGATATCGGGAAGGAATTTTTCCCTGTGAGGTTGGTGAGGTGCTGGAATGGAATTCCCAGAGAAGCTGTGGCTGCCCCATCCCCGGAAGTGTCCAAGGACAGGCTGGAGCAACCCGGGATAGTGGAAAGTGTGGAAAAATGGCAGGAGGTGGGACTGGATGATCCTATGGATCATCAAACCATTCTGGAATTCTGGGATTTTTTCCACCATTCCTTACAGCAATGTCCTTTGCTGGAGAAGCAGCTCCTGATTATCTGCGGGAGCGGAAGTGTGGGCGCACGATTCCCCTTCCAAAATTGGATTTAAATTGGAATTGGAGTTTTATTGCACTCTCCAAGAAGTGCTTTGTAACTTCCTCGGGTGAGATAAAGAGCTCTCCCAGCTAATATCCAATAATATCCAATAAAATGGGAAGCTGTCAAGGTTAAAGGAAATAATTGTAATTAAAGGCCGCCCTTAAAAAATGAAGTTGGCTTTAAAATGAGAAAATTTATGCTGCTTTCAGATATTGAACAGAGTTCAAGGCTCTGCTCGTCGGTTTCTTCCACATTTTTCCTTATAACTTCAGGAAGACAATTTTCACCATTCCTTAATCATTTTATCCCCTCCTAATTATTCCATATTTAAATTAAAAGCTGCCAAAAAAAAAAAAAAATCCAAACCCCCTAATTGACAAAAAAAAAAATTCTGAATTTGAATCTCAAAGTGCTTTCAGAGCCTCGCATCAACTTTTTTTTCCCCCCTGTCTTGAGACATTTTAATTTTCTTTTCTGAGAGGTCTGAATCCTCACTCGGCGCCGGGGGAATGGATTGTCCTAAATTTCCACCCATCCCAGAGGCAGGTGAGGAAGAGGAAGCTTTTATTCCATGCCGAGGGATGAAGGATGCGGCCCCAATTTTCCCTCCGGAGCCGCAGCTCCGAAATTTCCAGCGCTTTTAGGAATGTCTGGGGTAATTTGAAGTCCACAATGAACTCGCGTTTGATTATTTGAGTTTTACTCCCGAATCCCAACCCCATTTCCTGTTAATTCCGCAGAGCAGAGGAATTGTTTATGAATTCATAACTTAACAGGGAAATAAACGGCGATTTATCCGTCAGAGCCTCGCTCCAGAGAATTATGGATGCGAACAACAAATCATTGGGGGAACCTTGGGATAGTGATGTGAGGGGCTTGAAAAATAATAGATAAAATTCAGACCCAAAAACGCGATTTTTTGAAGAATTTCAGGCTCACAAAACACACCCCAAACACGATTTTGGAGTTTCAAAACCTCAGCGCAGGGCAGGAATCTGGAGGCCTATTTTTTTTTTTTTATTTGCATCACCTGATACCAGAGCCTCCTGAAATTATCTCGGAATTTCAATATATCCTCAGTTTCTGAAGATAAAATTCTTATTTTAGGCCTGAGGGCACTTCTAAGAAGCACGTGACGGCGCCTCTGATGAGTTTGTTGATCAGAAAAAGTTGCGGCGTCGCGGAAGGAAAAGCGCGGAGGATTTTAGGGGATAACAAAACATCAAAGCAGTCACTACGGGAGAGGGAGATGAATCTTTAGGAATTACTTAGGAATTGATGTCTGACAGCGGCGAGATCGTGTCAAAAATGCCTAAAATTCAGGTGGAGATCGGTTGTTTTTTTGAGCCGACCCCGGTGTTTTTGTGTGTTGTCAAAACTGATTTTTTGGGGGGCTTGTTTTTGATTTTTTTTGGTTTGTCTTCTGGGGGAAAAGAATCCAGAGTTGTTCAGGAACAACGGCTGGGGTCATGCCCCATCCATCACCTTTGGAATTAATGTGGAATTATGGGGTGGTTTGGGTGGGAAGGGAGCTTCAAGATGATCCCATTCCAACTCCTTTCCATGGGCTGGAACACCTTCCACCGTCCCAGGTTGCTCCAACCTGGCTTTGGATGTTTCCAAGGATGGAGCAGCCATAGAATTCTCTGGGAATTCCTTCCCAGCCCCTCACTACCCTCACAGGGAAGAATTCCTTCCCCAAATCCCACCTAATTTCCACTTTTCTATTGGGAAGCCATTCCCTGTGTCCTGTCCCTCCATGCCTTGTCCCAAGCCCCTCTCCAGCTCTCCTGGAGCCCCTTTAGGCACTGGAAGGGGCTCTGAGGTCTCCCTGGATCCTTCTCTTCTCCAGGCTGGACATTCCCACCTCTCCCAGGCCATTCCCAGTGAATGACTCAACCTTATCTTGCTCAAATTCTTAATTCTGAGTTGATTTGCTTCCAAAAGGGGAAAGAATTATCCCTGAAAAGCCCACCCGAATGTTTCCCTGGCGCGGGCGGGAACACGACTCCGACAATAAAATAATCAGCTCAAAGGCAGGCGATGTTGCGAGTTCCTAATGAAATGCGTCCCGGAGCTGCGGGTGGTAAAGCTGGAATATCATTGTCTGCCTCGGGAATTATCCGGATTATTATTCATAACATTCAGAGATCTGCAGTGGAAGGAAGTCGGCGTTAAATGGATGCGGAATTCCGGGTGCGGAGCTCAGCGCCCGCACCTGGGATGGCATAGAGGAGTTGCTCTGAAAAAAATGGGGATTTGGATTAAAAGGGTCCCAAAAAAGTGGGGATAAACTAAATAAAATTATGAATTAGTTGTAGTTATTGTGCTGTCTGGGATTCCCCCACTCTAAATCCACGAGAAGGAATTAATGTTCTTTCAATTGGAAAGGCCTGATCAATCAGAATTCCATCCTAAAGGGGGATGGGAGGGTGGATTCCATGGCTGTACAGGTGTGGAAGTCAAAAAAACACCTGGAGTTCACCCAAGCTCGTGGTGAAGCCTTGGATGGACGCCCAGAGCGAGGCCTGGATTTGGCTGCAAAACCCATCCCATTTCCAAATAATCGGGCGTCAGCCTCGCCATCACCATTGCTGCCATCCAAAATCCATCATTCCGTGATAAAAACATCCAGTGAGACAACAGTTTCTAGACAGGGCTTCACGAAATTGCTGAAACAGCTTTTCCCCAGATCCTCATTTGCTGAAACGAGCGCATTAACGGAGACTTTTCCCCCCGCAGCCTTCCCGGTGTCAGTTCTCCTCCGGATCCCTGGCAGAGATGTCTTGTATAAATAGACTTTGACTGGTTGTTACTGGAGCTTCCAGTTCCCACGCTGATTCTTATCAAAGCAGATTAGTTCCCAGCCAAAGCCGGGTTTTTCTTTCTTTCGAGGGATTTGTCGCATCCAAACAAGGCCGCGGCCTAGCGGAAGTGGCCGCGTTTGTGTCCTCGGAACTCCTGAGCCTCTTGAAAATGGGATGGGAGTGGTTTATCCTTCCCTGCCTCTTTGGGAAGCAGGACCTGGATCATTTCTGGCACACTGATTCTTATCAAAGCAGATTTGTTCCAGCCAAAGCCGGGTTTTTCTTTCTTTCGAGGGATTTGTCGCATCCAAACAAGGCCGCGGCCTAGCGGAAGTGGCCACGTTTGTGTTCTTGGAATTCCTAAGCCTCTTGAAAATGGAGTGGGGGTGTTTTATCCCTCCCTGCCCCTTTGGGAAGCAGGACCTGGATCATTTCTGGCACGCTGATTCTTATCAAAGCAGATTAGTTGCCAGCCAAAGCTGAGTTTCAGTTTCTTTCGAGGGATTTGTCGCATCCAAACAAGGCTGCGGCCTAGCGGAAGTGGCCATGTTTGTGTTCTTGGAATTCCTAAGCCTCTTGAAAATGGGGTAGGGGTGGTTTATCCTTCCCTGCCTCTTCGGGAAGGCTGGAAGCAGGACCTGGATCCTGTCTGGCAGCTTTGGGGATAATCACCGCCTGCACAGGGAGGGGAGGAGGGGGTGAGGTTTCACCCCGATGCTTCCATTCATTCTCCCAGCCTTCGGATTGCGTCGAGCAGGCGGAGGCTCAATGGCATCAGGCTGTTTATTTTTCCTGGAGTGCTTGGCTCCGTCCCGGCACGACGGGATCCAACCGGCCCCTCTTTGAGAGGCGCCCGCCGGGCTCTGCGGGAAGCTAAACCCCGGAGTCGAGTTCATTTAAGGATTAAGCGTTTGCAAAATTCCTGTAATTGCCCGGCCAGACCAAAGCCGGGGAATTAAACCGGGGTAGCACAAACCCTCCCCATGGATATTTGAAGCCCTGATAGCATCAGGACCCAGGGGATGCCACAACTTGTGGTTGGGAGAGCCATTAAGGAGATTTTCCTGCTTTTCTGGTTGCCAACCTCTCGCTTTGAAGCCAAGAGCCCCCAGTTTGGCCAAGAAAGGTCCTGTCTTCGGGAAAACTCCTGATTTTTTGGCTGATTGGGAGTTTGAGTTGATTCATGGGTTTTTTAGTTGGGAGGGGAGTTGTCTCACCTCTGAATTTCCTCTTTTTTAGAGAGAAGCCATTCCCTGTGTCCTGTCCCTTCATCCCTTGTCCCAAGTCCCTCTCCAGATCTCCTGGAGCCCCTTTAGGCACTGGAAATGTCTCCAAGGTCTCCCTGGATCCCATTTTTAGTCACCAGAAGGATTTATCAGGAAAACTCACGGGCTCGGTTTTCCAGAAAATATTTCCAGGCTTTTGAGGAAAAAATCCTCGTCGCCAAAAAAATAATATCAGATCTGCGAATATAATTTTCATTGCCTTAATTAAAATCATTTTGGAAGCAATTCCAGCCCTTTCCTTGATCCACTGAGTCTGAGTTGGGCTGGGAAAACTCGTTCTGCCAGTTGGGATTTGCCAGGTGGAGGAATCTCCACATTCCCCCGCATCGTTCACATCAAAAAATTCAGGTTTTTTTCCCGGTTTTGTTGTTTTTCCTATTAATTCAGTTTCTGGTGAGTTTCCCTGGGAAGAAAGTGCACATTCCTCGCTGGGAATGGCTTTCCCTGGGGAGTTTTTGGACTCTCCCTTGCCCCAAATCTGTGCTCGGTGCCCAGGATTTGATAGCAGGGCTCGCACAGCATATTATCTTCCCTGGCGATCACGCATGAAACGCTCGGAGCGATCCAAATTAATGGATGGGATGGGATGGGATGAAATTAATGGGATGGGATGAAGGTCAGGAGGATTTTAGGTGCAGACTCAGCTCTTGCTTAACTATTTTAGGCCACGCTTAAGTGGGTTGACACCGTGACCCTGAACTTCAAGGCTCTGGGTGTTGATGGAAATTCGACTCCAGGCTTTGATTTGTCTCGCCTTGCTTCTGCAATTCCAAACTTTGAGATTCCGTGTGTTTGATCCATTCCTGGGTGGACAAAGGTCCAGCTGATCTCTGCTGTCATCCAGTAAAATGTGAGCAGGAGAGGGGGGATTTCAGGCCAGAACCCCCCAAAACCCCACAAAGATCCCGATTCTTTTTTTTCCAGGATTTTTTTTGCAGGATTTTCGCAGCGTTCAATCGAGACATTTTTCCCAAGCAACATTCTCCCATCCATCTTCCATCCAGCTGACAAATCCCGAATTCCCTGGCACCCCTGTAATTAAGCTGCAGGCAGCTGACTCGGAGTTTGACAAAAAAACTGCTAAATTTGCCACGTTCTGCGCCGTTATTTTGAGTCGTTCATCTTGAAGGACCCGTCCTTCACCCCCGGAAGCTCGAGACGCCAAAAAGATTCCACACTCTGGGAGAAGCAGGATCAGCACTCGGCAATTTCCTGCTCTTTTATCCCAGCTCTTCATCCACGGGATCCAAATTTTGTTGCCCCCAAGCGCCGCAGGATGAATTTCCTGGAGGAATTTGGCTTCTCAGGAGGGATTTGAGTTGCAAGGAGCTGAATTCTCCCAGGAAAAGAGCAGATTCCTGCTTATCCCACTCCCCCTCCCTTCCCATTGGGAATTGTGAGGTGCCGCCTCGTTTCCATGACCTATTTGCGTGCCCGAAGCTGTGGGTCGGAATTAGAGTTTTATGGGATTAAAAAAATCATTTTTATGGATAATTGGGATGAGATTTTGTCATTACTCCCTCCTTTTCCATGGGGATGAAGAGAGGGATGTGGTGGGATCGTGGAAATTCCGGGTATTTTCCTTTTCCTTTCCTTTTAGACATCTCTTTTTTTTTTTCCCATCTATTTTTTTGTGTTTCTCGCTAAATTTCCATCCTGATTTTGCTGCTGGTTGCCTTTTTCTCAGGATTCCTCTCCTCATCCCCAAATCTCAGTTTGACAACTGCCAAAACCCAGCTTAAAATTCTTTATTTTGGCAAATTGATGGAAGAATTTTGAATTACGGGGAAAAAACGCAGATAAGTGACTTCCAAACCCTTTGGTGGTCTCTTAAAGACTTTTTGCGGAATTCCTGCCTCTCCAGTGCCTCCCATTTGGATTCCCTTAAATCATTAAAAAGAAATAAAAATTTAAAAAAAAAAAAAGAAAGAAAAGAGCGCAGACTCTCCATGCTCCCGCCAAGTAGGTCAGGCTTTTCCCAGTTGGGTGGTTTGGGAAGCGGCAACGTTATTCCGTGTGACTTTTTCCAAGTTGTTGTTGTTTTTTTTTTTTTTTTGAGGAGTTGAAGACAACTGGAAGTGGTTGCAAGAGTTGCTCCATGACTGGAATTGCAGGGATAATAAAATCATTCCAATTAAATGAATTAAAATAAATATTGGTGAAATCCGGGAAAATAAATGTCGCGTTCCTGGGTTTTTCCGTAGGGGAAAAGCTGCAGGATTGGGAAAAGAAAGAGAGAAAGAGTGGGGAATTGGGGGCTGCAAAAAATGGGACAAAGATCCCTCCAGGCGTTTTAAGCTGCAGGAAACGCCATCGGAAGCTTTTCCCGGAGGAAAAAGCTGGAATGGCTGAGCTGCCACTGTTGGATTGGGGTTTTTTTGCCGGAATTACAGCAAGGAAGGAATGTCTGGACATGGAATCATCAGAATATGGAATATCCGTGTGAAGTCACCACTTCTGTCTAAAGAGGTTGAGAATGTCCAACCTAGGGAAGGGAAGGATCCGGGGAGATCTCAGAGCCCCCTTCTAGTGCTTAAAGGGGCTCCAGGGGATGAGGAGAGGAATCC
>VZTZ01032237.1:240363-259642 GCA_013400955.1 Drymodes brunneopygia | reverse complement strand
TCACTGCCATCGCTGCTCTCAGACTCCCCCTCCCTGCCACCAACACCCCTGGACCCTTCCCCCTCTCCATCGGCACCCCCGGACCCCCCTCACTGCCGTCCGCACCTCCCCTGCCCCCTCTCCAGCGCCGCTGCCCCTGCCCTGCCCTGCCCCCCACCTGGTGGGGTTTCCCAAACTGCTCCAGCCACCATGTAGGTCACAGAGCTGGGAATGACAGGGCAACAGAGCCGGCACCCACAGCCCCAGGGCCACCCAGGGGTGCCTGACGTGGTGGGGATGCCCGAGGCTGGCAGGGGGCTCACCCAGCCCACGGGGGTCCCTGTCACCGTATGGGAAGCTGGGGCAGTGACAGCGTGTTCAGTGCGTGTGCAAAGTGTGCTCTGCATGTGCTGTGCATGTCATGTCACCTGTGTGTCCTCTGCGTGCTCCGCACATGTCCCTGGGGCCTCTTGCACGCCCAGTGTGTGCTCACTGCCCACCCCCTGCTCCCTGTGTGGCCCTGGCGTGACCGTGGCGTGTTTGCCGCTCGCCTGGCACACACCTGTGCTGTGCTTGTCACACGCACTTTGCACACTCCCTGCACACTCACAGGGAGGTTTCCAGATGGGTGTGGCAACAGCGTTGGGTCTCAGCTGCAGGGTGCAGGGACACTGGGACAGCCTCCTCTTCCCTGGGCTTCCCATCCCGGGTCTTGTCCCTGTGGAATTGGCTGCCAGGGAATGTACACAAAACCACACACGTGTGTGCAAGGGCAGAGCATGGGCCCAGGGGATGTTTGCACAAACACACACACACATACACACACACATGTACGTGTGATCCCCTCCTGATCACATCCAGAGCCCCAGGGGTGCAAACATGGGGCCAGCAGCAGCAAATTCCCCAAGTCCCAGCTCTCACCAGGATCCACTAACGGTGAGCCCCCTGCTGTGTCCCCAAGGTGTCACCTGTCCCCACACCTCTGTGTGCCACCAGATCCACAATCTTGCGGGGTCTCCAGGAGCTGCTGGAGCCCCACACTCCTAGAGTGGCCGAGGGAAAACAGGAAAGCGAGCGGGGCTGTGCCGGAAGGCGGCTATTGTTGGCCAGGGAGCAGAGGGAGTGTGAGGGGCCGGAGCCACCGTGGCCACCCTGTCACCCCTCCATGCCCTGAGCCACTCATGGCTGCCCACTCCCCCTGGACGTGCCCCAGCGTGGGCAGGTGGCTGTTCAGGGTTGTCCGGGGCTTCCCCTCCCTCTCCACTGCTCTGCTTTGGAAGGGAAAATAAATAAACCTCCTTTTTCCGTGTTACTTCCCTGGCCCAAGGAGGGCCCAGCTTCCCACACCTCGAAGCAGGAGGATTTGGAGCCCTGGCTCTGTGTCAAATGAAAAAATCCTGCAAAAAACCTGGAATTTCCTGCTGGGCAGAAACCCGGAGGTTTGACACTCCTGGTGCTGGGGTGGGACAGGAGGGGTGGGAGGGACGGGGGACACAGGGGACATCCCCCCACCCCACCCAAGGCACACACGGGCTGGTTCCTGTGCTTGTGGATCCTCGATCTTCCTCCTTGCCTTGAGGCCACTGGGAGAGCTTTGGCAGCTCCTGCCAGGTCTCCAGTGCCCCCAAGTCCCCACCCTGCCACAGTGAGGTTGTCCCAGGGACACAGCCCCGGTCCTTCACTCCCCATCTGTTGCAGGGAAGGGGCTGGGGCAAACCCTGCTTGGCTTTCCCAGCTCCTGCTTTACACCCATATTTCGGGGCTGCCCCCCTTGCCCAGGACCCCCCCAGCAGAGCTGCCCAGTGTGTCAGGGACAGCTGGGGGACAGGCAGAGTGAGGAGGGGTCACACGGAGGGGGATGGTGGTGGTGTGCCTCAGTTTCCCCAGCTGGAAGAGGTGCCATAAGGTGAGGGAGCAGCTGGAACCCAACTGCTGCAGGGGAGTGCATCCTGAGCGAGGGTACAAACACACCTGGGGTGGTTTCACCCCAAAAAAGCCCTTCAGGGGAGGTGCCATTCAATGGGGAGCATACTCCATCCCCCATCGCCCAGCAGGACCATGGCCAGCCCACACCAGCCAAAACCCAGGGGACAAAGACATGGAGATGGTGGGACTGGCTTGGCCCAGGGACCTACTGGAAAGATGGACCAAGTTCCTCCAGGAGGAAAATCCCTGCAGCCCCCAAAGCAAGGGGCAGGAGCTGTGGGAGCTGTGGTTTTGGGGTGTCTGGGGAGAAGGGCAGGGAGAGGGCTCATGCTGTGCCACAGTGGGAGTCCTGTCTTAGCTGATAGCAGCAAATGGGAAAAGCATTTCCAGGAGGATTTTAAACACCCCTCTTTTCACCTTTCTCCATCCTCCCAGTTCCCTGGGAAGGGGGGGAATCTGCAGGAGCAGCCCTGACCCACTGCAGCTGGGTCACTCCAGGGAAGCCCCAGGAGTGCAGGGATGTGGCAGGAAGAGGTGCAGGCTGGCACGTTGCACATTTTCTTAGGAGCAGAAAAACTCCCAAACCACCAAAAAAATTCCCCCTGCTCCCTTGGAAAGGGCACTGAAACCACAGCAGGGCCTGTACACCCCGTGCTGGAAGAGGGCACAGCCCATACACAGTGTCCTGGCAGCCTCTGGGGTCAGCAGGGATTTGTTCACCACGACCAAAAATGACCCTGGGGCCCCTTCTGCTGCTAAAGCAGCGTGTGAGGAGGGACCTGCTGTCCCCATGGGGCTGGAGCAGCAGTTGCCCTTGGTATCAGTGTCACCCGCGGGGATGGGACATGTCCTCCCTGCTCCAGCACTTTCCCAGAAGCATTCCAGGTCCTGCCCATGTTCCTGGAGCTGCTGGCCCCTGGCCTGGCCTGTGCCATACAAGGGAGAGGGAGCACGTGCCATGCTGGAGACTGTTCCCTTGTCCCAGGAACGGCTGTCACCTCCTCCTTGGAGCCCAAAACTGGAGCGGAGCAAACCCAGGGCCCTGCCTGGGAGAAGGTGGGTGCAGATCAGGGCTGGGGGGCTGCCAGGGACCCTGGGGAATCTGGCCCCAGAGGCATCAGCTGTCCAGGGAACACAGAACAAACAAAAAGAACACTGCAGAGCTTGGAAAGCATCCACTGCCCAGGCAGGGATGAGTGACAGAGGCACTCTCAAGGTCTGGGGGCTGAGTGACAGTAGAGCTGTGCAGGGACTGGTCCTGTGACACCTGTACTGCTGTTTCCCCAACTCCAAACGTGCATGGAATGAGGCAGTACCTCCTGGGGATGGGAACAGGGTCCCCACGGCACCTCTGGAGGGGTTCCCCCTGCTGTCTCTGGGACAGTGCCCAGGGCTGGAGGGGAGGGCAGGGCACTGTCACAGCACAGCCCCAGCAACGCTCTGAGCAGGATCTGCTGCCCAGGGAGGTGGTGGCAGGTGAGGACATCCCTGCCCTCACCCCGCAGGACATGGCTCTGGCACAGACCCCTCAGATATGCAGCCACAGGTGCCCCGGGAGACCCCCAGCCCCTGCTCCCCCTTGGCTGCTTTCCAAGGCTCCGTGCAAAGGCTACCCCCACTTCCCAGCTTCCCACTCTAAGCAAACCCTAATGGGACTCGTGACAGATGCACTCAACCCTTTTACATCTTCAGTCTCAGTGTAAATCATTCCAGCTTGATTTTCCTTAGTCTTTTACATTCATGTAGAAAGTACCAGAGGGAACCTCAGCACTGAACTCTGTTAAATCACACTTTCATAGATTCATATTTAACTTTTGCTAACAGCATTGATAGTGATTCTTTGAGTGACCCTAAATCACTCATCTGCAACAAATTCATGTTGTTGGCAGGATCCTAAATCCGGATTCATGGCAGAACTGAGGCCCTGAAGCTCCTGAGCTCCTCAGGGGATGGAGAAGCCCAGCAGGAGAGGCTTAGGGTGAGCCACGGCTTCCTGGGAGCAGCAGGAGACCCTGCTCTGAACGACGGGGAAGGAGCATTTCCCTGGGAACATACGGCAGCCGCAGCCCCCTCTGAGCCGCCAGCCTGCGGCCGCTCCAGCTCCGGGGCAGATGCCATCTGTGCTTTTTGGGAAGGGATCAGCCCCGCAGAGGGGAGGCTGCTGGAGCCCTGGGCACGGTACCTGCTCGGCCCAGGCCCTGCAGTGCAGATCTCCAAAGCTCTTCTCTGGCTTCTCAGCAAAGCCCTTGTGATGCCTTGGCACCCAACCAGTGCCTGGGGAGCTGAGCGATGAAAGTACCAAGTGGTCCTGGTCAAGGCTGAACCCACTCGCCAGGCTGGGCACAGCTTGGGGGCCTCAGTTCGGGGAGGCTCAGCCTGAGGGGCTCAGCACTGGGAACTCAGCCCTGGGGGCTCAGCCCTGAGGGTTCAGCCCCAGGGGCTCACAGCTGCCTGCTCCCTGCAGCGCTCGCACAGTCGGGAGTAAACACGAGATGAAAGCCCGGGGAGATGAAAGCGGGACTGGGGCTGCTGGGGCAGAGGCAGAGCGAGGCTGAGCTGTGGCTCCACAGACCTGTCTGGGCAACATCCTGCACTGCCGGGCGTGGGGGCTGGGCTCAGCCACCTCCAGCCCTACCACATCTTCTCCCACTAAGGTGTTTTTCCTCCTCCTCCTCCCTTCGGCTTGCATGGGAGGGTCTTTTCCCCAGAAAGGAAGGGGGGCTGAGGAAGGCAGGTCCCTGCAGCCCCGTGGGTCACAGCTGGTTGGGTGCCACACACCCCCACTCAGCACCCACAGCATTTCAGGTGGGTGTGAAAAGGGAAGCTGAGGAACAGCAGCAGGAGCTGCCCTGGCTCTGAGGGCTGACCCAGCACCACTCACCACCCACCTGCAGTCCCACCACAGCTTGGCACCCGGGGCCTTGCAGGTGTCCTGGTTTCAGCTGGGACAGAGCCAGTTCCCTCCCCAGAAGCCGGTACAGCGCCGTGTTTGGGATCTGGGATGAGAATAATGCTGATAACACACCGATGTTTTGGTGTTGCTGAGCAATGCTTACCCTAAGCCAAGGACTCTGTGTGTCCTGTGCTCTGCCAGCAAGGAGGGGCACAAAAACTGGGGGGGAGAAGGGCTGGGACAGCTAACCCAGGCTGGCCAAAGGGATACTCCACACCAAGGAACAGCACATCCTCCAACTCAGCTGCATCCACAAAACACTGGGAGAGGGGCTGCAGGGTGGTCCCAGCACCTCCACTGTGCAGGGGAACAGGCAAGAGCCAGTGCTGCAGGCAGGGAACAGGAGGAGCTACAGCTGGGGAGCCCCTCACTCCCCTCCTGGCCAGGAAAACAACGTGCATCCCCAAAATGCAGTTCTTCCCAATTTAGTCCACCAGCCTCAATGACTGCACCCCTGGCTCCTCCCCATGGCAGAGGAGCCTCTTGGCAAGTTGGTGAGCTGGAATTCCCCTCCCCTGCCCACTTCCACCCGAGCTTCAGAGCTGGGAGAACAGCTCAACCCTCGGGTAGAGAGACACTGCAGACACCAGTCAGGACAACCCTGGTCAGGTCCCATGGCCTTGGGACCCAGCACGGGGCTTGGAGCAGCCTGGACCTGGCACCTGGAGAGCAGGAGGAGCCCAACCAACCTGCCAGGAGCCGTGCCAGGAGCACACACCCACGAGCTCCCAGCACTCCAGCACAGTCCCCAAGGAGCCCAAACACCCTGTGTTTGTTTTGCTGATGGGAAGGTTCTGACAACGAACGTGCAGTCACGAGATGCTCGGCGGCGGCGTGTGCTGTGTAAATACAACATAATTTATTGGTTCCATTTCAGAGCACGAGTGGTATTTGCACAAGTGTCCTAACGGCAGGACGAGAAATGAGAGTCACGTATGTACAGAGATTCCAGGGCACAGGAATGCTTTGTAAGGAAGAAGTGGTTAGTGGTGCAGTTTGGTCACTTACTGGTCCCCAAATCCTAGGTAGGGCCACTACCTACCTGGGGGCACTGCCAAGCTCTCCTCGTGCAAGCAGCGGGTGAGGCCGGGGGGCTCTGGCTGCACACCAGAGATTTTGGTCCCAGTTGTGCACAGCTGGGTGGGGTGGTGGTGCTGGGGGACAGGGAGAAGGCTCCGTACCCCAGTGTGGTCCCGGCAGGGTCACGTACCACGAGGGACAGGGAGGGAGGGGATGGAGGAGAACTCCTGGTGCCTGTCCCAGCACATTCCCTCTGCTGGCTCCCATGAGGAGCTGCCAGCACAGATCTGTGTCCCCGTGGGGACAGTGCTGAGCCACAGCCAGGCTGTGTGTGCAGGGCTCAGCTCAGGGCTGGGCTGACACACGAGGGCAGATTTCCACCCCAGCAGCTCCAACTGCAGCAGCCACAGGATAAAGCCCAGTCCCAGCTTGCTCAGAGGGAACGCACGAGAGCCAGGCCTTGGGGACAGGTGGGCACAGAGCAGCTCTGCCCCAAAGCTGGCCTCACAGCCAGTGAAGAGGTGCTGGGGGATCCATGCACACCAGTCCTGTACCATGCCTTCAGGGGTGGGAAACGTGTATCCCAAGGGAGGTACTGCTTCCATGGCAGCACCAGCTCCACGACACAGCTCTGCCTGAAGTGTCTGGCTCAGCTCACTTGGAGCACATAGAGGAGGCAGCTCAGGCAGCCCCTCCCCACTCTGAGACCCAACATTCCCATCAAGTGGCCCACAGAATATTTTCTTTCTTTTTTATAGAAATTACTATAAAAAACTAGTTAATCTAGAGCATCTTTAAAAAAATATTCCTGCAGTATCACAGTTTTACATTGAAACTCATTAAAAATATATAATTTCTTAAACGAAACGTCTCTGTTCTCCCCTTGAATCACGTCTCCAATATGGGATTGGGGCTTGGAGTCCTCGGAAGAGGTGCCGAGGTGGGAGCAGGAAGGTCTGAGCTCAGTGGCACATCCGGGAGGTCATTTCCTTCTGTCAAAGGGACAGAGAACACAAGGGACTGTGCTGAATTTGGGCAACCAGCTTTAGAAGAGAATCATGGAATCCTTAAGGTTGGGAAAGACTCCCAAGATCATCGAGTCAAACCATTACCCCACCAGTGCTGTGTCACCACTAAACCACATCCCCAAGTGCCACATCCACATGTTTTTTGAGCACTTCCAGGGATGGTGACTCCACCACTGCCCTGGGCAGACCTTTCTAATGCCTGTCCCACCCTTTCAGTGAAGAATTTTCCCTTATATCCAATCTAAACCTCCACTGATACAGCTTGAGGCTGTTTCCTCCTGTCCTGTCACTTGCTACCTGGGACAAGACTGAGCCCCCCTGGCTGCCCCCTCCTGTCAGGGAGTTGTGCAGAGCTGGAAGGTCTCCCTGAGCCTCCTTTTCTCCAGGCTGAGTCCCTTTCCCAGCTTCCTCAGCTGCTCCTGGTGCTCCAGACCCTTCCCCAGCTCCATTCCCATTTCTGGACATGCTCCAGCCCCTCAATGTCTTTGTTGGAGTGAGGGACCCAAAACTGACCCCAGGATTTAGGTGGGGTCTTCTGAGAAGGTTCCAGAGCCCTCTGTGACTCCCCCATCCCTGTGCTGCCCACAGACCCTGAGAGCCCTACCTGTCCCTTGAGCCCACCCAGACACTCACCAGGGGCTCCAGCTCCTTGGTGTCTATAAGATTGAACTCTTTCACAAAGTAGTAAAAGTGCTTGTAGCAGGTGTTCACGTGGGCCTCAGAGCCCATCTGAGTGATCCTGTCGAAGTGGTGGATGTAGACGTGGACAAACACCCGGAAGAGCCTGGACAGAATCTTCTTCACCACCGGGAGGAAGTTCTTGGGGAAGGGAGTACCTGGGAGGGAAGAGTGGCCATGAGAAACCTTCACTCAAGTTAAAACTAGTTGCTTGGGGCTAAAATAAATTGGTAAACCGGACAGACTGAGGCAAAAGCCCTTCTGTTCCTGGTAATTTCCAGCTCCCCTCTGCTTTTTCCTTTCCTTTGGATCGCATTTTTCAAAGCACAGATTTTTTAAGTGACAGAGTGATGCACTGCTGGGACTGAAAGCAGAGCCCACATTCCCAGCAGTTGTTTCAGTCAGACAAGAGTTTTCCTCTACTCCTGTTTGATATATTTATATAAACAGTGCAAAACACCAGATACAACCAAGCAACTTCCCAAAGGAAAAGGCTGTTGCTGTGAACTCCCCGGTTATCCCTTGTTTTGGTACATCTTTAGCTCTTTGGTTAAAAATTAAAGCTGTTAAGGTCCTCTTTGAAGGCTCCAGGTCTATGTTTGGCTGGGCCCCTGTAGCAGAGCAGTCTGGCCATGCAGCCACCTCCATGGGATATCAGGGTGTAAAGTTCACACTGTTTCTGGAAGAACAAGGACGAGTTAAATCCTTTCCTTGCTCTGCCAGAGCTGCAGCATTTCAGCCAGTGTTAAAGGATCTGCTAAAAGCTAAGAGCTGAAGACAATAACAACTAAAAAAACCCCAAACCACAGCCCTCGTGCTGCTGGAAGCTCATCCTGCAGCCCAGAACAGAACCAACACCCCCAGTGTGGTCCCCAGAGAGCTGCAGCAGAGCCCATGCAGCGCGGGAAGGAATGGCTGTGGAGGGTTTGGTGCTTCAAGCTGCCTCAAAACTGGCTGTTCACAGCCCCCCTCCCTTCTCTGCCCTCTCCACACCAGGTTTGAGCAGCATTTTGGCACAGTGGAGGATCCCTGTGGATGCTCAAGTGGCAGATGTGCCCCAAATAGGGGCCAACTGCATCCCATCAGAGCTCCAAAGGGATGAACACTGGGGCAGGAGGGAGGGAGGGAGCTCTGCCGCACCTTGTCTCCTCCATCCCAGGAGACGGAAGCTCAGCATAGGCCCAGTTGTATTTACTTGATAATTTAGAGCCTAAATTCTTCCATCTTCATCACAAAATAAAACCAATCAATCTCTGTCCCAAAGCTGCATTTGGATACAGAGATTGAGGTGTCTTAGGCCAAACTCCTGTTTCCATGGCCCTGGCAGTAGAGGAAACATGGCCCTTCCCTCCAGGTCTGTGCCAGCATCCCACCCCTCAGGAGGGGCAGAGGCAGCCAGTGTGGCCTCTAATAACAGAGAGGGTGATTATGTCACGTGGCACCATCACCAGGTGACACAGAGCTGTGCCTCAGACCTGGACTGGACATCAGCTCCCAGAGAGCCATCCTGCATCCAGCATGAGCCACTGCAGAGCCACCTCAGGGACTGACTGCTCCAAGGGCAACCTCCTGTTACCCAGCCTGGAGGTATCCATGACTCCCAGTGGGATCTGCTGCAGCTCTGGGTATTTCAGCACTGCAGAAGAGCTGGGAAGAGCTCACTGCACTGCTCACCTGAGAAGCACAGAGGAGAGCAGCTCTGCTACAGGGGTCAGCTGTGCTGCAGCATCTCCTGGAACAGCATCCAGGAGAAGGCTCCACAGCCACCTCCCTCCCTCCCTCCAGCCCCAGCTGGGAGCCCAACTCACCGACGTTGGTGGGGAAGATGTCCTCGTTGTTGATCTGCACCTCAATCCAGTCCATGAGCAGGTTCATGTACTGGGGTGCGGACAGGGCTGTGGGTTTGCGGTACTTGTGCTCATCCTGCCACCGGTACTCGTACTTGGGGCCCCCTGACATGATGGGGCAGGACTGCTCCGTGCAATAGTCACTGATGGTGCCGTAGATGAGGTTGATGCGGTTGAAGAAGTCCACGACGTGCACGGCCACCCAGTCATTCTGCTCCTCACCTGGTGGCAGCTGCACAGCCACCTTCAAGTCCAGGCCGGCGTTGAGCGAGGCCTGGGCCTTCTTGTGCAGCTCAAAGCGCTGAGTGCCTGGCTCGAACTTGCGCTTGGGCCGGAAGGTTTTGTCTTTATTGAACACTTGCTTTAAAGCGTGGGACATTTTCCTTCTCTCGTGTCTCTTCCAGGCCCGCAGCGGTGACTTCCCAGGGCAGGGCTGGGGCGACTCTGATCTTCACAGAAACCTCCCTCTGCTCATCTGGTCCTGATCTGCAATACAGCACAGAAGGGCAGCGATTAGGAGCAGCTCTCTCAACAGGAAACCTCATCTAAATCCCATAGGAAGAGATCTAGGATGCCATCTGGGCCCTCGCCCCACATCTGAGAAGGGGGGGAGCCCACGGCAGCTTTCCTTCCTCCCCCTTCCCTTCCCTGGCTGGAGCAGAGGGGAGGGGAGGCTGGAGGGGCGACCTGGGCTGAACAGTCATCTCCTGACCTGTTCCATGTGGGAATGATGGGACAGGCCCCACAGCCATGGGAGGGGGCTGCCACTCACCCCAACACTGCCACAGAAATGCCACCACCTGCTTGGCTCCAACGCACTGACAAAGACAGGTAAAACCAGCTGGGTCTCACCCAGATCCCGTCTTCACCTATGCATTCCCCCTTTGGGAACAAGGCCAGATCACATCGGCCCACAACACAGCTCAGAGCTTCTGCCAGGCATCCCCCACCAAGCTGGCCACTGAAAGTGAGAGACAGGAACCAAGGGGTGGAGGGGAACGAGAAGAAGAAGTCACAGCTCAGGCACCCGGAAAACAAATATCCTGAAATAACACCAGCCCTGAGAGCAGCCACAGCCTCTTCTGCAGGTGCACACAGACCACAAACATATTTCCCATTTCAGTTTAGCTCCGTTTACAAGTTGAAAACTGGAAGATGAGGGAAAGCTCCTCTTCCTCTTCCAGCCTGTAGAAAAGAATCAGATCCAAGGGTGAGACACAAGTTGAGATCTGAAGGGATGCTGACGAGAAACACAGCTCTGTTTATCTGTAGCCAATTATACCTCCTTTGTTCCCACATCCAGCCCCTCGCAGAATTTGTGTCAGGCTGCTCTTTGATGGAAGCTTAAGGCAGAAAGCTTTGTGTATCAAAAATATTATTGTACATGTGCTGGACAGAGAAATGAATAAAGTAACAGAAATGAAGCCAATACCTTAAATAGCATAAATAAGTTCCCATAATTTCATAAGCAAGCAAGCAAAAAAAAAAACCTCTTTCCCCAAGCAGAATCTACATAGATTTACATGAGGCCACAGTGTTGTTCCAATAGGTAAACAGTGTCCTCAAATGCTGGCAAGCACATCCCAAACTCAAGGTCACGACTAGCACGGCTGCAATCGAGCCTGTCTCTAACAGATGCTGCAGTGCTAATCAGCAGTTCTTCTCTGGAGAAAGATTAAAAAGCTTTAAAGCCAAGGCCTCTTGTTTCCTTATTTAATTACAGTGAGGAAGAAACCCCAAACCACTCCAGTTCACCCCACTAAGAACAGGCTCAACATTTCCTGCGGGAATGGGCTCAGTAACCTCTTCTATGCAGGAGCTGAGAGATCCAAACTCCAACATAGGCTACGATGTGTTGGGAGAAACCCCAGTGTGGTTCAGTGAGATCCACCATGGGCTGAGAAGTGAACCCAGGGCAGATAGGTCATCATGGAGTGGACTGGAAGAAATCTTAAAGACCATCCAGTTTCAACTCCCTGCCATGGGCAGGGACACCTTCTATGGGCAGGGACACCTTCCACTAGACGAGGCTGCTCCAAGCCCCGTCCAACCTGGCCTTTCTGCTGCCAAAACAGCAGCTGTGACCCTGTGAGCCACCTCAGGGGACGCAAAGCCAGCACAAAGCCCCAGCAGACGTGTCCTTTGGAGCATGATCCCGCCCCAGACGTGGCAGAGGAAGACGTGAAGGGTGTGGAGAGACAGCTGAACAGTGCTGGTTACCAGGAGCTGTGTCACAGCCTGGCCACATCCTGTGGCACAGCCGGAAGCTCCAGGGACTGCGCCCACCCCAGAACCAAGGCACAGCCCCCACGGAAGCAGCAATGTGGGCAGCAGGTGCTGAGGCTGCTGCTACTTCCAGCAGAAAGCCCAGGGAAGCATTTGCACATGATGAATTCCCTGCACTGGAGATGGAGGAAAACACATCCTCTCACACAGTCCCTCCCAGAGCCTGGTGTCCCCAGGACACGGTGGCCCTTTGGGCTGCCAGGACTCACCGGTGACTCAGATCCAGCTTGCCACCAACCAGGACCCCCAGGTCCCTGCCCATGGCGCTGCTCTCCAGCCTCTCCTTCCCAGTCTGTCCCTGCATCCAGGGCTGCCCCATCCCAGGGCAGGATCTGACACTTGCCCTTGTCACACGTCAGATGGTTGGGGATTTCCCAGCCCTCACATTTGTCAGGGTCTCTGTGCAGGGCAGAGTTTATTTGGTATCGAGGCAGTACTCATCTTACAAACAAACTCCTGATCCTGTGGAGATGTCATCCCTGAGAACTGGGGAGCTCAACACAGCAGCAATTGTCTCTCAGACGATTCAGCATCTGTGTGAAGCATTAGCAAAATGAGTAGCTGAGACATCAAGCAGATGCAGCCTATTTAATTATGGTCTCCGACTGCAATGAGCTAAAAGAAACATTTAGCTCTAGGAAAAAAAAATAAAAATAAAGAGGCACAGAGACCAAAGCATCCCTGACATTGCTCAGAGATGATATCATCTGTACAACACCTACTTCCACCGGCAGGAGTCACAGCTGACACCGCCCCCACACACAAGGGAAAGGAAAGGTTAGGGACAATTGGGAAATGGGACATGCAAAGCACCTGGATGGTATCTGCAAGCTTTAAAGGTGAGGGGGAAAGCCACTCCCCTCCCAAACAAACCTCAGTTTTGTTGCCTCCTCCTTTCAGCCGGCTAAGATCACAGCAGACGTCACCAGTGCTCTGAGAGGACCTTAGCCATCGCTCAGGATCACAGAGCCCATGACCCCCGTGGGCTGGCCAGAGCACAAACACACCTCCAGCTTATCCCAAGGACACAGGAGGAGCAGGTCTCAAGGTCTGGCCCTCCCTTTCCTCCCATCCCAAAGGCTCCTTTTCTCGGACTCCCTGCTTGTGCAGCTCCAGTCCTGTGCTGGTTCTGCTGCCAGGGCTGTTGGCATTGTCCTGCCATTCCTCCTGATGGTGGATCACGAGGAGCTGCCTTGCTCTAACACCAGGCTCCGGGCAGAGGAAGCCCAGGCAGCTGCTTCCCAACTCTTGGTCACTTTTAAAGGCAGCTCAGAGTCTGGAAAAGAGAAGAGTCACCTCCTCCAAAATACCGGGAAACTGCCTCCCCCTGTGCCCTGCTGCAGCCATCCCGAGGCCTTCCAGGAGCCAGCAGAGCTCCTGACAGATCCTGCCCTCCCTGCAGAGGCAGAAAGGCCCGAAAAGGACTCCAGGAGTCCCATGACTGCTCCATCGGTGCCAGCCACAGCAGCACTCCATGCTCCCCTCTGCTGCCGACACTGCAGGGGTTTAATAACAGCCAGGAAAAACCAGCAAGGCAGCAGTCAGCATGCTCCTACCTGTGCTCCTGGCCTGAGCAGGTCACTCCTGCAGAGGCTCAGCCCTGCTCTGCACCCTCTGTCAGCGCCGGCAGGCCCCGAGGCCGAGCCTCCTTTTCCAAAAGACGGGAGAAAACCTCCCCGTTTGTTTCATGGGCGGCCACAACCCGGAGGCTCCGCAGCTGGGGAGGGGTCAGACACGAGGCCACCGCCCTCCCCCGTGACCCCAGCGTGGAGCGGCCACATCCTGCTGCCTCTGGTAAAACAGCCCTTCAGCACAGCCCAGGGAGCAACACGGCTCTTCAAACCAAGGATTTGGCCAGTTTCCTTTCTGGGAAGCCAGGCTGCTGTCCTCGAATCCCACTGAGTCCAGCTGCTTGTAACCCTTGGGTGAGGAGCCTGTGACAGCCACCGTGTCCCCAGAGCTCCCCAGGAGAGGGGAGCCACGATCCTGCTTCCCCCTGAGCCATTCTCAGGGCCCTCAATGGCAGGCAAGAGTTCCCAAGACAGGACACAAAACCCTCCTGACTGATAAACCAGCCCTGACAAAGGTATTTTGGATGCAGTGAGCTTTTCAAGTAAAAACTTGAATTTACAGAGTAAGAAAGAGAAGAAAAGCAGCTTCAAACAGGCAACTTGCACAAAACTGCTGAGACAGATGCACGTGCACATTTTTTCCATAATTCCATCCCCCTCCTTTCACAAATCCTTCCCATGGCCACTCTGCACTAGCTCAGTGTCTCGGGACAGGATCATCCTGGTTTTCTCCGATCAAAGAAGAGATTTTACTACAGAGAGCAGGCACCAGAACAATCCTGGCAGCTGCATGGCACTAATGGCAGCCAGTTCCTGCACTACAGAGCCAGTCTGGCAACAAATGAGGGCTTGTCTTCCTGGGATCAGACTTCCAGCTGCTCTTTTGAATGGATTTGTGATATGAGGAGCGAAGGTCTGCCCCGTGCTTACCTCGGGCAGGGCAGGGCAGGGCGAGGAGGGCTCAGTGTGGCTGGAAGGTACCCCTGGCCATTCATAGTCCCGGCCAGCCGGCACTTCCACGTCAGCCGCTTCCTGTCTGGCACTGACTGCAGCCTCCCGGCCCAGGGAGCTGCCAATGTTTTCCCAAAAGCTAATCCTTCCCTCTGCGAGCTCTTTCCTCCCGCAGGACCACTCCGTGTTGCTGCAGGAGAGCTGAGCCTCGGCCGTTCCCTTCGGCATTGCCTTCCCCGTCCGTCCCCCGTGCTCGGTCCTGGCAGCTGAAGCCGCTCGGAAGTTTCTGGAAAAGGAGCAGCTCAACCTGGCCCAGCTGCACCTCCAGCCCAGCCCGGGCACACACCAGCCCCACGTCATTCTGCTGCTCTGCAGGACAACATCCACATTTTTCTTTTGGAAAGTGCTTTAGCAGCAGCCTTTGCAATCAAATCCGAACAGGGGCACACTGGAAATGCTGAATTCCCAAGGTTTGGGCAAACAAAGAGCCTTTTGTCTTTCACCAGAGTCAGCTTTAAGAAGGTCCTGCCTTGTCACCAGCCACCCGCAAGGCCCTGCTATTCCAATCTGCTGCTCAGTTTGGAAATTCCCAAGTAAGAAACTGTACAAACACCAGTTCTCCTGGGACTTCCCACATCTCCTGGGACTTCCCATGTCTCCAGGCCCTTCCCGGAAAGAGGCTGGCTTACGAGAAGGGAAGAGGGTGGCTTAGGAGCAGGACAGGCTCTGTCTCCAAGCCATGGAGAGGCAGAGCCCATCTGTAAGGCCACATGCATGAGAAAAGGAAAAAGCATAATAAAAGACCAAAAGTAGTTATCCTGGGCTTTAAATGGCATCTCCTTGGCCCCTGCAAGGCCCAGCATTCCAGCCAATCCTAAAGTCAAGTTAGTTTACACAATAAAGCCTGTTAAAATAAAGCCTGTTAAATTAAGCCATAGCTGGGATAGCAGAAGACCCACCAGAGGTGAGGGGAGCTCTGGCAGAGCCCATCCCAGAGCTGCAGGTGGGAATGCTGCTGCTTGGAGCAGAGAACCGAGGTCAGCCAGCAGTGAGACACCAGCATCCATCCTAGGCAGATGTATATCCAGACCATGGGCAGTGACAGGAGGGAGTGACACTGCTCACACTGCACAGGGATACTGAGGGAGGGCAGGTGAAGGAGTGAGTGCTGGGGAGGCTGGAAAACCCAGTCTGACAGGGGAGAGGGAAGGCAAGAAACCCAAATTTCTAGCGTGGTTTGTCCCCCCTGACCCTTCTCCCCATAGCCACAGAGGGAGAAAAGCCACACGAGAAAGTCAGTTCTGTAAAAGGTCCCTCCTGCTTCCCTCCCCAGAGGGAAAGGTCAGGCAGCAGATGCTGCAATTTCCAACTGTTCCCGTGGAACAGCAGTGACTGCAGGGAGCCCCACAGGGCCCCGGGTGTTCCTGACTCAGGGCCAGCCCTGCTGCCTCTTACGTGACATCTGCATCCATTGCAATGTCAGAGCCCGCTGCCGGGAGGTTTCCACGGCCCCGGCCGGGATGGGGCTGCGTGTGGAGGCAGAGCTAATCCGCTGCAGGCTTTGCAGGGCTGTGCTAAGCTGACAAGCTGGGTCACGACTCCAGCACAGGTTAACTGCACACACAAGTATTTCCAGGGCAGAGCACGGCCAGTGACGGTGTGGGAGGAGCAGCTCCCTCTTTTCGAGGTCCCAGAGCAGCCTGGTCCTTTGGGAAGGCCTCTCGTTGTCCTCACTATGGGGCTGAAAGGGCAGGAGGGTGTTTATCAAGTCCCAGCTGAGCTGCTCATCTCCCCCTGCTTGTGCAGGCTCTGTACTGTCCTCACTGGACAGGGATATTTCTGAGCCCACAGCAGTTCCATTTCCTCTAACTTTGGGATCTGCCCCCACCCAAGTCAAAGCTAACATCAGTTTGGAGCATGAAATTTGCATTAGGATGATAAAATGACTATGGCACCATTCTAACAGCGGGCTGGGATCCCAGAAAGTGTGGGGTCACACCCCAGGGCTGAGCTGGAGCACGAGCTGGCCACATGGCCAACCTTTCCCAAAGCATGGATAATCCCAGGGACAAACACCCCTTTTCCCCATGTTAATGTCATGCATTGGGATGAACGGCAGGATTGTTTCTTGCCAGCAGCAGAGGCCCACGAGGCCTCTCCCGCCCTGGCAGGAGATACAGGAGTAACTCAAGCCCTTAGCACAGCTCCAGGCACAGAACAAGCCCACAGATGTGGGGCTGGAGACCACCTCAACACCAACCACATCACACAGCGAGAGGAAAGAGAGAAGGAAGCAAAGGCAGCCAGACAACAGCCACAAGAGAGGCCTGCAGAAAATACAGGGCCTTTCAGTGCAGCCATGGGGGCCAGCTCAGCTCCTGCTTCAACCTCAACCATGGCCTGGGTGGCTCCAACTCCTATCTTCTGTCCCACAGGTTCCCTGGAATCAGCACAGGGTCACACATGGGAGTGTCTGGCAGCATTAGCACAGTAGCCTCGTCTCACTCACACTGACCCAACACCAGAACCAGCCCCTTGGGACCTCGGCCAGGTTTTCTGGAGAAAAGCTGTCACAGTGTGATGGATTGTTTTGCTCTGGCTTTGCCCACTTGCACAAGTTGTTGTTGTTTTGTTGGGATTTTTTTTCTGGCCTTTACTGCCTCAATTCCTTCCTCTGTCCTCCCTTCTGCTTCACATACCCAGAGCAACAGCCCCCCAATTTCACCAGGAGCAGAGCAGCACCTCTGCCACACCAATAGCTCCAGAGGGAAGCAGGCAGCAGATGAAACCAGGCCTCAGGGATAACTCTGCCTCCCAGGGACATCTGGAAAAAGGAGGATAAAGGTGCAGCCTAAGGTGCACTCTTTGTTGACAGCATTAGCTGGGTATTACATATTCCTAAAGATAAGCTGATAAATCTCCAGCAAAGCTGGTTCTGGATCCACTTACAGCAGCATTTATGGCTCAAGAATCAGAAAATACTTCCCTGTCATACTAGAAATTAAAACTCAGAAGTTGAAAGCAATTCCCTTCCCAGACCTGTGGGCAAGACTGGGAAGGTTTTGCAATCTCTGTGCTCTGACCCCAGATACTTTCACTACTCACAAGGGACATTTTCTCTTTCGTTAGTGTGGCCATGGAGATCCCTGGCCCTCACAGAGGAGCAGGAATGACCAAGCACAGCACAAATCTGGACAGTCCCACCTCTAAAATGGGACTAAATCACCCCATCCCAGTGTGGAGGGCACTTTTCACTCCATCAGTAGAAGGGCCACGTTGGATGTGGACAAGGAGCAGCTAGCAAACAGCTCCAGAGGCAGCTGAAGTGAGGCAGGACAACTTTGCTTGGGATGCTGAGTGCAGTCCCAGCTCCCCAAGCCTTGGCCAGGCACATGGGAGAGCCCATTTCCACATCTGATGATGGCACAGGTGATGGTACAACCCCACGTGTCCAACAGAGCATCCCAGGAGCTGCAAGGTGAGCCAGGCACAGGGAAGCAACCCCCTGACCAGCACGTGCACTCAGCTCCTCACTAAAAACCAACAGCTCCAAGTTCTGCCACCACTGGCAAGAATTCCCAATGCTCCTCTCCCTCTTTCTGGGGATTTTGAAGAGTCACAAGCTCACCCCAGGTTCACCTCACAGTAAGTGACTAAGAAAGAAAGTGAATCTGAAACATGGGATGCACAGTCCAGGGAACAGTGACAGACAAACAGAAAGCTGGATGTGAGCCTAAAGTTGGGAAAGGAAGCAGAGTGCAAGGACAAAGCCCTGGGGACTGTGATAAACAGGTGGCTGGGGAAGTTTTACATCTCCCAGCAAAAATCCCTCCCTGCCCTGCAACTTGGCAGAAGATTTCCAGACCGGAAAGGGGCTTTTAACAAAGGGATGGAAATCTAGAAAGTGTGGCCATGGCCACTCTGCAGCTCCAGGCTCTAGGAGGAGGGAATCCTGCCTTTCACTAGCACTGACAGAAATGCTTTTCCCAAACATCTGTGCTGGACAGTGGACAACTCCAGATCTCCTGTCCTTTCCCTCCAGAGGACTTCCTGTCCTTTCCTTCTGCCTGTCCTTCTCACACAGCTTTCTTTGAAGGAGCTGAGCTCACCGTGCTGCAGATCAGAGCAGAGGCAGCTCTGTAAGATCAGGATTCCTGAGCCCGTAGCAAGAGACAGAAGCAGAGCAAGAGTTTGCTTTCAAGTTCTCCTAACAAGTTCTCCCTCATGACAGCTGAGCCGTGGCTCACCATGACCTGAAAAAAAATGGAAAATTCCCCATTCCCCGAGCAGTTTAGAGAGTGAAGGGTTTGGACTTCAGGGCTATGCCTTTACCTACGACAGCTGAGCTGGAGAAAGTCGGGAGGGAGAGCTGCGATAAAATAGGGAAGTTGCAGACTGTAACTTCAGAGTTGTGCCACCAACCCTCTTGCTCTCTGCGATGTTTTTTTTCCTCATTATGAATTTTTGGGTTGTTCACGAATCCTGCAGCAGGTCCGTCCCCTTCCCGACCCCTCTGTAGGGAGGGGGCTGCGCCCATCAGCCAGGGATGTCCCATGCAGGGGGGGTTTCTCCTCCGGGCCAGGCCAGCACAGGCAGATCCATGCCCTGATTCAAGCCCCGATCCATCCGATCCCCGCCCTGCCCACCCCGGGGGCCTCCGGGCCCTCCTGGGGGGGCTCAGGCCGGGCCGCGGCCTCCATCGCCCCCCGCCCAGGCAAACACAAACAATCAACGCCCAGAGCGGGGATGCGGCGGCCGCGGCTCAACAGGTCCCGTCCCGCCCCGCCAAGGCCGGGGAGGGCCCGGCCTGGCCCCGCCGGGGGAACCCGGCNCCGCGCCGACCCCGCCCACGAGGGAGGGGACGGGGAAAGGCACGGCGGATGGTGGTGGGGGGGACAGTTCGTGTCGTATCGTATTTTAAAAATTTTATTCGAGTTTATTTTGCTCTATGTTCTTTCATTCTATTTCAATATTCTATTTGATTCTACTTATCTGAAATCCTTTTATTCTATTTTCTTTCGTTTTCTATTTTAATTTTAC
>VZTZ01032237.1:127804-240354 GCA_013400955.1 Drymodes brunneopygia | reverse complement strand
TTCTATTTTAATTTTACTTTCTACTTTATCTTCTATTTTATCCCTATTTTATTTTTTATTTTATTTTCTATTTCATCTTATTTTTATTTCCTATTTTATTTTCTATTTTATTTATCTTTTATTCTATTTTAATCTTCTACTCGCTTTTCTTTGTTTTCAATTCTCTTTTTATCTATTTTTTTCTGGCTTATTACTTATTTTCTATAATTCTATTTATTTTCTTAATTTTTTCCCTTTTATTCCATTCCGGTTATTTCCCTCTCTTCTATTTTATTAATTTTCTTCTATTATGTTTTATTTATTTTCTTCTTTTAAGTTTATTTTTTTCCATTTTATTCTGTTCCGTTTGTTTTCCTTTACTCGATGTTGGTGTTTCTGGGGAGCAGGGGCAGCGCAGGGATGCTCAGGGGCTGCAGCTGGAGGGACCTGCCCAGACCTGAACTCAAAGGTCACCGAAAGGAGAAGTGGCCGGAGCCGCCCCCCGGTTCAAAGGGAACTTCTCACAAACGTCAGGATGGGGAAAATCAAACCTCGGTGGGAAATCCCTGGGAAGCCCAAAAACAAAAGGTGCCCAAAGCTGAACGGGACCCCGCAGAGCTCCCGCTCCTCCCCCCAGGGTCCTGCACCACGAGGGGTTTTCCAGCACAACCCAGAGTTCTCCATCCCAGGTGCCCCACAGCCTTTGCAGACCCCAATTCCCCCTGCAGGCACTCACAGCCCCAGCCCAGACCCCAATTCCCCCTCCAGGTCCCCCTGCAGGTGCTCACAGCCCCAGCCCAGAACCCCAATTCCCCCTCCAATTCCCCCTGCAGGCGCTCACAGCCCCAGCCCAGAACCCCAATTCCCCCTCCAATTCCCCCTGCAGGCGCTCACAGCCCCAGCCCAGAACCCCAATTCCCCCTCCAATTCCCCCTGCAGGCGCTCACAGCCCCAGCCCAGAACCCCAATTCCCCCTGCAGGTACTCACAGCCCCTCCTCAGCCCAGCTCCCGCACAGAAGCTGAGGTGAAGCTCCATCTCCCGGGGTTGTCCCGCTGCTGGAGCTGGCACCGGCTCATCCCGACAGCTCGGACGCTCCTGCAGAGCAGCTGAGCCCGCTCTGCTCCCGGGAAGAGCCGGGGCCCGGCTCCAGCAGCCGCGGGGCCTCTCTGGCCGGGTTCCTGCGTGGAGCAGATGATGCTCTCTAGCCCGGGGCAGGAGCCTGTGCCAGATTCACGGGCAGCTCCCGTTCAGAGAGTCATGAACGGAGGTTGGGAGGCACCACTGGAGCTCACCTGGCACAGCAGGGACCCTTGAGCACGTCAGGATTGTGGCCAGATGGCTTTTGAGGATCTCCAGGGAAGGTGACTCCACGGCTGCTGCGGGCAGCCTGTGCCAGCGCTTGGTCACGTGCAGGGCAAAGTTCTTCCCCTGCTCAGGTGGAATTTCCTGTGTTCCACTTCTTCCCATTGCCTCTGGTCCTGCTGCTTGGCCCCAGCCTCTGGTATCTCCCTTCAAGCACTTTACAGAGGATATATCCATATCTGTATCTATGTTATCTATATCCAACTCTGCTACTGCCTCAGTTCCCACAGCCTTTCCTCACAGGAGAGGCTCCATCCCCTCATCATCCTCACAGCCCTGCATAGGCCCCACTCAAGTAGCTCCCTCTCTGCTCCAGGGGAAACCACTGGAGCATCGGCCAAACCAAGGCCTCATTCCTGCTATGGCAGGACAGGGCCTTAATCCTCATCTCAGTGTCACCAAGTTTGTCACAAATTTCACTGAAGCCAAGAGGAAGCAACAGCAGGGGCTGATTCCAGCCTCCCATTTTTCCAAGTGCTGGATTTTAGCTGCAATCATGATCCAGAAAATAAAACAATTAATGGAGATTTAACTGAGACAATCTGAATTACTGTTCCCTGTAATTTCAGTGTTAGCTACAGCTGCTGCTGCAGAGCTGCCTTTCAAAGGGGTGGTGCTTGGAATTCCCTACCTCTTTTTGGAAGGAGATTGCTCTTGTCTCCACTGAAGATACACTGTTCAGCCCTGGGGTAAATCCATGCCTTGGTTTTGGGTCCATCCAAACTGGAAGGGTCTTATGAAAGGACCATTTACAAAGCCAAAAATTTAACTTTGTTTTGAAAGTTTATTGGATCATCTTGACACAAAATCATTACAGCAGCTTGTGGTATGTTGTTTTCTTTTTTTTTTTTTCCCAGGGAATGTTGATAGCAAATAAATTTGTGAATGTAACACATCATACAGTTTCAAAATTCTAGAATCACTGCACAGGATTCTGTAAGAGACTCTACATGCTAAAGTGACAGTTTTCATCCATGAATTAAAAAACCCAAACACTAATTGAAGAACATTATCCTTTAAGACAATTTTAATATGTTCAGTTTCTAATACACAACTGGCTAACCAAGCGAGGCTGACCAAAACCAAACCCTCCACGTCCTGGCAGCGCGGTCGGACACGGAGCTGGGCCTGACAAGGAACCCAGAGCACCAGAGCAGAGCCTTTGCCAAAATACCTCCTGTGGGAAGAGTGTAAAGAGCACAAGACACGCGTAAAGTACAGGACATCACCCAAGGGATAAGATCAACACTTCACCCTGCTCCCTGCATAGGGCTTTGGTGTTTTAGGAGTGGTGGTGGTGCTGGAGATGTGCAGACCCAGCCAGCTCCTTCCTGGGCACCTTTTTGGAGCAACCAACTGCTCCTGACCTGTGCCTCAAAGCAAAACTGTTCCATGGAGTTTGGCTTGCTGGGTGCAGAACAGCGAGGAAAGAAATGGAGCAGGGGAATAGAAAACAAGTTGAAAGCAAGGGATGGTGGAGAAGGACATCAGCTGAGCATCTCTGCAGGACACCATGACATCCTTTCCTGTTGGTGACTCCACAAGATTCCAATAGTGCAGAATGGGCTTCACTTCCCAGACTCTCCCTTCCTCCCTCTAAAGCAACTGCTACAGTCCCAAATCTGCAGCTCCTCAGCCCCCTCCCCATCCCGCACCCTGGCAGGGAGAGGGGATCCTCATCCTTCCTCCTTCCTGATTCTGGGACAGGGGCTCCTCATCCACTTTCCCCCTGCACCCTGCCAGGGAAAGGGGCTCCCAGTCCCTCCCTCTCTCCTTCACCCTGGCAGGGAGAAGGGCTCCCAATCCATCCCTCTCTCCTGCACCCTTGGCAGGGAGAGGGGCTCCCAATCCATCCCTCTCTCCTGCACCCTGGCAGGAAAAAGGGCTCCCAATCCATCCCTCTCTCCTGCACCCTGGCAGGAAAAAGGGCTCCCAATCCATCCCTCTCTCCTGCACCCTGGCAGGGAAAAGGGCTCCCAATCCATCCCTCTCTCCTGCACCCTGGCAGGGCGGGCTCTGCCACAGGGACCCAGGGACACTTGTGCTGCCAAATCTGCTCTCACTGCTGCAAGGGCAGGGCCGAGGGACACTGAGACAGAATGACCCTGCTGGTTTCAGAGCCCAGAGGGAGGACATGTACCTGCACACAAGGGGCTGCATGCACCCATAGCTGTTTCTCTAACCTGGTAATGGTCAACCTCAGCTGGTGAGCAAAAGGATAAAAAAAGCAGGAACAAACCCCTTTGGATTTCCAGTTTCTTGCTACAGCTTAACTGTTCAGGAATGTGAAATTGAAGTGGACTCATAAAACACATCAGCAGAGACAGCTCAAAGGGGAGAGGCCTGACAGACTCCATGTGTGGGGCAGTCGAGGGGAGCACAGACCCAAACAGTAACGCTTTCAGCCCATTTCATGCTTCCACACTCGACTCTTCCAGCTGTCACTAAAAGAAGGTTAAGGCTCAAGGCAACTACTATAAACAGAAACTCAAACATCCCAGTTCTCACAGGGCTCCTTTGGATTAGCTCAAGGAGATGGAGGATGTTTATATGCTGATCACAATAGATCTCAAGATAATAATAACAATAAATCATATATATATTAAAAAAAAAACAAAAAGAGGCCTTCTGGTCCAGCACCAGCCTCTGCTAGAAATATACATCAACTACAGCAGCCCTGAAGACGTATTTCATGGCTAAGGATTAAGTCAACCTTCCCTGGCTTAAGCACAAGCAACAGACTGTGCTACTGTTGATAAAGTCCTGCTCAGACCCCGTCCCACGCAGATGAAGGTCATGGGATCATCATGAGCTGCTGAATAAATAGTGCCCACCCCTCCCTCCCCTCCCTCCTCCAGTCATGTCACCAGGATCTCTTTGGGCTAGAAAGGGTTAACACCACAGTTTGTAAAAAGTTCTGAAAATAAAAAGGTAACATACAGCCTTAAAATGTCTAAACTGCAACCAGTGGTGGAGTTAACTGAAAGCACGTGCCCCAGGGTAGTACATGCGTACGAGGGAGAAACTTAACACTTGGGTCTGCTCGTCTTTACACGTTGGGTGTGTTTCTTGTTGTTGGAATATTTGATAAGGAATATTCAGCACTTGGACAATGTCTCTTTCATCTCATCCAACAAGTTGCTAAGCAGGGTAGAATCATTACATTTCCCATCTATGGATACAGAGTTCTCTCCCTTGGAAAGGAAAAAAAAAAAACAAAAAAACAAACAAACAAAAAAACACATTAGCTCCTCTTCCAAAGGGGAATAAATCTGTTCCCAGCCAAACTCAGGGACTGGAAAGAGGCAGAGAAGGCTCCAGATTTAGCTTCTCTCAGGGGTTACAATGCTCTCACCTTTTTTACCAGTAGGCAGACGTGATGGCCTTGGATAGAACGGCTGTACATGGATGCACACGAATCAACGCGTTCCACAACTGCAGAGAAACAGCAATTTCAGTTCATTCAATTCAATTTTAACTCAAGCCTTGCTTCCCCTGGAGAGCAGCCACTGCTCTGCCTGGCCTCAAGGAACAGAGGCTTCTACAGAGGGGAGGAGGAAGTCAGGGTTAAGATGTGCCTGGCTCCTGGCTTCTCTCTGGGACATTTCACAATAACGAGGTGAGTCATTTGTCTCCTAAGACACAAATGTTCTGCAGCAAAAACACTGCTCAGAATGTAGATTTCTTCCCCAGAAATACTTCCAGTGAGGCAATGTCTAATGCAAACACCAGAGCATGATGAAACAGCCAGTTGTTTTGCTTCAGCCAGTGCCTGTGCTTAAATTAGTAAACCCAAACCTGAATAGCTGGGGCTCTCCCTCACTGAAATGAAGCACTGGGGAAGGGAAGCTGAAGCCCTGCAGATCAAACCCACCCTCCAGAGAACAGTTACAGCCTGAACTCCACACCAGCTGCTCCCATGATACCTGTCACATGCCTCACTGGGCTGCAGGAATTCCACAGGGACACAAGGAGAATTCATTTTGAAGAACACTGCATGCTTTGAGTGTTGCAAAACTGGAGACAACTCTCCCAAGTATATTTAATCTGGGCATCACCTGCTCCTGTGATTGCTGAGCCCACAGAGTGTTGTGCTCACCAAGCACAGCAGAGATTTTAGAATATTCACCAGAAGGTTCTGTATCAAGGAAGACTCACCTGAAAAATGATGATGAAAACAGATCTTTGCCAGTAGATGTTGGAAAGAAATGCTAATTCCATCTACTTTAATAGAACTCATGTGCAGATCTCCAGACTCTAGGAGCTTGGCAAAAGCGTCACTGCAGAACAGGAAGGAAAGTAGATCTTTTACCAGAAATGCAAGTGAAATCTGTCCCATCAGCCCCATCAAATATGTCAGGATACAGAAGCTTAAGTGCTACCAAGCTGTAGGAAAATGGGTTTACAGCAAATATGGAAACCACACTCCAGAGTCCACTGGAGCAGCTTGTGCCCTCAACCAGAGCTGCCTCTGTCAGCCCACAGGGCACAGAGCTCCCTCTGCAGAGCCACTTGAAGTAGGTCACTGGACATACTTGAACAGTCACCCCTTCAGAGAGACACTGCCCAAGGCCTCAGGAGCAGGCAGAGCTCAGCCTGCCAGGAGCAGCACAGGCACTCACCTGTAGCAAGGCGTCGTGATCAAGTATGAAGCACAACTGAAGTGCAATTTGAAATCTAGTTTTTCATGGGTTGAACCTTCATCATTCTGCAACAGGGCAAAGGAGAGCAGATGAGTGGGAGCCCTGAGGCAGCAAGAGGAGGTGTCACCCCCACCCAGGCACCAATGAGGAGCTGAGGGCTCAGTTCCCTCTGAAATAGCCTGGCTGGGCCTGAAGGATCATCCCACAACATCAGCCCACTCACAGATTTGGGCAGCTGGGCTGATACACACACCTACAACAGGTAAGGGACACAACAGGCTGCAGTTCTGTCTGCACTCTGCTGGAGTACTGAGCAGACTGAGTTTAAACTAACACTTGAAGATGTGGTTTCACAGTTCATTATTTCCTGAGCAAAATAATAAATTAATAGGCTCCCAGATTCTTCGCTACTAAAATAGGCCTAGCATGCTATTTTTAAGAAACCCTTAAAATAGACATAATGGCTGACTCAGGAGTAGCCACAACTGTCTCCACTCGTTTCCTTCAAGCTGTTCACGCAGCTCTTTCATTAATAACTGCACTGAAAGAACATCAGAGACCCCCACAGTCTTATCCAGCTCAATACTTACTAAACAATGCCTTCCGCTGACCTCACTCTCAGTCTGGGTTTCCACTCTTAATAACTGCATCTAATTCTTATTTTTGTTTTCCAGCCTTGTACAAGGCTGCAGTGTCCAACAGAGATCAGAAGGAGCAGAGCCTGGTTGCCTCTGTCCCCTCCCCAGCAGATCAGAGTGATTTTCTAGCTGACAGTGTGGCACATGTTCCAGGCTGCCTTGCTCACACGCTGCCAGGAATGACAATCTGGGACGTGCTGACGCAGGATTGGGGGCACTCTTTGCACAAGATGTCATGTGAAAAATGTTCCTCACAGAATGGGCTGGTGCAGCAGGGATGAAATGATGCCTAAAAAAAGCTCGAGAGCAAAGCTTCCCACCCAAGTCCAGCTCCCTGACGCAGTTCCAGAGGAAGCAGAGGCAGTTGAGAGCTGCACTTACTTTGACTATAAAGGACAGGGTTCCTTTTAACTTCTGAGCCATAACAATACTCTGAAGTGTAAACACAAACTGGGCTTCATTAGAGATTCCTAGTGTGAAGAGAGGAGAGGGAAAAGTCAGGTCAGAACATGGTTTCCAGATTTAAGACATGGTTAGAATAAACTGACTTATGTGCAGACTATTTTTGAACCAAGTTTGAAAATCTTTGAGTTGGAAGAGAGCTCAACACACAATTGCTGTGGTGAGTCAACAGTGTTACAGCACTTGGGTCTCTCAGAAGCAGCAACAGGAGCTGGCATTTGGTGGAGGTTATTGGGCAAGTGCCTGGGCAAAGTGTCACAGAGTCACATATTTAAACTATTTGCATAACTGGAAATCATATTATAAACATTTCAGAGTAGCTTTCAGAGCTAATTTGAATTCTAGTGTTTCTGTATTTTCCTTTTAATATACAGGTCTGTATCAAGAACTGCCTCATACAGATTTAAAACCATTATCAGATACCCCATTGCTTTTCATGGGGGAGTGAAATGCACCATGAGGCCACTCCAGCCCTCTGTGACCTGTTTCAGGATTAAATTAACTCCTTGATGAAGGAAGGGAAATTCAGGGAAGTTCACTGATTTGACTGTACTACTGTGCTCTGTACAAAACCAGTATCCTTCATTTCTGTGCTTAATACTCCTGGAGGGCTCAGCTCCCCTCCTGACACATCCTCATCACAAACCTTCACTGCAGAAGGCCTCTGCCATTCAAACAGTGGGACAAGAGCTCCAGAATAAATCCAGAGCGGGTTCTAACACTTCACAAACCTAACACCTTGTTTCATTTTAAATCTCATAGCAAACACTTCATGAATTTGGATTCCTGTAGTCAAAGGTGTGCCAGCCTACAGGCACCTGGAAAAGGAACTCAGGCATTTGGACTCCCAGCCCTAGACTAGGCTTTGCTCTTGCTGTGCAGAACCACCTGCACTACAGCCATTCTGGAAGAAGGCTTATCCTCTCTAGGGAACTGTGGGAAAGCCCAGGAACACCCAGGCAGAGATGCTTTTCTGGAAAACAGTAAGAAGTTCAAGCAGCTCTTCCCACAGGAGGGCAGTGCAGGGCCAGCCACAACCCAAGAGCCCTGTGCAAAGCTGTGCATACCAGGGGGGAGCTGGAAGGGCACAGGTATCCCATCGTGTACCGATGATCCTTCTGGTCGGAGCATTTTAGTGTTGAGAGAGTCCAGCACATTCAGTTCCATGCTCTTAAGGAAGCTTGTGCTTTTGTTCTCAAAGATAACAGACACAGTAACTTGGCTGTCATTCTGGAGGTTTCCTTGAATGTCATAGGTCTGCAGATGAAGGGAAAAATGTCACAGGAAGAAACTTAAGGAACAGAACACAGCATGGGGATGAAAGCAGGTTCAAAAGGGAGGTAATTTGATATAGTTAGAGGATTATGCAAACACACTGGTGATCAGCTAAGGATTGGGAATATATCAACTTAGAAACTGAAGTGAGACACCCAAAGGAAAGGAAATGGAGTGTGGTTATAGTTCTGCCTCCTGGGAGTGAAACAGTTCCTCATTTATGTGATGGCTATATGAAGTCACTACACCATGCCCAGGGTACCTCTCTCCCAGGGAATACAGAGAGAAAAGTCAGAAGGAAACACCCCAAACTCACCATTTTAATGTATGGATTTTCAGCAAGAAGGCAGTAACTGGACATGGGCTGAAAAACAAGAGAGAAATCACAGTCACACCAGAACTGATGGCTCTGAAAAGGGCTGTCACTGTCCTCCCTCCCAACTAGCTGAGCTCTCCTTGTCCCCAGGTCTGGGCACAGCTACTCACTGGTAGTGGCTCATCCTCTAGTGTCCCGTTCTGCACCGACTCTGGGGGCTCCTCCTCGCTGTGATGACTCTTCTTTTTGGATTTCTTTTTATCCTTTGACTTCTCTTCTTTCTCTTTCTTGTGTTTTTTCTTCTTATGCTTGGAGGATTTCTACCAAGAAGAACAAGAAACTACAACAAACCCTTAAAGAAACCCTCGATTTCTATCCATGACCTCTCTACCACGCTTCCAACTCCAGACTCTCGCTCTCTGCCATTCCTGGCCTGAGCAAAGTTCCCCTTCAATGCAGAACCCAAAACACAGCTACCATTCCTTAAATCCCAAAAGTAATTCTGTGCAGAGTCCCAGTAAATCCTGCTCCCCACCCATCTGCTCACACCTTTTCCCAAAGCAGCCTGGGAACAGCGCAAGGCCAAATCTCTCCAACTGTTTGGAAGACCAGCTTTAAGTGGGACCTGTCCTTGGCTGAGGGAACAATCAAACCTCTCCCCACAAGGTGTTCAGAGTTCCTCAAGGATGCAACATTTGCAAGTGGTCACTGCACTGAACAGATGCTGTTGGGAATTCCTGTGTGCTGCTTTTCAAGGAATTTGAGACAGCAGGAGAATATGGCTCAAGGGTGACAGCAATTTCACAGAGCCAGAGAATTGTGAACATTGGAAAATTAAAATCATCAGGTCCAACCATCAGTCCAGCTCCAGCACATCCACCACTAAACCATGTCCTCAAGTGCCACATCCACAAGTTTTCTGAACACTTCCAGGGACACTGAGTCCACCACTGCCCTGGGCAGACTGTTTTAATGTCTGACAGTCCTTTCCATTAAAAAAAAGTCTTTCCTAATATCTCATCTAAACTGCCCCTGGTATAACTTGAGGTAATTTCCTCTTAACTTGAACCACCTACCTTTCCTTCATCCTCCTCCTCCTCATCTTGCCCTTCCCTTTCTTCTTTTTTTACCTCTTGAGATTCAGACACCACAGCAGTGCCCACTCCAGGCTCGCTCTGAGGAGATGAGCAGAAGGATTCTGACACTAACGGAAAGCAGCTGGAACAACCCAATCCCACACCAAAAGAAACTCAACAGTGACAACTCCTCACAACTGTTATTTCAGAAATCACATTAAGCTAACATGGTATCAAGGCTTTCATTTTATGCCTCTAAAACCCAGCAAATATGATCACCTGAGGACACGATTCAAAAGATTTCCTCCAAGGAATCCATCCCCTTATATTCCTTGTCTCTTCCTCTAGAATTTTTCCCATCAAAATTCATGAGAATTTTTCTTTCACACTCTGTCTCTCATGTCTATTAATGTTGCTAGAGTCTGCCTCATACTGGGAAATAAAGCCACACAACTGTATAACGTTATATCCATAATAACAAAAATCAATCAAGCTTGGAGCTGCATCTGTAATTCTATTTCCATTCCTTGATCTGCAAAGAATGAACCTGAAGTCTCCCAGAACAGTTTTTCTGAACTGGGCAGACACAATATCCCTGCTCCCCAGCAGGAAGGTGAGGAGATGAAGCTGATGTTCCCCTCTGTGCTGCACCATGACACAGCACTCCTGCCCAGCTCATGGGCAAGAAATAACCACAGAAGTTTCCTCTGGTGGGGGAGGATTCCTACCTGTGCCTGGGGTGTGGGAGCAGCTGGTGGAGCAGTGGAGAGCCAGAAATCCAAGTCTTCCCCCTGAATTTCAGGAGAAAAAAAACCCCATTTTTATTGTCTTTATATCTTCCTTAAAAATAAAATAAAAACTCCAACACTCCCCAACAAACCAAACTCAGCAATAAATAACAGCAGGAGCTGAAATAATGCAAATCTTGGAGAATTACCTTTTTTTCTTCTTCTTCCTCCTCCTCTACTATCTTTTTCTCTTTCTCTTTCTTCTTTCCTTTATCTCTCTCTTTTTCTTTATGTTTCTTTTCCTTCTTTTTGGGTTTCTTGCTCTTCTTCTCTACTAGGGGAACTTCTGAGTCTGGTGACTTCAGGGTCTCAACATTCCTGTGTCTCTGCACTGGCAGCTTCTCACTGTCTGCTAAGGGTCTTGAAAAGAAAGAGCCCATTACCTGCTGCACACAGGCTCCCTCAGCCAGAACACCTGCCCAAGACAAGGTGTGCTTTGTTTTTAGGGAGCTGGGCCCCCAAATCTGAAATCAGCACATACTTCTCTACCTGGAGTGTATTTATGGAACTGCAGCCATTGCCCTTGTGAGTCAGGAGTCAGAGGGAACAACTGGAAGGTGACTGAGAGCCAAGGTGCTGCTCTTTGACTCTCAGAGGTGCCAGCTGGAGGCTTGGAATACCCCCAGAACAACTGCATGCAGGGCCACGCTGCATTTCCATGGAATCCCTCTCCAAGGAAAAGCAAGGATGTGGAACAGCATTTCCAACGGAGTGGAAACTCCAGCAGTGGAATGCCAGCATGGCTCCAACAGCCCTTGAAGGGTGTGGGGTTTGTTGTTCTCCATGAATAGGTCACTCAAATTAGGAATTATTCTAGGTAGTTTTTATTTTGGAAGTTTGCACTATGAATTTCTACTCTATGACCACATTTTAGAAGCTAAATGTAACTTCAGGCACCCATTTCCAAAAAGCACCAACAGCAGTTCGTATTTACACTGTATCCTAAATCCACTACTTGGGAAAAAACCCCACAAAAATGTCTCATTCTTGTAAAAAAAACTTCCAGAATCAGCAAAAATTTTACCAACTGCATATTTTTCTATTTCTTAGCTTTTCTTTAACGTTAATTCTCATGTTTGCACAGCAATCACCAGTTCAGGCAGATTTCTAACGGCCTCAACTGCCTTAATTTTTTTGCTTATATTGCATTAAGAACCAGAACCAATTAATTTTTCAGTTTCAGACACTGAGGGAAGATTGAACAGCAAACAGGCCTCATCTTTTACTATTTCAGATACAACCGTACAGAAACAGCATTGGTGCTGAAAGCCAGTGACAAAGCAGACTCCCACAAACATGAGGGTCACTGATTTAACAGCTCCACCACCCTTCAAGGACTTACACTATCCAAAATCAACCAGCCTGACAAAGGTCAACTCTGAGGAGATATTCTTACCTGGAAGGCTTCCCTGAAACCAGACTGCGTGTGAGCGTGACAGACAGAGCAGTGCAAGCACAGGAAGAAAGAGAGAGGACACAGACATGAGAAACCATGACAGGAGAGCACAGCACTCATGGCACATGGGAGGGGATGGATGGACAATCCAGCAGCCCTGGATGCCTCCTGCAGCACAGCACCCAGGGCCTGCTCTGCTGGCTGTGCCCAGCTACAGCCAGAAAATAATTTCCTCTTATACATTTGTCCCTGCAGACTTTGACTGACTCATGAAAAAAGGAAGTTTTCAGGAACTGTTTGTTCATTTTTTGAAAACGCTGCAACACTTTTTCACAAGGTACTGAGGGGCCAAAGCCAGATAAATTTGGAACTGCAAAGAAAGGCACAGACTCTCAAGTATAAGATGCAGGGAGAGATCCTACACAGAGCCACATGGGCCTGCACAGTCTTCCAAACTTTACAGGAGGCATCCCTGGACCAGAAATCAGCATTTATTTTTAGCATGGTGATTTTGTAAAACAGCAACTAAAAAAAATCCAAACCAGTCTCCATGTGCAACACTGAAGAGCCCAGTGCTCATGGTCATGTGGATGCAGGAGCTCGAGCTGGCACTGGCACAGCCCCAGCAGCTGGGTGGGGACCAGCCTGGTGACAGGTGTGACACACAGCTCCCTCAGTCACATCCACACTGAAGGGCCACAGGGCAATGGGGTGGGACAGACTGGGTGTTACTGGTCAGTGATCACAACACAGGCTGGCCAGGGACACAGCTTCTGAGGGGGACAGATGGACACAGGTCACAGCAGAGAGTGGGACACCCAAACCTCAGAGTAACTAACACCTGAGCCAGTGACATTGCCTGTGCTTGCAGACTCCTTCAGCCACACTCACACTACATTTAGTGACTCCCCTGCCCCTCCCAAACCTCTCCCACACTCAGGAGTTGAGATTCTATCATCCAAGCAGCAGTGGGAGCCCAAGCTGGACAAGCACCTGAGGTTTCATCAAAGCCATGGGGAGAGATTTCAGCCTTTTCCCCTCATGGTTTGTAATGCCTTTGCCTGCTCAGCCCCAGCCCTGCCCTCAGGCATTCCTAAGGCAACTCAGTGAACTCACACACAAAATTGCTACTTACTTATCCAGATCTATGTCAAGTGCCTTATAGGGATCGTTGGGATCTTTGTCATCTTCATCACTGGGCAAAGCATTCTGTAGGAGATAAAGAGACCATCCACTGAGGAAGCTAAACCACTGGCAGTTTTCAAACTCAAGCTTAACACCACCCAAATGATATGTTTTTGAGCCTGTGAACCCCGGACCAGGCCAGCTGCAGTCAGGCACAGTAAGTTATAGAACAATGCACTTCAATGCAGCATCCAGTTACAAGATTAATTTAGAACAGAAACCCCTTCTTCATCAACTGCAGGATTTGAATTGCTGCTGTTCGGTTTTGATTAAAGGAAATTTTAGAAACAAATGGAGATGACATCATTAGCATCTGCAATTAATTATCATCAGCTGCAAAGCTGCTGACTAGACAGCAAGTTACTGTCAAAGTGAAGCAGCAGAGCATAATAAATGCTATTTGGACAGCATTATTTTTACAGCAGGGATGAACATTGTTTGTTGGTTTTGATTTTTTTTAACAGCTTCAGTGGCAACTTTTGTCTTTTTGTGGAAAAAAAAAAAAAAGACAGTAATTTCCTCCCCTGCAAAGAACAGCCTGGGATCATCTCAGTCATTTCTGAAGCAGCTCTGCAAGAAAGCACAGCTCCGGAACTGCCACACTTCAGACTGGCTGCAGCTGTGGGGGCAAGAATCTCTCAAGAGCTGCACACAGGTAAATGCCAGACCCCAAGCACGGGAGCTGACCTCTGGCATCTCCTCTGTGATGATGTCCACGTGGTGAGCTGGAGCAATGTCCTCCTCACTCTCTGTGTGCAGGGAGTTGTGGCGATGGTGTTTCCCTCTCTTCTCCTTTTTCTGTTTTTTCTTTTTCTTGTCTTTCTCCAGTTTCTGTTTATGCCTTCGCTCTTCTTCCAGTTTCACGTACTGGTCTGACATGGGCATTCCTGGGGGAAAACCACATGGACTGAGCACTGGAACACCAAGTCAGGAGTGAGCCCTGCTCCTGCTTCCAGCACCCAGAACCAGCTGGATTCACAGCTCCCTATGCTTCCCCATCACCTCACACACAGCCCCCCAAGCACCAGCTTTGCTGTCCACTCCACCTCTCCAGAAACAGGACAGAGCTCAATCCCACTCCCTGGTTCCTGACAGCACTAACTGTACTACGAAGATCATCCAAACATTGGGATTTTAAGGAGAATTGGTGATACTGCTGTTGTACTGACAACTTTTGGAAAAAAACCTTAAATATTTGCACTTAGAACTCACCCCTTGCATTGTAAAGCACTTTATCAACAGCTTTTCAGTGCTGTATCCAGCCACTCCTTAGATACACAACTACCTTTTGATAATTGAAACAAGATATTCAAATATTTTCTCTACCAGTAGATTCTATTTCATGTCTCCTGATCACCTCCATCAGCCCTGTAAGATATTTTCAAGGTGACTGCTCCCACACAGAACAGTGGTTACTCCACATGTTACCTGACCTGGCTGCACGATATTCCTAATCAGAGTTATTTCTAATGTTATCTTGAAAGGAACTCAGACTGCAAAGTACTGTTTCAAATGTAAATTAAGGAGATTTATTTAAGACTCTAATGAAAATGTGTTCCTGGCCCTTCAAAACCTCAGGTGAAATTGCTAAGAAGGAATTACGGCTTTTGCTTACCTGAATTTCTTTAATTAATTTTAAAGATTAGCTGTGCTTACCTGGAACTTTTAATGGGACAGAAAGGTCAATCTGGACCACAGGAATATGTTCCACCCCTGGAGTGTCTTGGTATCGCTGGGAAAAGAAAGATTTGTTACATTCTGAGCACTGCCAGCACAAATTTCTGTAAATAAACACATGATAAAACATCAAGCAACTCAATCCTTTAAGCGAACATTTTAAAGGATAGGAATGGAACAGCTCGTTACTAATCCTGTTTGGTAGCAGAGAGTGTTTTAAAGCCAGTTGATAAATAATATAAAGGACCCAACTCTTAGCTAGTTTTTTAACCCCCCTACTGCTCTGCAGAATTACTGCAGCTCTCTGAAGAATTTTTGGTTTGTGTTTTATTGCTAATAACTTGCCACTTCAGAAGATAAATTTGGAGATTGGAGTTGAGGAAAATGGGGCAGTCCTTAGGATATAGAGAGAATAAAGGGAGTTCTTTCCCTGAAAAAGGAGACCACAACGTTCTGACCCACAAAACACAGGGTGTGTTCCAGAGTGACCCTCTGCAGGGCTCAGTGAGGTGCCTGGGGATATGAATGCTGCCATCACCCAGGGGCTAGAACAAACTGCACAGACTCCCACAGAGCACTGGTCACTCAGGAGATTCTCAGCACAAACAGGAGTTATGAGAACAGTTGTAGGCAGCCACTCCAGTCCACACATTATAACATAGTCAGAACTGCAGGAGAAACATCAGAATGACCCAGAGGAGGCTGCAGCTCAGTGACAGAAGAGGCTAGTGAGAGATATTGCAATTCACACTCACCTTCTGAGGGGAAGGAGAGCTTTTGATATAAAATGGGTTGTTTGCCTGTTCTTGTTTCCGGGCTTCTCGACGCTAAAATCAAAAGAGGATTTGCAGTTACAATGTTTGTTTGTAAGCAAAGAGATAAAAGACAGCAAAGAGCAAAACAAAACCTCCCTGCATTTTTGGAACAATACATTACTACTGTGAACAGACTAGAGCAGAGCAGCTTGTGTGTGATAAAGCAGTTCTGAGTTACCAGACACACCAGGATAGAACTGCAAGTACCATTACTAATTCCCAGCCCTGGCAGTGTCCAAAGCCAGGCTGGACAGGGCTTGGAGCAGCCTGGGACAGTGGAAGGTGTCCCTGCCCATGGCAGGGGTGGAATGGGATGAGCTTTAAGGCTCCTTCCAATCCAAGTAATTTATATACTACTGTAACAAATATTCCTTAGAACACCCATCTTTGCTTTTAAATTACAGACGAGAGATTAATTTCCCAAACATCACTTTTTGATGGCAACTGGAATGTTCCTGTTTTCATTTCTGCAAGGAGAGGAAGAAGTGAAGAATCACATAACAAGAAGTTCTCCCTGTGAAACCAAAGAGGTCTGAGGCAGGAAAGGTGGGATCACTGCTGAGCACAGCCATGTTACAGCCATTCACAGAAGCTGCTGAAGTCCAGGAGCACCAGCTCAAATCAGTGATCAGCTTTCCTGAGCTATGGAGAGCAGGAACGGCTCCCTGGCTATGTGGAGAACCCACAACAGCCCCCAGAGCTCCAGCACCACTTAGATTACTACTGAATTATGTAGGGAAAAGCATTTTAACATTCACTCACTCTGGCCAGTTCCTCTTCATCTATTTCTGGCTGTCTGTGTCTGGAATGCCTTTGTTCCTCCTCATGAAATATTGTTTTGGGTTTTTCGTCTTCAGACTCGCTGTCTGATGGAGGCTCATTGATCCAGGCATCAAGGTCCAGGCTGGGAAGAATTGCAGCAAAAAAAAGCTTGACTCAGTACCCCTGAGTATTTAATATACTTTGTTTTATTATTTAAAGTTTAAATAAGGGTTTGGGAGAGAGAAGGAACTTTACCCCTCTGGAACAGGGACTTTCTTCTGTGCTTTAGGAGCCACAGGGTTCAGCTCACCAGCAAACAGGGCTATCACTTCCTCAGCTACAGGAACTTCTTTTACTTGTAGCTTTTGAATGTATTTTATTAGCTGCAAGATGCAAGAAGCCTAAAAACAAATGCAGAAGTAGTTTCAGAGTAATATTTAACAAGCTGAACCAAACAAATCAACTGAAGTCAGCAGAAGGTAAATGTTTTCTCCATTAAGGGAATTAAGAGAAGCAGCATAAACTGCAGGTTTGGAGCAAATGTAAAAAGTACATATTAAGCTTCTCTTTTGGCTGGGTCCTCTTTGTGCCCTTATGTGCCTGAATAATTTTAAAATTAAATTGTTTTGAGTGACGATCTTGCCGGCAGCCTTCAGAGATAGAATCAAACTGCAATAAGGTCTGGGCTTTGTCACTGATAACAGCTCACAGAAAACATGCACAGCCACAGAGAAGCACAGACCTGCTCCAAGACTTCCCATGATAAATCCCAAAGTCATTTTGTTCTCTTACCCTCTCCTGAACCTCCAGATCTGCACTCTGCACAAACTGAGGCAGGCGTTCAATCATCAGCTGTGTAATTTCCTGAGCTGCTTCCTTCTCCCCAGCCTGCTCCTTCTGCTGCAGGATGGATGCATAGAGCTTCACCATGTTCTGCACGTAAACAGCCTGGATGTGGCCTGGCAGGGTTGTAACTTTGGGCCTCAGCATTGCTTCTAGGGTTTGGTTTGCTTCCTCAAGGTGTCTGTAAGGACAGAGGGTACAGATGAAAGGCAAGCAAAAATAAAACCCAGCAGGCAGTGCTCAATACACAAAAGAATACAGATCACAGCACTTAGTTTTAACAAATCTCATGCTCTTACTCAAAATTATCTGCTCACAACTAAATGGAAGATGCACAAAAAAGTTACTGGACTATTACAAACTGAAGGTTAAAGTTGTTTCTAAGTAAAAATGTGATCACACTGGAAAACCGGAGTTAATTCTTTTACTTCTTCACCTGCAGTTTTCTTTGTACAACTTTAAGAAAATGAAGATCTGAGCTGTACCAGCATTCCCTCAATATCACACTATAGTGTGAATTTAAACTGGAGCCAGTGTGCAGAGGGACAATTATAAGGAGACACCAAACCAGCTGGTAAGAGGAGACTACAGTACCACACCTGTCCAAACAACCAGAATAAAAGCTGGGTAACAGCTGTATCTGCATGACCAAGAGACAAAAGCATCTGTTGAAGCTAAAACACTGTGCTGCTATAAGAACATTGAAAACTGTGCTGCTGTGGGTACCAAAAACTTTCGAGCAAAAAGATGATGACTTTTAATTCCTAGGATGATGGGGTTCTGCAAAAGACTTTTAACAAGGGCAAAACAGGGAGGAGAGAAAGAACTAATTCAAACATGGTGATTGGACATGTTCCCTGTAATATAAATGGGGGTAGACCTTCAGGATTAAGGAATTGCTTCAATGCCTTAAGATCTAACAGCTTATACCTGCTGCAGGGTGTCGAAAGGAGGGACACAGAGCTGGGGAAGGGCCTGAGGAGTGGCTGAAGGCACTTGGATTGTTCAGCTGGAGCAGAGGAGACTGAGGGGAGGGGCAGGGACTGAGCTCCCTGTTCCTCTGGGATAGGGAAAGGAGCCGAGGAACGGCTGGAGCTGTGCCAGGGCTTGGGATGGATCTCAGGGAAAGGTTCCTCCCCCGAGGGTGCTGGGGCACTGCCCAGGCTCCCCAGGGAATGGTCCCAGCCCCGAGGCTGCCAGAGCCTTTGGACAGCGCTGCCAGGGATGCTCAGGGTGGGATTGTTGGGGTGTCTGTGCAGGGCCAGGAGTTGAACTCGATCCCTGAGAGTCCCTTCTGACTCAGAATATTCTGGGATTCTGTGATTCAGTATTATGGCTTCCTGCATGAGTGGGCAAGGCTGGAGAAACAGGAAAATGACCAGATAGTTAAAAATGTCTTGGCTAGAGAGTGCTGACAAGTCAATGGCATGAGGGAACAAGAGAAAACCAATCCCTTTGGTAGCATTAATACTAACTCTGAACCACTGCTCTCTCAAAAACACACTTCAGCGACCAAAAGCTTTGCCCAAAAGCTGCCCCTCAGAGCCCAGCAGGCTCTGTGTGCACTTACTCTGAGAACTCCCCACAGATCCAGGCAGCAGCATAGAGCACCTCACAGATACCGTTCCTCTGGGTGTTGCTGGCAATGAGGTGGGCGTTGTCCAGCAGCATGGCCATCTGCGACACCGCAAACTTGCGGATGGCCTTCACCCTGATGGCCACGTCCAGCATCTGCGCTGCGATCAGGTGCCCGTGCCTCGTGCCCTCCAGCCGGGTCAGCTCCACCAGGATGCTGATGTACCTATGGGAAGGGATGGATGGGTATCAGGGGACAACCCTGCATTACCTTCGTGATGAGCTCCAAGGTGGCAGCTGAAAGCACTGACCATTCAAAGTTTGTGATGTATTGATAATTGGACTGGCTGCAGATGTCTATGATTTTGGTCAGCAGCTCATCTCGGTACGTCGTCCCTTCAGCTTTATCCACATGAATCATCAGTTTCTTCACAATCTCCATTAAGTTCTTCTTGGAGACCTGTTAAAGAGGTGGTGAAGGGTTCAACCACTCTCCTACACAGCCAAGTCCTTCCAGTTCCAGTAAAGCAGCTGCTGGCTCTTTCCTGGACCCATAGCATGTTAACGAGAAACCAAAACCACCTCTGTAGGCCCCAATCAAAAAATGAACTTGTTTATTACTATTCAATGCTTTTGTTAAAAAACAAGCCAGAACAGCTTACAACATGTTTAAGAAAAGACTGGATGTGGCACTTAGTGCCAGGCCTGGTTGACACATGGTGTTAGGTCATACGTTGAATTTGATGATCTCCAAGGTTTTTTCCAATGCAGTCAATTCTGTGAAGACCTTGCTATGGGAGAGCTGAGGATCAGAATTACTATCAGCAACACAGAAATCCAAGAGAAGGTGAATCTTCTACTGCCAGATCAGAAAGTTTATGAATTTAAAACATTTTTGCTTATAAAAGAAACAAATTTAGGAGTTAACATCTAATGGAATGGATTTCAAAATGGGTGATTTCCAACAGGGCCTGAACTGAGAAACTCCATCCAGTCTGAATCACAACTGTTAAAGCCTTCATGCTGAGCCAGATGTTTTACTTGTCCTAAGTGCCAGAAAAGATACGGGAGTTGTTATCAAAAGTCTGCTGTGCAGTGGGCAGAAAAAGTTGCATGTTTTCCTTAAACATCAGCTCCCTAAAGGGTCAGGGGGGCTGGAGAAGAAATAAACATAGGAACATACCATGCCATAGAGGAGATCTAAAGCTCTGAGTCGGATGGACTCATCTTTGTCATCCAAACATTGGAGAATGAGATCCTTGTGAGACTGAACCGACTTGGGGTGCGTTTTCAGGATTTTGGACATAGCTAACAGTCCCAGGTACTTCACTGTGAAAGACAAAATAAAACTTCTTTCCAAATATAGAAACACTGTTTTGTGCTGAGCATGAAATCTTAAAGCTGGTTTCAGTAGAAGCACTTGGTATTGAAACACTTGAATAAAAATCCGTGATGAAGAAAAGCGTGTTTGAGAATGGTGCATCACAGACTAAAGTCTTTAGTTTCATAATCCCATAGACAGACAATTACATACATAACCCTTGTCAGGGTCTTCCTGCGCCTCAAGTTTTATCACTGATTCAAAAATATGTATTTAATAAATAGAAATCCTGGGGTTTGAGAACAGGCATCCTGAGGTGAACATAGCTTTAAAAGCACTGAGGATTGGTGTGTAACAGTCCTGTTCTCAAGAGGAAAAATTCAGATGGCAGGAAAAAGAGCCGCACAAAAGAAAAATTTCCTAGTGTTCTTTGCAGTCACTAAAATAAGTCAACACTCTTGCATTTTACTATTATGCTCACTCTGCTGAAAATAACCAACACTTCTTTCCAAGCAGCCAGTCTATAAAAAGGGAATCCCAGAGCACAGAAAGAACTGTTTTACATTTACAAGACCGCCAAGAGCAGTAATAATTGCTGTCGTCATTTGTTTTTAAAAATATTATTATAAAGAAGTGCTCACTATCAAAAATGATTTCAATATGAAAACCCCCAGCAATTATTTACAGCACAGCAGGCACTACAACCCCTCTGAGGGTTGTAGATGTTGCAGCATCTCCCCAGTGAAGACAAGCACCATACTTACAGTTCTGGTCGGAATCTTCTATCAATATCCTCAACTTCTGAACACAAAGCTGGAAAAAAAAAAAAACAACACATCATGTCTATTACAGGTCTTAATTCAAATAAGTCTTCACAACATTTACTCAATACACAAGAAGTATCTGACCAAGACCTGAGGTCTCCAGGTGAGATTTTGTTGCATTAACAGATTTCCAAACAAAAGGAACCTCTGTGTGACTGCATTGGCAGGAGATGAATAAAGAGTTGGGGAAACTCTCAAACTCTGCATTTTAGAGTGAATAAGGCAGGAGAATTTATACAGGAAATGCTTCAGTCTGCAGGATTGCACAGTGAGAGCACTACAGGGAGCTCCTACTGTAACTTCAGGCAGAGAAGCACAATCCCATTTTTCCCCGGGATGCCACAGAAGAGCAGAACAAACAGTCCCCCAAACCCAGGTCCCACCTGGATGCTGGCGCTGTGGTTGGGCATCCCCGAGGACAGAGAGATCAGAACTGAAACAGAAGCACAAACTCCAGTCAGTATTTCTGTGCTGGGAGTGGCTGCAACACCACCTGACAGTCTACACCTAGCTCAGCTCTCAGGGAAAGGTGCCAGGTTATTGTTTGTCTGTTTGCTTGGACTTTTGGGGGTCTGGAGGGAGGACAGGAAGTTGTGACATGAACTTATAGTTACATATACCATAACAATAATAATAAGAGGGCAGGAGAAAAGTGTAAAGGTGGAAACAGCTGCAACAGTCAGGTCAAAGCTGCTTTCCTTCGCTCTCACTAAGTTTTATTTCACTGACATCACGTAGCAGTCAAGGGTAAATATGTCAGCAGCTCCTGTACAGCCGAATTTTTAATTGTACACTTTCCTAATGCAATGGGATGCAGCAACGGACCCTGGAGTTTAATATGATTAGCTTGGAGCTTTAATCAAGCCAGCCATTGTTGATTATTGGGACATTTGAGAACTCTGGCAGCATGTAGCCCCACTCTAGCAAAGGTGGGCTCACCCTGTAAGTGCTGCTGGCACAGCCAGGCCAAGCCAAGCCCAGCTGTGCCTGAGCAGGTGCCATGTGCTGCCCTCTGTCCCTGCAGGGGAGCTGTGCTGGACACTGTCACCTCCAGGGCTGGCAGGTGCCTGGTGCTCCTCTGGTGTTTTGCTGGCTCTGAGACTGACATCACAGTCCCTGAGGTGTCCTGGGTGGGTGAACTCCACCTCCACCCACAGGATGACCCCACTGGATCTCAGTGCAGGCCACTCTCACCCACAATGGAATGACTCTGTTATTTTCCCTCCCATCACATCACCTCATTTCCCTGAAGGAACAAAGGAACACATAGAGAGTGACAGATCTCTCTTCCCTCTCTGAACTGACCCAGCACAACAAGTTCTACACCATTATCCAAAGTACCCACACAAGACAGACAGACCAACTGTGAATACCAATAACCCTCTGCTCCACACTCTGACAGGAAAAGTGCCAAGCCTGAGCTGCAATACTGTGCTATCCCTTTCTGCCTTTGTTTTCTCTCACCCTCCCAGTTATGGAGTTCATATCCCTTCCCCAGGAACTGAAACTGCCAATCAGTAATTCCAATTGCCTCCTCTAAGGAATTACACCCCATTTTAAAGCTGCAAAGTTGCAAAATTTAAAAAAAAAAAAAAGTCTGATCCATCATCACATAAGAAAACTTGGCAAAGAGACATCACTCTTGTTTTAATTCTATTGCTGCTGGTATATTTTGTAGTTGTAGCAACATTTGGGATCTGGCATATAAATAATCCCATTGTGTGTCAGCCCTCAGCAAACACAACACAGCTGTAGTAACTGTGCCTCACCCACTGACAACAAAGGATTTCAGCCCCACAGCAACCCAAAGCTTGCCAGGAGACTCACTGCATTATAAAATACATTAAGTTAAAGCAAAAAGGTTTACAGATGGTGTTAGCTGATGACAAAGTTCATCACGTTTTTTTTCTAGGTCCAAGGTTTCAGTTCTCACCTGCTATTACTGTGTTCACACATTCATATAGGAGAGACATGGCTGAGGTGCTGAAACAGAAATCAAGTATATTAAATAAGGAATAAACCAGCACATTTTGAAGAGCTGTCAGCACTGTCTTAGACCTAGCTAGCACCTTGAACTTCACAAGAAATTGTCAATATTCTGCTCCATATCCCTTCAAACAGATGAAATGATTCTCACTTAAAAACTGTTTGGGGGGAGGAGTTTTTAAACAAATGTTTAAAATCCCAAAAATCTTCCTGGAAAAGCAGCAAGTAAGAGCACTGTGACATAAGGAAAAAGGAAGGAAGCGGTTACTCAAACTCCAGCACCAGTCACAGAATACTGAAGCAATCTTGTCTAAAAATCAAATTAAATCCTCTGCCCAAGGTCAAAAATTCATGACAAGGCAAATGGAAAAGCTCAAGTCTCTCTCCAATCGAGTGAGTCATGCCCCAGCAGCAGAGGCTTGGGATGCAGGAACACTTCCCCATCCCTGGAAGTCAGCAACCCATTTCCAATGTCTGAGTTTTTATACATCCTCCACAGTCATCCCTTGCCTGAAACGCAGTGAAAGGAAAGCAAATTGCTCCCATTTTCATGCATCCTTTGGAGGAATTCATGCTGACAGACAGATACTCAGAGACTTTTCTTTAAGGTATTTTACCCCTCTCAGGTTTTTCAGAAACAATCCTGATGTGAGATTATCCTTTGATACTTGAAGCCAATATATCAAAAGTCAAGAGAAAGTTACAAAATACATATCCCCCACCCCAGCTATCGACCCCCCCAACCAGGTCCTTCCCCAGTCCTGACTGAACAAGGCAAGATCTGTCACACGTACCTGTGGATGAGGTTGGTCAGGGGCTCAATCAGTTTCTTTCCCAGTCTTGGTTCTAATGGAGTAAGAGCACCAAACTATCCAAAGAGAAGAAAAGTGAGTTATTAGATGCTTTTCAACAGCTTCAAAACATTATGAAATTACAGCTCACTGTATTTAAACCAAGCTAAATTAACATATTTTTTCTCTTTGGTTACATTCACAAACATTAGAAGATATTCCTGGTTTCTTTTTATTCAGCTTGAATGGTAACTATGTCTCCCAGCAAGAAATCCATTTTCACACCCAAGGTAATTTAATGAGAACCCTAATCCTGTAAACAAAAAGCAGAATACTTGCCAGTTTTATAATTTTAATGAGAACCCAATTATTGGTTGATGACGTCATCAACTTGAAGAAGAGCGGAGCGAGGGAAAGGTAATTTTTGGGATTACGTCGAGCCAGCTCACAAATAACATTTACTGCAGCAGACTGCACACCTGGGGAAAATAAGGGGCAAAAGCACAAATCCCATCAATGCCTTCATTGTAATTTAAATTTCTGGTGCAGAACCCCCACAGCAAAAGCAGCTGAAGCTTCAGACCTGCGTGTCCAATGGTCTGGCCTCATTCCCAACCCTAAGGCAAGTAAAGTAAATACAAGGATGCAAAAGCAAACTGAGAAAGTGTTTTATTTAATTCTGGCCATTTTCTAATATAGCTAAAAAAGCACAGGAAGTCATAAAAACAGAACCCCAAACCCTGAAATCAACTGAAATATTTCCAGTAGCCAAGTTTAGTAAGCAACAAGTCAGGAAACTTTAAGCTGCTTTGTCCATTAAAGTTTAACCCACTGATACATTTTCAGTAGCTTTGGGTTTGAAGAAATGGACATTTTAAAGGCTATATTTCTAATATGGCAACACCTGTCAAAACTCTCCTGTGGTCACCTACCCTGAAACAGGTGAGTCAGTGCCCAAAAGATGATTACAGCATTTTTAACATGTTCTTTTCTCCACAAGCTCTACAAGCACATGGACCTCCATGTGTGGGAGCAGAAGGAATTCACTAAAATCCACTCACCGGGATCTGGATCTTCAAGTTTCTCTTTAAGGCGAGGAAATGCAGGACGGAGGGACTCAGGGTACTTCAAAAAAACTTTGTACATGATTAACACTGCCTTCTTCCTGATGTAAGGCTTTGTGTGAGACATCTGTTAATGAAACAACTGCAGTCAGGCTTGGAGCACATCCGTGTTTCCAGAGCTCCTATGCTCACACTTCTGTCTCCAAAGCTCTTCCTGGAGATTCAACTACTTTTTGAAAAGTCAGCTTTGAGGTGAGGGCAAAATACTGTTGTTGATCACCAAAACTAATGAATATATTTCGAAGTGATGCTCTTAATCTAACTAAGGCCTGTAAAAGCTCCCCAGAACCCTCCGAGAATGAAGCAGCAGTTTTCACATGTATCATTTCTAAATTTAAGATAGTTACCAGATCTGAATAACTTCACATTCTATAATTACAGAGTAAAGTTATTTCAACCTTATCAACTCACCAACGTCATGATGTCATTTGCCAAGTCCCTGGCAAGATCTGGAGTAACAAAACAGGACAAGCCAGTCAGTGCAACTCCAGTATCATACTGGTTAGGGCTACTCAGATCCTAAAAAAAGAGAAACAGGCTCAAAAATTTAGGATCACACAGAATGTCAAGAAACAACTTCCTCAGAATAATTTTATTCACTCGACATAAATGAAGCAGAGCTTCTGCTTCATGGAAATATTTATATATCAACTACTAACACCTGCTAAAGTACAGCCAGCCTGGGGTTTAATAATGGGCACATGGAACCACAATTAAACAAGAGATAGATGACTGCAACATAAAAGCAATCAAAGAGATCACACCTTGGTGGTGTTCTGGGAATGGAAATAGTTCTTAAACACTCATTACAGGATCACAAATGTATTTAAAGTCCGAAAAAACTGATATTAAACACTAACCCTGCTCAGTCCAGTTCCAAGTGCAATCAACTTGACTGGGAACAAGCACTCTGGGTGAGTGGTGTCCCACCTTAATCTAGTGGAGAAATGAGACTATTTTTCATCCAGGCTGCTGGCAGGACCACAACTTTCAGTCCACAAAGACAGGACACAATTTATGTGTGTGGAATACATTTATTTATCAAGTTTCCTTGGACCTATTTGTAGTCAGTATCCTACCCAGCCTCCATTGTCTTTCAGGTCTTCCTAAGCTTAAGAGACTTCACCACAGTAAAATAATCTCTGAGTGTGTTCAGGTATAGACTATAAATTGAAGTTATCAGGAAACAAAACTACAAAGAAGCTACAGAGAGAATTCCCACATGGACTGCTGAATTAAGAGTCCAGATTCACGTGGACACTGAAGCTCCAGGAGAGCTAAACATAGTCAGGCCTTCAGGGTTCTGTGCCATTTGCATCTCATTTAAAAACCTGCTGCAGGTGGTGGGAAATTAGAGTCTACTTCAAGAATAATGAAATCGACTTCTTAAGGAGCAAAAAACTGCAATTCATCCTGGCTTTAATGTATTTTGAGAAGTGATAAATCCTTAAAATCTCAAGTTGTTGGATCAATGAAACATGAAAAGGCATAAAGAAAGATGCTTTTAAGTAAAAACTTGGGCACAAAGTAGAAGTAGCCAGTAAGTGACTGAAATTCAGTAAAATGTACTGTCCACAATGAAGACAATAAATATTCATAATCAGCACAGAATAGTTCAAAAGACAGAGGGAAAAGCACTACTTCTTTAGGGAAGATACTGGATTACACCCCACTGATCTTTCTAAAGCAAGTAAAAGACATTTTGGTTCCTCAAATGGTAAAAATGTAGGCACATCTTGTACTGGATCAGTCAAGTTTTAAAGTGATACTTAAAAAATGAAAGTTAAGAGCTTTAAAAAAATATCTAAAACTTCAAGAATGAGAAAACTATGCTGCAGACCAATAACTCTAAGTGATCAAGCTCTATAAAAATGAATAAACAGGTGGGTACATGAATACAGAACAAGACTTTCCATAAACTCTTCACCACTTTTACACCCAATTTTACCAGAGAAGTCAAAGTCTGATCTGGAATTACAGACAAAAAGAGCCCTCACAAGTAGAAATGTTATGGAGCCATGTGACTGCTCATTTTACTTCAGGAATGGGGACATTTTTGCTGTTACATTCTTATAAGCACTGCCTAGAGACCAGCAAAGTTAGTTCTGTCACCGTTCTCTGTGCTGAACAAACACAGAGCTGGTATGAGACAGCACCAGGGAGGGCTGTACACAGCTCCTCAGTGTTTCATTAATCCCTCAGCCTGTGGAATGACAGGAGACTGCAAATCAAGAATTCTACTTAAACATTTCTATATTCCTAAAAGAGAAATACTTGGTACAGATGTGAAAGTACAAGTAGGGAGAGAGTACAAGAAAAAACGAAGAACTGAACATTTACCTTTCGGATCTGATTAGTTGTCAGCATAATGACATCAGTCCCTTCATGAAAGCACTGGGAGGCAGCCAGGTATCCAATGCGCTGGCAGAAGCAAGGAAGAAAACAAGGTTTGTTTCTAAAGTCAATTTGGACAATGTTTAGGTGGAAAACAACTGGTGGCTTTACAAGCAATATTAAAAAAGATGAAGTATTAGGTTTGTACAACAGAAGAGCCATGACAGAGTTCTCTAGAAAAGGGGGTTTATATCAGGAAAGAATAATTTCAGACAAGTAATGTTCTACTGACAATTAATCTGTCTTAGGGATAATAAAAACACCTTCACCTTCTCTATTTTGTTACAACACAGTTCAGTGACCACAAAGCTGCAGAATAAGGTAGGATTGTCTACTACATTAATTTTGTCTGTGTTGACGCCTGAGATTCAGGTATAAAGCCTCATTTGGAAACCATTCCCTAGGAATTAACATTCCCTCCTGTTTGGTAAAAAAATCTGCAACAGAACATGAAACACGTCTTCCAAGAAAAAATATAAAGCTATTACAAAATAAAAAATGTCTGATACTAGGTGTCCCAGGCAGTCTTCACATAAAAATACCCTGGGTTTTCACAAAAGGTATCTGACAGCTTGGCCAGGACAGCTGCATTTACAGAGAACTCACCTTGAATGTAAACTTGGAAGCACTCATGACTTCAATAATGTTGAAAGCAGCCCAACTGATGTCATAGCCCAGCATCTGTAACTGTGAGCAGAGAAGCCAAGATAAACTTCTGAAATAAGAGACTCAAGAAAATAGGTCAAGACACCTCCAAAAATTGAAGATGCAACAGGAGTCTGAAAATAATACTGTAAGACATCACAGGTTTATGAATAATGTTGCATTCTGCACCACTCACAGGAAATGAAAGACATCACAAGTTTTAAACAGTTTGCATTAGTTCCAGGTTGCCCAAAGCAGCTGTGGCTGCCCTTGGATCCCTGGGAGTGTCCAAGGCCAGGCTGGACAGGGCTTGGAGCACCCTGGGACAGTGGAAGGTGTCCCTGCCCATGGCAGGGGGTGGCACTGGATGAGCTTTAAGGTCCCTTCAAATCCAAACCATTCTCTGATTCTGTGATATGCAGTTATACAAGCACTGGTGTGAGGGGTTTTCTTCCTGATTTTTTTAAAATAAAAACCATAAGAGAACCACAGAAAGAATTCTTTACCAATATTTCTATCCTCTCCTTGTCAACAAAGGACTGAACAAGGAGAAACAAACCCAGTACCAAGTGCTCATGCCACTATGTCATAAGAACCAATCCAGTTGAAAACAACTTCTTTTAAATTATTTGTTTTAAATGAGATTCACTTCCTGACCCATCACAATAAAATCCAATTGTACCAAACAGAGCAGGAACGTGCAGCCTCTGACGTCAGAGCTGGGGAAGTGCTGTCCCCACAGCCTGCACTTAGAGCAGTCTAGGGAGAGCAGGTACCCAGAGCCAAGGCTGGCTCCAAATCAGCAGGGAAGAACAAAATCCAGCAGCAATTCCATGGGATCCCAGCAAGGCACTTACATAGGTCAGTTTGCAGACTGCATTTGCCTTCACTGCAATGTTGTCCTGCTTCAGCTCCTGCTTGATCTCATCGATGCACTGCGAGATGTATTTTGCCTGAGAAAAACAAACAAACAAAAATTTGAACTCCTTTACCAGTTTCTCAAGTTTTCAGCATGCTGGTGGGGAGAAGCAGCAGAACTCAGCATTTGCAAGCACCAATCTCTCTCTCACACACACAGTTTAGTAAGCACTTAATTCTCACAAAATTACTTATTAAAAAGAACCACCACAATTCTGTTACAAAACCAAAAGAGTGAGATGTTTCTTTGGTGGTTCTCCCTTCTGCCTCTCCCTCACAATTACACCACTTACTCCAGAGTTCTAGATTCAAAAATCTGCAAACATGAAGTTGTTCAATGGAGATTGAGTAGGCAGAGGTCTGAAAAAAAGCCAGAATTCACTATTGGTGGAGCCCCTCTGCTCTGGAGCCAGGCAGGGAAAGCTGGGGGTGTTTAGCAGGCAAATGAATGAACTTGAAGGAATTTAAGATATTCCTAAATGCCTATGTTTGGGATAGAAATACCATCCTTACAGTGGGAATTTTCATGTTAAGAGAGGGCACTCTAAATACCAAACAACCCCTTTCTCTACACAGATCCCTTTTGTCCTCCTGGATACAGGTGAGTGGATCACATCTGCCAAAACTGGAGATGGCATCACCCCCAAACACTAAACAACCTGGTGTCCAGGTGACTTTACCTAGAAGCAGATTTGGGATTCTAAACCCTTCACCTGAGAGTGATTCAGCTGCACCTCACATGGGAAGTTTAAACTCTTGAGCATAAACTAAAAAAACCTTCTGAGAGTAGAAAATAAATACTTCATCAAAGATGCTGAAAGAGTGACTTACACAACATGCAACTGATCCACAAATATATTGTAGTTCACCTTGAATATTTTATGCCCACAGAAGAGCATGCTGGAACAGTGTCACAGAATCCTTCACGTGTGTATCTTGTTGCCACATCCTGGGCAGTGAGGCCAGTGCTGGACCTCAAGGCAAAACACTGAAACGCAGATTCTCAGCCTTTACATCCATAACCAAAAGCCTCACTTATTTCCCACCGCATCTATCCCCACACTGTTCAAACATTAGCTTAAGCTTCCTGACAACCTCTTTAGAGTTGAACACAACCCACTGTGAGAACAGGAGGGGAAAAAAATATAATATAGGGAAGTTCAGTAGTGCCCACACCAGAACAGCTGAGCACAAGCTCCAGAGTCACCAACATCCCACAGGCAAATCCCTGCCTACCAGTTAGCCCAACTTCTGGAAAAGAAATTACAGAACTCAGAATCAGATCTGAAACTGAGAAAAAGGGATTAGAGAGAGCAGAAAGAAGTCCTTCCAAAACAGCTGTACTTCAAATTCCAAAACACTCCAAGGAATGACAGGCACTATATATAGAAAGCTTTACAGGATCAGCAGGTATTAACTTTTTGTTAATCCTGTGGAGCAGCACAGCCATGAATGAGCAATATGAGGAAAACTGATCTATTCAGTCTCCCTCTTAAATCTGAAAGCCAAGCACCACACCCAGCTGGATCTGCAGCCACATTTCACACCCCCAGAACAGGGAGGGAACACAGAGCTGTGAGAACAGCACAGCATTGAGAACTGCATTTCTCAATGTATGTCACCAACGAGATGCTGGAACATTTTATATTCATTAACAAAATACACAAGCTGTTTTTCAAAACAAGCCCAAATTCCTCAAGAATTCCAAGATCTCACCTAGAAAATATGTGCACTTCCAGGGCTAAATACAGTGTTTTAAGGAAAGAACCATTAACAGTGAATGCCACACAGAGCAAGATATTTTCTGCTATAAGTCTGTAACTACACCATGGTAAAACATAAAAGTTTGGAATAATCAGAACACAAAAATAAATATGCACAAAATGTAACATTTCTTTTAAGCATTATAGGATTTATTACTTTTTGGTAGACTTTGAGATGAACTCCGTGAGATCACGCTGAGCACAAGCACATGATGGTCTCACATGAGAGGAAGATGCCCCCTGCTACAACTTTGTAACACGACCACAATGCTCAGCACCAAAGGCAGTCACACCACAGACACCTTGTGGAGGTGAAGGAACTTTCAGATCTGTTCATGCTTCAGGCAGCAGATCCCATTCCCAGCACAGCACAGATCAGCTGCTGGCTTCTGACTCGGGAAGAAATATGTATCACTTGCCAGGCTTCCCTCAAACCCCCAAAAGCAGCACTTGATGTCAAACATCACTGAACCAGACAGAGAGCACATACACACCTCTAGTGTTTGCAGTATCTGGATGTGCTGCACTACAACAGTACAGAATAAATCAACTGAAGTAACAGACAAAGGCATTAAAAAGCAAAATGTGCTGCTATCTACTGACTTGGACACAGCATAAGAGATCAACATATTATATGTTCACTTCCATAAAAATACTGTATTATTGAACTACTGTAGAAAAGGCTATTTGAGACAAATAACAGGATCTTTTCTTAAGGCTACTCCATGGCTAGATAGAAAGAATTCCAAGGCACATGGTCCCACACATGCTCCTCACAAGTAACTTCACCAAAACCATACACAGGCAAAGCAGCTGAGCTGAGCTGAGAATAGAGGATCAGCAGTGAGTGGGCACTCAGCTGCAAGAAAGAGTTCAGGAAAGAGGTTATAAACCTGAAAGGTATTTTCATAAAGCCAAGCTTATCTGTCACTCAGCTGTTGATAAACAGTGTTGCTGTACATGTTTTAACATGCCTTACTTTGCCCTTGATTCCCAGCTTTCCAGGGATTTACTGGCTCATCCTGAGGTAGACTTAAGATCCCAGTCCAACGAACTGAGTGGCAACACTGGAGACACGAGGTTCTCCTGGTTCATTTGCAGCAGTCTTCTATACTATTTATTAGAAACATGATGCATTACCCACTGCCCCCTTGTCTGGTACAAGCACAGTGAGATCACAAGACTCCTTGGCCAAACAACACCAAGGAAGGAATGCAAAAGTCGGTTCAGTTTTTTGTTTCGTTAATGTTTGCTGAAGTTATACACACCAACGGAAATCTGGCATGATGCATGCACACATCCATCCTAAAGTGACTCATAAGCCAATTAAAACCTTTGAACCTTACTCTAAAAATTCAGAGAAATGCTATGCAAGTAGTGTGCATCAATTTCAGGGCACAAACCCAACCCCAGACTAACCACTACAGCCCCTTAAGGCACTGCAGAAAAACACACAGGATCTTCTGAATAGGTTTGTAACACAAGGATTGGGTTTCAGGAAAGAAACAGCTGGAGAGTTGCAGCTGCTTGTCCAAAGCAACTGCAAGCACCTGCAGCATCCCTCCAAGCACTGGGGTGCTCTGGCAGTCTCCCATGGACAGCTTCTCTTTGGTGGTTTACCCGAAGACAGTTCAGGATTTCACTCAGATGCACTGATGCAGAAAGCTGGAGCTACATAAGCCATCCTGGCCCCCTCCCAGGTGGGCAAGGCCAAGATCACTGCTGGCACCTTAGGAATCAGGAAAGTGGCAATCAGCAAGCCCCAAGTGCTGGTAAATCAGTAAGCAGGCACCAGCAGCAAGGGTCTAGAGATGTCCCTTAATTATCTCCAGTCTGATCAGTCCCTTAATATAAGCACATCTCCAGTCTGATCACAGTATTTGTTAATTTAATTGCACAGCAATTAAACAATCCTCAGGGGTCTCTGCTGTCTAAACCATATCCGAGCAGACAACTTTTAAGCCTGGAGAGATGTGTCAGATAAAAGTGCTCATCCTTCAAATACAAGATGTACCCAAAGTTTTATTTTTACATTACAACGCAGAAAGCTCTGCCAGTGTTTCTACAGTAGATTTTTCGACCTGCTTGTTCCAGACATCTCTGTGCAGTTTCAGGCTCTGATAAAGGCAGGCTTCATTAAAGCACGTGCTTTGTTGGATGCATAGGAAACAGTCACTTCCTGCTAAGGAACTGAAGTAGCTATTGTTGCTGAGACTCAGATGAATGGAAGTAATTCAGAGGGAAACCAAAAAAAGATGCTTAATGACGTATTAATACCATATAAAAACGTAACATTGAAAATACTACAAAGCTCTAACACTGATTCACACACAGTTGGGAGTATTTTGCAGTTATAGAAAGGTAAGGAGGACAATGAAGAAAAAGATGGCTCATGGCCATTCCTGACTTCTTAAATTCAGCACAAATATTTGTGTAATTAAAGTAAGTTTGTTCACATCCTCCCTGCTGTACAATCACACCACTCACACTAAACAAACATCCACTCTCAAGGCTGAAGCTGGCTAACACCGTGATACACTTGGGGCAATATACTTCATACAGCTTTGCCATGAAGATTGAGCCAACCAGAAGAAAGTTTCAACATTCCCACATTGACACCTCTCTCCATTTATACACCTCTCAACATGGGAATTTCTCAGCAGAAGCTGTCAGGTTTGAACATCTAGGTCATCATGGAAATAACAATAAAAAGAAACATCTAATACAGAAACCAGCACTTAGCCATGGGATTTACAAACTGTCTGCTCAGCCTGCCGGGCAGTGACTGAGGGGGAGCTGGTAGGAATCAAACATTCCTAATACCAGCTTACACTCAGGATTCAACAGGGCTCACTTATTTCAGTTATTCTGAACATATGCTTCTTATTTTAAAAAAACCACTCAACTACCTTTCTGAGCTACTGACACTAGCACTAACCATGTTATTTTTCTGCAACTTTTACCCTACTCAAATATCTTTACACTTCTTGACACCTGAATTTTAGCAGACTGCCCCTTAGATGACGAAGCATTTCAATTTCTCAGCGTGAATGATCAGCAGTTTTCAGTAACCTAATGAACACAAATGCTTCCTTGTAACTGATCCCATGACTCGGTTCTTTCTGGTTCCTGCCATGTTATGCTGCCCTTGCTGCCCTTCACAGTGCACGAGGAAAGGGATGTACTCCCAAGAACACTTCCAAGTGAAAAACCTAAAGGTGCTATCTGCACACAAATGTATTCACTAACTCACACTGTGGAAGAAGGGGTTTTCAGTCACTTTCATGGACACTGATGGCAAGAAATCACAAAAAGCCCCATTTTCTGCACTCAGCACCATGACAAAGATCTGCATCAAAAAGCATCAAATAAACAACTCTGCAGTTGATCACAGTGCCGAAATGTAATTTATATCTATATTTTACTTTGATTTTTCTGGCTGTTTTCCCCTGGCCTCACTGAAGGTACAGTGTATGGTCACTCCATTTCTGAGGTATCAGACAGCTCTTGCTCTCCCCTGGACCTGCCTGGGCACAGTATTTACTTCCATGTGTGCCAGTGCAGGTCTGCCTGGAGTGTTTCAAACCCTCAGCACAGACGGCTTTAAAATGATCAGGACTGGGAGCAAAGCTACTATCCCCACTTATGCCACAGTCAATTAAGTAATATTTAATACAGGAGAAAGCAAGAAGCTAATGAAAGGCAGCACTAATGCAAAGCCTCAGCTGCTCCTGCCTGTAATCACAGGAGAACAAGCCCACAGCTTGGCTCGTGTTCCACGCTCCAGGCCCTTTGTCTCTGACACAGCGAGGCAGGACACTCACACTGGGCCTTGCAGGCCAGTCCCAGACTGGGTTCTCACCAAGTGGTGTGAGGTCCTTATCCAACCCTCTTTGTGTATTGTTTCTATTTCCGACTTTGTCTTTTCCAGTGATTCACACATGCAAAGAATTAACAATAGCAACTCTAGATCCACTTGGAAGTGGGTGGAATAATGAGCTGCCTTCAAAGATATCAACACGTATATGACACACAGTTAACCAATCGAGCAGCAGTGCCTGAAAGAGCTGTCTGTCATCAATGAACTGCACTGCCCAGCAGTTGGTCTGCTCTTTCAGGCACCAACAAGCTGTTTAGCACCCCTCAAAATTCCCTGATAATGTTCCATCCCACATCCTTTACCATCAAATACTAATACTGCACCAGTGGCTGAGGCCAGGCTGAGCCCACAAGAGTTTTGTGATGTGAAAAGATTACTCAAAACTCCCCACACAATCGTTTCATCTGAAAGTGTCTCAGATAAGAAGCTGGAAGTCAGCAGTGGAACACAGCAGCCCTTTATTTAGGGGGGAAAGCTTTTTTAACAACAAAGTCCTCCGTCCTCAGGTAACACTAAGCAGCAAGAAGCCACTGTCAGGTTGGAAAGCCCAGGCTAACAGTAAAATATACATTTCACAGCACGACACACAATGCTCCTCCTATTTAGAATTATATTAGTAACTGAAGTCTTTTTTTTTTCCCAACCAGCAGCACTGACTGCTCCTTTCACTCTTCCAAAACAGTTAAAGTGTAAACCAGCAATGAGATACTTATCATCCAACACCACAGACAGGAAAATTTTTCGATATGCTTTTTCCTGAAAGTATCAATTATAAAAAATACGAAGGGCTAATCCTGGCACACATAGCAGAGTCTCTGAGAAAAGAGGGGGACAATTTTCTCACATTATAAGAGAAGTGCACAGATATTTTGTATAGGACTTTTTAAAGTCCCTCCTCTCTCCTTAAGTGTCCTGCAGTAAATCAAAGACACCTGAAACAGAGGGCTACTGTCTGAATGAGACTAAGCACAGTCATTAACATCTGTTTCTGTTACTTTATAATTTCAGTTTTATAAAGGAACATCTCACATCAGCATCTGACAGGAGTTTCCTTGTTGGGAAAAACAAACTTTTAATTGTGAATGAAAAACACTGTGCAAGGGCAAATCAGCATCAAAGAATTATTCTGTCCCTTACTACACATTTAGGAGAACAGATACAATTTATCAGTTTGGACTATCTTGGCAACAATCCAGTATACTTTTAACAGCCTACAGTACAAGCCATTCCTCCTCCATGCTGTGGAGCAGATCCCAAAGCAGTAGGCACAAAGTGGGAGAAGTTACTCCATGGCACACAAAACCACCTAATAACTGCTGAAAAACACCACCTTCATTAGCAAAAACATTCCTTTTCCAAATGAAAGGGAGACAATGAGGTACTGGAAGTGAAAAGTTGGGAAAACGCAGTAGGATCAAGTTGTTCTTGCAGGTTTGGCTTTGAACTGGCACTGGGAAACACCACAGGGACTAAAGCATCTGTTGGAAAGTAAACACAACGTGTCAGAGCTGGGAAGGAGCTAATGCTGCTCTGCCACCTCATTCCCTGCACACAGCACTCACCCTGCAGAAGGGCGACGCAGCTCCAGCATTCCCCAGAACACTGGAAAACGGACAGGGTAAGTGTGCCCAGAGCAGTGACTGTAAACCACCTCCCCTCTTTTACCTCACACCCTTAGGGAAGTCCATCCCTTCAGTTTCAGTGTTTTAAACTCAAAATAAATGGGTCAGCTTTGGATACAGAGCAGGAAGGACAATGGCAATGCCTCTGACAGGGAATTAGCACACTGCAGAGAGGCTGCGAGCTTAAGGGCCAGGCAGCCTCCAGCACTCTCAGCTCCTCTAAGGAGCTGAGGAGCACACAAAACTTATCAATAAAGAGATGTGGCCTCCTCTGACTTCAGGACATACCTTGGGGTGTGAGATTTAGGGTCACAGCAACACAAGAAAAGAAACCCATCAAGCAAGAACACAGTGGAGCTGTCAAAGGGTTGCACTGAGAAACTCACTGTGAACTGGGGTGCCAAGCACAGGTACAGCCTCGATGGGGTGTGAAATACCAGATATGCTCATGTGCTACCTGTGTAAGAACTGGAGGGGAATGAACCTTTCCATCTCAGATCTACCAGGAGAGACTGCCCAGGAAGACGAGGGAATAAGTGATGGCAGATTTTTCCATGTGATTAAATTCCAAAACGCAAAACCCAAGACATATAAATAAACTAACCTTCTGCAAAAAGCACAAGTAAATCAGAAGTCAAAGCAACAACCGTGCCCCCATTTCTTTTCATATTATTGCTATTTAACAACCACAGTAGCTCCTTTCCAGTGACAACTCTTCCTGGAGAAACTCCTGTTGCGCCAAGACCAACAGCCAATATCCTCCCCACCAAAGCACACTGTTTGTTTTAAACAAATTGGCTTTCCTGAATAGGAAAGTGTATCTGTCTTAGGCTCAGACATTTATCTTGAGACACACAAATGTTAAACTACAGTACTGGAGCAACATTTAACAGATACAATGAACAATGGAAGCACTGTAGGGAAAAGAGGAAGAATTTCTGCAGCTACTTCCTCGAAAACAGCATTCTGATTTTGTAATATCACTAAAGTTAGCCAATGTCCCTGGCCACTGCCTGGGAAGCTCTGAATCCACACCCAAAAGCTCAACAGCAGGTTTGCAGCTCTCTCCAGCTGAGCCAAGAAAAAGCACAGTCCTGAGCTATTTGCAGCCACTCTCTGGAATTAAGAGAAATATTTGCAGGATTCCCAAACACACGCATTCTATACCAGTGCAACGTCTTAATCAGCTGAACACATCCTGGTTTGGGTTTTAATTTTTGCTGTCCTTGTGAGGATATAAAAAGGAATTATCCCTATAGTTATCTATTTTAAAATCTCACTATTCGTACTCCAAACTGAAGAGTTTGAAATCCCATCATGCTGCAGCCTAGCTGCTGTAAGACACAACAGATTGCTTTGACCTCACTGAACCCCAGAGTGTGCAGGTACCCAAGTAACAGCTTCCTACAAATACACAGAGCCCTACAAAATTGTCCAAGGAGTGTTTTTCCTAACTCCAAAGGGCACCAAAGCCAATACATTTTAACCATTTCTTAGCACAGACTGAGAACAAGCTCGGCACAGCTCACAATTCTCTTTATGAAACTGTTTGTCACAAAATTATTTTAGAAAGCACATTCAATTCTTCCCAAAGAACTGGTGCCACAAAGGCCTGGACCTTCACCAGAAGGATCCTCAGGGGTTTGACAGCTGACAAAACACTTTCGGTCCTGAGCGCAAAGGAATAAAGCAGACTTACTAAAAGCAGCAGAACACATTGGGGGAGTGCTCCATAAGGATACTGCTCATCAGGTCCAGCTCTGGCAGAACACATCAGACTCCTGAATTCCATACAAATTTGCTGTTACCACTTCATACTGTTTCCCACATTCGGCAGGGCACTGCACAGCAGCCCTGCCTTCCTCTACCACCAAACCAATACCATAAATTTAACATATGGTGAAATAAATCAGATTCGATGATCCTGATGGGTCCCTCCCAACTCAGTATATTCTGTCATACTGTGAAAAACAGAATTATCCCAGGTATCCTCACGACCAAACACCCCCTTGTCCTGTGCACAAGGGGCTTCACAGAGACTTTAGAAGTTCAGTTTTCCTAGTAAAGTTCTCCATTTAATTATGCGTTTACAACTTTTCCAGATGCTTTTGATAGCTGATACTGACACCACAGCAAACTCCCAACACACCAGCAAAGCCCAGGTGTTAGACCATATACAAGAAAGCTTCTCAGGCTTCATGAAGATGAACACAAATGACACTGGTGCCCGTTACTTCTCAATTATCATGTGACACTTCACTGTGGAGTCTCACATAACGCGTTCCTGATGACTAATTATTTCACCTATACTAATTTCCTGATCACGTGCTTCTCACAGAAGAGTGGATAACAGGCCAACATAGAGAACTGATTGTTGCCCAGGAAAGCTGAGAGAAGGACATTTCAGTCAGGAGATGCACAGCATGAAAAATCTGAAAGCTGAATTAGGAGCTCAGTTCTCCTAACAGCATCAGGGTGAAGAATACGTAGTTGACTACAGCACGTGACTGTAGGGCTGGAGAGGAAGGAATGCCTCTATATTATTCCTCTACAATACTCATGTGTGTATATATATATCCGTATGTATATAAGGGATCTCAACACCACGACACCACACTGAATGGGAAGGTGAGCACCAAGCACGACCCTCCCTTACTAACTCTCGTGCTCTCCCCCAACCTGTCCCTCCTGCCCCACACCCCAGCGACACCTTCCTCGTTCTGACTCCCGCTTCCCCCTTCCCAAACCAACATCCCCTTCCCAGACACGGCCCCAGCAGACAGCGGTGATAACCCCAGGCCGGAGTGCGGGGAAGGGTCCTCTCACCTCATCCTCCTTGTGGTTGCGGATGCCGCGCACCAGGTCCTGCAGGTTCTTGTCAAACATGCGGTCGATGCTGCCCTTCACCATNCCGCCTACCCCACCCAGACCACGCCCCCGAGTCAGGGTCACGCCCCGAGCCCGCCCCTTCGCCGGAGCCACGCCCATCCCTCATCGAGCTCCGCCCACTCGCCCCCTCAGGAGGATACAGGCCCGGGAGGGGCTCCTGCCCTTCTCCCTTGCGACGGAAACAACAAATACCGACCAGGGAAGCTGTGGGGTCTCCCTCACTGGGGTTATTCCAGAACCGTCTGGACACAGTCCTGTGCCCTGTGCTCTGGGATGGCCCTGCCGCAGCAGGAAGGTGGAAGCTGATGACCCACTGTGGTCTCCCGTGGAAATAGGGGTCCCTCCATGGGGACCGGGGACTCCCTCTGTGAGGCTGAGGGCTCTTCCATGGGAATGGGGGTCCTCCCGTGGGGACGGGATCCCTCCGTGGGAATGGGGGGCCATCCTTGGGGATGCGGATTCCCCCATGGGGCTGCAGATCCCTCCAGGGGATGGATGTCCCACAGGGTGGGGCTGGCAGAGCTCCACCTCTTCCCTCTGCCCGTGGGTGTCAGAAGTGGCTGCACAGCCAACAGAGCCAAATTTTGGGCAGTGTCTTTGTTGGGGATGCAGCTCCACAGGCTGCCACACCTGGGCACCCACTGAACACCGTCACCCACTGGCCCAGGTGAGCAGTGTCAGTGTGGGAGAGCTGTGACAGGTGACAGATGACGTGATGGTCAGGTGAACATGGAGCCTCGTGGATGTCCCCACATGTGTGGGCACAGAGTGGGCAGTGGCTCGGCATCCCTGTGACCACAGCTTGTCCTCTACCCATGTGCCCAACACTCCTGAATGAGCCCCTACCGTGATGTGGGTGACGTGTCACCACTGCAGGTGGGTGGTGACAGGGAACAGGAGAGGGAAAACAAAATGTACAGGAGCTGCTTTCCCACCCCACCTTCATCTCCAGAGCAGGATTTCAGCATCGGGGAAAGGAGGGAAATAAAGAGAAAGGAGCTTGCAAACAAAAAGGAGACATGACCTTGCCAAGATCCACCTGGGATTCTGAGCCGTGGCACGACAGGGGAAGGAAAAGGATTTCTGTTGCTTCCAGTGTTTTTCTCTTTGTTCTTTGCCTTCAGCCTGGGCTTTGCAGTCTGTTTGTGTTGGCCCCAGGGCAGAGAGAGGAGCCCGGGGGCTTGTGTTGGTTTTATTCAGAAATAGCTGCACATATGAGCTCCTGTGCAGGAGGTTTCCCTTTTTAAGGGAAAAAGTCAAAGGGAAGAGTTATATTTGCTGGAGTCCTTATGGTATGGAGAACATTCAGGTACCAGGATGAGGCCGTGGCTTGAGAAGGGCTGGCTGTGCCCACCTATGCTGTCACTGTCCCCTGCACTGTCCCCCTGCCTCTACCTGGGCTGGTCTCTGAGGGGGTCCCCAAAAACCTTGTGAAAATCCCTTGTGTTAACCCAGCCTTTTGCAGTGGAGCTCAACCACCGTCCCAATTTGTCCCACTGTCACTTTGTCACACTGTCACTTTTTCACATTGTCACTCTGTCACTTTGTCACACTGTCATACCTTCACACCCCCAGGAGAGGGCAAGGCAGAGCAGCCCAGGCTGGGAGATGCAGCACCCCGAGGTGTGGGGAACATCTCCTTCCGATGGATTTGGACCCAAGACTTGATCCCTCCCGACTGAATTTCCAAGGATTTCTCCTCCTGGGGCAACCTGACTTGCTTGGGCCTTAAAAATTGAATTTGGGATAGGATTGACTTTTTCATTCTTCCTGCAAATGCTGAAGGGTTTAGAATCCCCTTATGATCACCTTTAATTAAGAGCATTGCTCTAAACCGGATTGCTGCCATCGGTGATACCTAAGTCTTAAAATTCCCAGCTTTTGTCTTTTCTGGCATTTGCAGCTCAGTTGTTTGTTTTTTTTTTTTTTTAATAAATTACGCCACCTCCTGTTTTCCCTGTTGCACTTACGCAGGCAGCATTCCCAGGGAAGGAATTTTCCCACTCCAACTGCATCTCCAGCCGCAGACAGCGAGCATCCCGAAGGAATGCTGTGCCTTGGGAGAGCTCTGTGACGAGCTGCTGAGTCCTAGTGTCAGTGGGAAAACACAGTCCCGGCCAACACATCCCTGATGGAGCTGGCTCTGAGCTGCTTTTTGGTTTTCCCCGAAGGCAGTGCTTCCAAGAGCTTTCTCCCCATTCCTGACACTCGGAGCACTCCATGGGTTTCACATCCCGAGGAGGATTAACGAAGTTGTTCTTGGTTACGTTAATTGTGATTTTTGTGTAAATCGATCTGAAGGAAAAAAACATGAAATTGGAGCTGTTCAGCCTCCGAGGGTCCAACCAGGGCTCCCATGACAGGATGTCCATCTTGGAGTGCTCATTTTGGGGTACCCCATGCCAGGGTACCCATATTGGGGTGCTTGTATTGGAATGTCTATACCGGGATGCCCGTGGTGGGGTGCCCCTACTGGGGTGCCCCATGCCCGGGGGTGCCGGTGTCGGGATGTCCGCGTTGCTCCGGCACAGCCCCGGTCCGCCCGTCCCTACTCGTCCCCGCGAGGTCCCCGCGAGGTGGCGCCTGCGGCCCGGGAGAACCGGGGGGACGCGGCGGGACCTGCCGGGGCGGGGGTCACTCGTGTCGGGGGCGCGATGGATGCCCCGTGTTTGGGTGATGGGTGAACTGCGGCTGGGTGGGGGCGATGGGTTCGCCGTGTTTGGGTCACGGGTGCCCCATGTGTGGTGCTGGTGTGATGCGTCAGTGGTGTCCGGTTGGGGGTGATGGGTGCCCCACAATCGGGTGGGAATAATGGATGCTTGTGTTTGGACAATGGGTACCCCGTGTTTGGGTGATGGGTGCCCTAGGTTTGGGTGATGGGGTGATGGGTCTGTGGTGTCTGGTTGGCAGTGATGGGTGCCCCGCATCTGGGTGATGGGGTAATGGGTGCTCACACTTGGACAATGGGTGACCCAAATATGGTCCCACCCCGGCATTAGGGCGTGAGTGACGGGTGAGCCGTGGGGTGGGGCGCGGGGACAGCCGGTGTCCCCGCGGGCCAGGCACGGGGCGGGACACGTGGCCAGCCGGCGCTGCGGGGACAAGGGACCCATTCAGGAGGCTCCGTGTGCTGCGGCTGCCTTCGGGCGCTCCGGGTCTCAGGCGGATGACTCGGGTCTGGCACCGCTGCACGTGCAGCTGGCACGGCCCCCTCGCCCCCGCCCAGCCAGAGCCTTTGTCCCCCCACTATCCCTGCTGAAATAGGGGCGCAGGGTTGGACGCAGCGGGGATGGAGCTGTCCTGAAGCGGGGATGGACCTGAGGGTTTAACACCCACCTCGTGTTCACAAATTCCTCACCAAGAAAGCAAAATCCCAGAGCTGTCCAACGGGACAGAGTGGCTCCCAGCTCTCGAGGGTTCTCACGTCTCTCAGGGGCCAGTTCAGCACACTGAACCAGCAGAAAACAGGACATTGCCCTTCCTTGATTCTCTCTCTTCCTCCAGATGGAAAACTCAGAGAAATCAGTGAAAAGATGTCCTGATTCAGGCAGGTGCTTCAAAAATGACCCACTCCCCACTACCTGCCAGGAGACATCAGCTCCAGCACTAAAACCCTGCATGGTGGCCAGATGGTTGGGATTCATCTGGGAAATCCTGGAAGCTTCCATTACTCTTTATGAGCTGCCCAGGAGCCTGCTTGGGCCACACAAGGACTTGGACGACAAACTGATTAAAGACCAACCTAACGAACTCAAAGAGAATTCTTTAAATGGAGCCTGCTGTGCCTTGGAGAACTCCTGCCATGTCTATTTATTTAAATTTAATGGAATTTTTGTGGTAAGCTAATTAAAAATGAATTGATTATTTAAGAGGCAGTCAGAGCGGTTTAAGCACTGCTGACTTGATGATTTTAGTGTTTTCCTTAGAAAAGCGTTCCTAGCTATGGAGCTTTCTGCACGTACGGACATTGAATGGGGAGGAAGAGGATACAAAGAGGAGAGTGGATGAGTTTGGAGCCGGCCTTGGAGCGGTTTCTGGGTAAGGGAGCAGCCATGGGGACAGGAGCAGGGGCACATCCCAGCCCCCATCACAGAGCTGTGCAGCTGCCCCAAAAAACAGCTCCTGTCTCTGCTGAAGGCACAGAGCTGTCAGGAAATACAGGTGTTAAATAATGTACAAAATCCCTCTGCGGGGAATATCCCGCTCTGGCACTTGCCAGCTCTGGATGCATTTCAGGCATGGTGCATTCCCTGCCTTCCTGTGGAGCGCAGGGCCACAGGCAGTGACCCCAGCCACGATGCCAGTTTTCAGCCCAAACACGGGATGTCTCCATGCATTCTCCATCCCAAAGGATTTGCAGAGGGTCACTGGATGCAGGAGGCTTTGCCTGGCCCTGGAGCTATATCCCAGTGCAGGAGTGAAGTGGATGCGATGGCACCGACGCAGGGGCACCAAAGCTCAGCTCCACAGCCCCCAACCTCCCCAGCATGGCTGACCCACATCCTCTCCAGCAGGATAAAAGAATGATGGGATTAATAAACTGGGAACAACAGCCAGGAGAGCCAGATGGCAAAAGCATCCTGCCCCGAGCCGTGTTTACTTGTCTTTGGCTGAGAAAGTGAGGAACCACAGGGGGAAAAGTCCCCAGCCCACACTGGCATCGCTCGGTGCTCTTCCGTCGGAGTGCAGAGCAGGGTGTCAGGGTCCCCAGATGTCCCTGCACCCCAGGGCAGGGCGGCAGGGCCCCCAAATATCCCCAAAACCCAGGGCAGGACACACAGACACCTCTATGCCCCAGGAGAGGGTGGCAGGGTCCCCAAAATATCTCTGTAACCCAGGGCAGGGTGGCAGGGCAGGATCAGAGGGCACTCAGATAACCCCACGCCTCAGGACAGGGTGGCAGGGCCCCCAGATGTCCCTGGACCCCAGGGCATGCGCTTGTCCCCAGAAGAGGGAAATTATCACCCAAAAGGCTGTGAAGGAGGAAGCTCCGGCCTGATTTTATCACCCAGCTGGGCACCTATAGACATGCAAACGGTGTCACTCTGTCCTGCGGGCACCTATAGACATGTAAAATGCTGTCACTGAGCCCATCACCGGCCACTATAGAGATGCAGGACGTTGTTACCGCTCCCAGCCCCCACCCAGGACACTTCCCGGCTCTGTTCCCTGTCCCTGTCTCCTTGGAGTGGCATGGAGCCCCTTGCACAGCCTGGCACACTCAGTCGTGTGCAAGGGGACGCCCCGGCTGTGTCCCCACGTGCCACACACCCCCAGTGATCGTGACTGTGACCATGTCGCCCGGGCAAAGCCACATGTCACTTGTGTGCAGACTTTGCACCAGGAGCCACGTGGGCTCGGGGCGGGGGGGGCTTGGTCCAGTGAGCCGTGAGCACACCCTGGCCTCACACGAGTGTGCCAGCTCTGTGCCATCACACGTGTGACAGCCCTGTGTCCTCTTACATGTGTGTCAGTCCCACGCCATCACGTGTGACAGCCTTGCACTATCACACGACTCTCCCAGCCCTGCAAGGCCACATGAATGTCCCATGCCAGCCTGGTGCTGTCACATCGAGCGTCCCACCCTTGCCCTGCCACACGTGTGAACATATGGCCCATCTTGCTCCCGTGTACCACCCTTGGCCTTGTCACATGTGTCACAGTGCAACCCGTTCTGCTCCCCTGTGCCATGTGCCACCCTAGCCCTGTCACACGCGTGTGACACCGCAGCCCGTCCCGTTCCCGTGTGCCAGATGCCACCCCCGTGTCACACCGCCCTGTCCCAGGGGTCCCGGTCCCCGCGCGCCCTCGCCCCNTGAAGTCGCCCGTGGGAGCCGAGCCCGCCGTGTACCCCTGGCCGCTGCCCGTCTACGTGAGTATGGCCCGGCCCCGCACCTGCCCCGCGCCCTGTCAGCGCCCCCGGCCCTGGCCCGGCCCTGGCACCCGCCGGGCGATCCCTCAGCGCTGGCCCTTCCCGGGATCCATCGGGATGATCGCGCCCGATTCCGATCGGGAACCCCCCCGGAGACCCGGCCCCGGGTGCCGCCGCTGCTCGCCTGGAAGTCAAATCCCCAATTTCATTTTATAATTGGTTGACTAAACCGAAGGGCGGGGAGGAGGAGGACCGGTTAATGAAAAGTTTTCGTGTTTTCCTCTCGCTGGGCTCGTGTAACTGGTTAATAACCGGTGCTGCTGCGAGCGGGGTGGAATACAGGGATTCTGGATGGGGGAATAACGCTTAAATTATGGATGGCCTCGGGTGGTCGTGGGGACCCCCAGGACTTGTCCCGGAGTAGGAATAAACAGCAGCCGGCGGCGCTTGTGGGGCTGGAGGCAGCGCTGGTGTCTGGGGCTGCCGCCAGTTCCCCTCCAGCCGTGCCCTTGGAGCTTCCCTTTTATTTATCCCGAGCAGAATTCAAGCCAGCCGCAATCCTCGTGCTCCCAAATAAAATGTCACTTGCCCTTGCTTAGCTATCGAGCGCCGTTTTCCCCTAACTTGCCTGACTTTCTCCGGAGCCCGGGCGAGCGATGTGTGACCTTGATAACAATGTCCATGTTCAAATTAGTGACAATCCCACGAGAGGCGAAAGGCTCCGGGGAGGGTATTTTTGGATGTGTGTAGGCTTCCTACCAACCCTTAAGCAATTTCTCTCCCTAACTGCGCGTCGCCCCTCGGAGCACAGTTTGCAAAGGCAAAACCTCTCTCTATACGTTCGCTTGGCGCAGGCACTGTTGACTATCCCTGCGTTCCAGGCTATGCTCTTGTACGTGAGCCGCTTCCCGGCGAGAACACGCTGGGTCGTACAGGCTGGGGCAACTGATTACTGCTGATGTTGTTGCTCGCTTTGGCAATCGCTTGGGTGTGAGTGATTAGGAATATATCGCTCGTGGCAGGGGGGGAGACGGCTGCCTGCTCCTATCTGCCGCCTGCCTTTCGGGGCTGTATGCCGTAGCCGTGGTTTTCCAAAACATCCTCCATGCAGGCTGGCGTGCTGTGCTGTTCCCGGCGTGTCTCCCAGCACACACTGGTTAAACGCAGCCTTTCCTGTTTGGGCAGCTCTGTCAGTGTTGGCGGGCGCGCGCTCCGCTCAAATTGTCAGAAACTGAAAGTACAAGCGATGACCGGGTTCGGTTTTCCTCGCCAAATATTAACTTGTGCCCCCCCGCCTCCCTCCTTCCCCGCGCGGGTTTTGTGAAGCGAAGGTTAAAGATTACGCGGGACAGGGATTGTTCTGGGAGGGAGGGATTGTTTTATGTCTGTTCACAAAGATTCCTACGGGCNCGTGAAACGTGTGTTTTGCAGCATGGGAAATAAGGATTTAGTTGATTAGGGGAAAACTTGAGCAGCTGGTTTTGAGGATGGCAGAATAAATAGAATTTCTTCTCAGTTAATCAGAAATGCGGCGGATGGTAGTGGTGGTGGGGGTGTGATCCCCGTGTGCTGAGAAACACCACAAACCTCAAACATCCTGCCGTCAAACCGTCCTCTTGGCATTGCCAGCTTGTCCACAGTAATTCCCGAGTGGATGTTTCACCCGGAGCCGAGCTGCATCGTGCCCCGCAGCCCCGGGGAGCCGAGCGCAGCGTCGTGCTCGCACACACGCACGGCCCGGCGCTGTCCGCGGCTCCGGCTGAACCCTGGGCTCTGCAAACAAATCCCTGTGTCCGTGGCAGCGCTTGGCCTGCTGACATCGTGCTCTGCTGAACTGCAGCCGCGCTTTCCCCGCGCTGGCGCGGCCCCGAGCTGCCGGCAGAGCTCGGCTCGCTTTGACGTAAGCAGAACATTTCTTAGTTTCACCACTCGTGGTTCCGAGGAATCAAGGTGGGATAGCTGAGGGGAGGGAAAAAACCACACCACTCTTCAAGGAGTTTTATTTAGCAGCTTTCAGGTTGTTTCCTGTTGTACGCTGTGAGATGTGCTCTCCGAGGAGAGCTGGAGGGAAAGGGGAAGGGAAGCTCAAGATCCTGGCTGGTTATTTTTGGTGAGAGCAGCAGCACTGGCAGGGAGTCATCTTTCCCAACATCCGAGGCTCTGTAGTGTGAACCTGCTGCGTGCCCGGGCTCCGTGGTGTGATGTAACCCTGCCTTGAGTAACTTGGCTATTTTTATACTCTTACTACATCTTAAATTAGCAGTATCGGTGTTGCTGCATAGAAGGCTGGTCTCTCCTATTAATGGACGCCTGGATTAAATACCGTGGCTCTTTATTGCTGGGCTGCTGCTTATTTCGTGTATAATAGGAAAAGTGGGGACTCTCCAGACTGCTGAGTCCGGATAATAGCCCGGCTGACAACCCGGCGCTTGTTGGGATGCTAAAAGAGCCGGGGAGGCTGATGTGAAACATGTATTTCCCTCCGAGTCTAATTAGGGCCGTGGGAGGAGAGAGAGCGGCGGCGGTGGTGCAGCTCCAGCCTCCCACTGGCTTCCACACAAAACTGAAAGTGCGGCTCCTTCCCCCGCCTTCCACCGCCTCAAAGGAAAGGCCACGGTGCCCTAATGAAGCCGTGGTGAGCCGTGCTGGCCGTGCCACACTGTGATGAGTAAGTTGAATAGTGCATGGTGAGTAATCTCTCCTCATGACTCACAAAATATTTTCTGATGTTGACCTCTGTTTTTGTGACTGCCCCGCTTAATCAGAGCTGAAGTGAGTGTACTCTTTTGTGTGCTGGTTAACTCCTCGGCTCCCACGTACCTGCCCCACTTTTTGCCCGTGCCAGGTTGTCAAGAGACCAGGGATACGGTGTTAAAATTTTAACTTTGATACTAGGAAAGATACACAGGCCTAGATAAAGGAAGTATTTGGGTGAGAGACTGGAGTTAGTGGATCTAACTGGTCTTAAACAGGCTACTGCCGGTGGTGGATAGCATTTTCAGTCATAGTTCAAGCATAACTTGGTACTCATTACTTAGATCTGAAGGGTACAAGGCGTGAAGTTCCCTTGTGTAGTTTTAAGACTTACAAGTACTTAGGGTTTTTTTCCCTAAGAATTTTTCTTAAAATGGTTCATTCTCTTGTCTCAGACTTTTACTATAGTTAAATTTGAATATGGATTAGGTTTAAATGTGGAGGTTTTTCATTTTGTATCACAATAAGATGTGCCTGATCTGTGAGGTGTCTCAGGTTGTACTTTGAACTCCTGACAATTTCCTGCTTAGAGTTGCAGGCTGTGTGTGCAGGAGGGAGAAAGGTGTGGGGGTGTTGTAGGGTGGATCAGCTCTACAGTCTGGTCTGGCAGGGTTTTGCTGATATGTCTGTGGCACCAGAGAGGGATTGCTTGCACAGAGAGCTGAGCAACAGGAGTTTCAGAGCTGCTGAAGCTGATAATTGTCCCCAAAATCGATGTCTGCTGGACTGCACCCTATTGCAGCACAGAGTTGGTGAATGTGGAAAAGCCTGTTTGCAGTCTGTCAGAGAGAGGACACTGCCCCATTCATCTGCTCTCCCTAAAGCCTGCTCTGCTGGGGTTGGCAGAGTGATCAGTGTCAGTGCTGAGTGGGGACAGGAGGCACAGCCAGGTGCTGAGGGAGGGGCTCCTTGTGCTGGGCTCTTGTGGCATCGTGTCCTTTGCCCCACTGGCTGCAAGTGGCTCTCTGCCTGTCATGTTCAGTAGGGTGCCAGTCCTTTCCAGTTTCAGAATGAGACATCTGCCTGTCCTGCTCTGTTCCCTGCTGGCTGGCATTCCCATGGAAGGGTTGTGTTCTCCCCTCCCTGTTTGACTTGCAAGGGCTGAAAGGTTGAGTTGTGACAGCATCTGGGAACCCCTCCTGCAGCCCCTGGGCATCCCAGGAGGGTTGTGCTTGGGGTATAGGATCATGGAATCATGGAATGGTTTGGCTTGGAACGGCCCTCAAAGCCCATCTAGTCCCACCCCCTTCCACCATCCCAGGTCGCTCCAAGCCCCGTCCAACCTGACTATGGACACTTCCAGGGATCCAGGGGCAGCCACAGCTTCTCTGGGCACCCTGTATCAGGGCCTCACCACCCTCAGAGCCAAGAATTTACCTATTTACCATATGGTAATACCATTTTTTGTCATCTACCATTTTTATTCCCTTCTTCCAGTCTTTGACTCTGTCCCAGGAGGGGACAGTTGTGGTTGTGCCCCAGGGTGAGGTGCCTCTGCCCTGAGCTGCTGGAGCTTAAACCTCCAAATTAGCACCTGTGATGAGAAGTCTGGCTTGAATAATTAATTTGTCTGTGTTCCTCCTCATTGCTGCTGACTTTCCACTCAGCTGTGATGGCAAGAAAATTCTCATTTTCTATTTGAGTGTTGTCAGAGCATCACCCTACACCTGGAGGTGTGTGTGCGGCTGCTACTGGGATTAATGGGATACAAGCTTCTTACCACTGGATTTTGTACAGATGGGAGGGTGCAGAGTGTGGGTTTTGGTTTTTTTCTTTCCCTCCCTACTGTCGTGATCCAGCTGATAGGGAGACCTCAAGGGCAGGAAGTGTTAATGAAAATCACAGCCCAGCCGGGATTGTCACCTTTGAAATTAAAGATCAACGGTGGAGATGAATAACAAACCTTGTCTGAGAGTTTAATCCTCTTTTTTTTTTCCATGTCATTCAGCTTTCCTGGGAAGAGTTTCTGTGATGCCTGGCTTTGACTTCCCAGGCAGTGAGGCAGGTGTGGGAGCACTGAGTGCCATAGAATGGTACTGTAGATGAATTTGGGAAGGACCTAAGGAGGAGCTAAATGGTTCCTTCGGGGTTGGAGCTGCCCTGCTGCTGAGGGTGGTCCTGTTCATCCATCCCATCCTTATTCCATACCCCACTGCACTCCTGAGGGATGAGCTGATGGCAAACACGTTTTGCACGTGCTCCTGTTTTTTCCCTGGGATCAGCCTGTGCTGGAGGGGGAAGAGGAAGCCCCCCTGATCCTCCCTGCGGCTGGGAGTGTCGGTGCCTCGTGGAGCTGCGTGTGGGGTGACTCTGGGAGCGTCATCGCTGGAAATATCTGGGCTGGAAAAAAATGTTGTAGTGTTTTGAGAGACGGCCCCCCCGCCCTGCTGTGTGAAATGTGAGTCAAGGCCTGCCCCGGGCAGCCGGCCCTACAAAGGAGGCAGAGGAGGAAACTGTTGCTCTGCCTTTGCCAGGCAAAAACCTCCTCACCCCCTGAGTAATGGCCCAGAAATTCGGCAGCCGTGGCTCAGTCCGGGGGTTTTCCCCGCTGCTGTTGATGCAGCTTGTTGGGAAATGCTTGTGGAGATGACTAATCATTTAGAGAAGCTTCTCTAGTGAAGGAAAGGTTTGAAAACTTGAGCACAGTTCAGATTTCTCAGCACCTCTCTCTCTGTGCCTGCTCTCCTCAGTTGTAAAAACACCTGGAGTGGGGAGAGTGAGCAGCATAAAACTGGGAAATATTGACTCAGTCATTTCAAAAGCACTTGAGTTTCTCTGCTGCCCAGCAGATCACAGAGCTGGCACACTTAACATTGGTTTTTTCTGCCCTTTTCCCCAGTGCCAGAGGGACTCAGGGATGTTCTCTTGGGGGGCAGATGAGCCCTACAGCATTAATTGTGCAGCACTTGGGCAGCACAGATGAGCAGTTTCCTTCTGGGCTTTACCCTTTGAAGTAGAACTTGCCCTGAGTGACAATTGGTGCTTGTTCAGTTCTCAAACTCCTTTTGTTCCAAGCTCTGACCCGTTGGATACAAGATAAATCATGAGTTCAGTTAACAGACATTTTTCCCCCCAGTTTGAAAAGTGAAAGTTGGTCTTTTGTCTTGCATCTTAAGACCACACTAGTATTTATTTTTTTATGTAACTGATTTATCTGAAAGGGAGCTGTTGAAAGACAGAGTAGCTGTCCAAGATTGCTTGTTTTCCCCCTTTCATTCATCAGCAGATGAGTGAGGATTAATGTTCCTGTCCTGGCCAAAGTTCCAGCTCAGGCAATTCAAATTTATCTACCTAAAAATTCACCCATCAGCTCCAGTCGGACACAGCACTGAAAGCTTTCAGCGTGCCAAGGGAAATCCATGCCCCCACATGCAGCTCCAGCTCTTGTCCTTCGTGGCAGCCTTATTATATATGGAGATGATTATCCTTTCAAGTCTCAGATATGGGACTGAATTGTGTTGCCTCTGGGAATTTAGGCAAAATATCTTACCTCTTGGTATGTGGGATTTATGGGGGATTTAATCACCCTTCTCCCCAGACATCCATATGTCTACTTTTGTACTCTTCCTTCTTTCTTTTCCCCCTTTCACATTGACTTGCTTTTTTTTCTTCCTGCTTTGAGTTAACCTTTAACTGTCTGATTAAAGTTTTGTACTATAATGATCAACACAAGGACCCAGGGGTAGGATGAATTTATTTGTCCCTTACAGTGTCTTCTATCACAGATTGATAATCATAAAGTGTCTCAACATGTTTTTGCTCTAATTATCTTCTCCTTCCCCACAGAAGGAGGAAAAGTTCATGTTAGGAATTGTGAATATATTTACTTTCATGGTAATTATTAAAGACAAAACTAACTCTGAGGAGGAACAAGAAATAAACCTGAATAGAAAAGTTGGCCACATGCTGCTAGAGCTATCAAATCAAGTAGGGACTATTTTTAGAGCATAGGAAGAGGGTGAGTATATTTTACAGCAGGAAATGATGGTTTCATAGATCAGAGCAGATCTGTGAATAACGAAAAAGTTCCTGTTCAGAGTATTTTGGTTTGTTTCATTTCACGAGTGAATGAGAGTTTTCTAAAAATTTATTCTGAAAGGACTTCGTAGTGTTGGATGAAAAATCTAAGGAACTACTGAAGACAGATAAACGAAGCATTGGAAAACTTCACCAAACCAAACACTACAGTTTCTAAGTAAAAAAATGAATGTGTTTTAATACTGTTTCTTTGTTATTTTCTGTGTACTGTGAAGGGCATTTTCCTGAGGTTTTGGCATTAATGTGTAATTTGCTTGTTTGAGCACTATTATTTTTTTTTTTGTACCTAACAAAACACCATGCCCTGTGGGCTTCAGAAGGAGTAGCAGGTTTTATTGCTAATTTCTGTTATGTGGAATATTTATGCGTGTTAAGTAGGAGTAGAATTTCTGAGCTGTCCCAAGCTGAGTTATCTTTACAGAATATAAAGTGGTTATTTAAGCTGTTGTTGTCTCAGCAGTTTGCTCTGCAGGAGATGGGGCTCAGGCTGTGCCATGAGCTTCCTCCCAGCACCCATCTGGGCTTGAGAAGGAGATGGTGGCTGCTTTCAGCACCAACAATTTGGGGGTTGTGTGTTCATTTCTTCCTTGGGGATTCGGTGTGAAGGTTTGTTTCTGGTAGTGTGGATGATCAGAGGTGTTTTGTGCTCCCCGTACCTGCACAGGTGGGATATTTCCCTGCTGGCACAGGCTGTGGCTCCTGGGGAGGTGCAGGTTTGCAGCTGGGACATCTGCAGGTAGCCATGACTCTTATCATCGCTGTCCGCTGGTGCCTGAGCTGCTCTCACCCTTGGAACAGTGCTTGTGAACTGCTCTGGTTGAAAGGGAACTGAGCCAAAACCCCACAGAAGTTTAGTTTTAGTTTAGGCCTCCCCTGCCTTTGCTTTGTGTGAGCACAGGCACTGCTGGCCCAGAGCAAGAGGTGACTTTTGGGGAAGTGGTGGCAGGGCAGGTGGCTGGTTGGGGTTAAACTGTCTGTGAAATGGTGGCAGGGCTGCCTTCCTCTGCAGTTCCCTCTGTCCCAGAGCAAGCAGTGCTGGGTTCTTGTGCATGTGCACATGGAATCACCACAGCATCTGCCCACTGCCTCCGACTGCCCTGGTGTGGGCAGGGTGTGTCACTGCCTAAAACTCACCTGGGAGGGCAGTAGGACACACCAGTGAATTGCTGTTTTACCAAAAAAATTGCATTCCCCTATATATTCCAACATAAACATAATTTTTAACTTTTTTTTTTTTTGCATAGTGGAGTTACTTCTTTTGTCTGGCTCACGCTGGGGGAGCTCATCCTGCTGTGGCTGCCCTGTGTGCCTCCAGCTCCTGCAGGCTGATTGCATGTTAATGGGCTGACACAGCCCCTCCTGCACGTACCAGGGGAACCATTCCCTCCTGCATCTGTGCAGTGTCCGTAGCAACAGTTGGGATTGCTGTGTGCAAAGGCAAAACTGTGTTACTGTGCTTGAAGTAGTGGCAGTGAAAGTGCAATCCCTGTCACAACCGTGCTAAATGATTATCCAGAGCAGTTTGGAGCTTCTTTTCCAATGTCTGTTTCCTTTGTTAGTTTATTTTGGATCTTGGGCCAACCTTTCTTTTATTTAAATGTAATTATGTAGCCGTTAAGGAGGCCATAGTGACCACCGTGTTTCCATTTGGGTTTCTGTGACAGAAACTTAGAAACTACTGAAACTACCCTCCTGCTGTGTGGGAGATGGGCTTCCAAATGCAGTCTTGGGAGCTCTGCCTTCTCTTGTCTTTTCTTCCCTGAAACTGGGAGGAAAAGTATGGATACAAGGTGTTCCCTGCAGGAGATCTCTTTTTATACATTCTAATAGAAATGTATTCTTGTGAATGTCCTTGTGCTTTCTCAGTTAAGGGAATGACAGTAATTGGGTGGTTTGGAGGAGACTTTTGGTCCTTGTCTCTCTTGGTGAGAAAACTTGTGCTTTAGTTGTTGCTATGGCAGCTAAAATGGCACAATCTTGATTTGGGATCAAATCTGGTAGTACTGAATTGAGTCTTGCTATCCAGTATGGAATACCACATGGAACAGGCTTTCCCTTTCCCTTACTCAAGGTTTAACTGTCATTTGAGCACAAGGCAAACACCTTAAAATGCAGAGTGGTGGAAGGCAGAGCTGGCAGGGCATGGAGCCTGAGATTCTCCCTTTATTGAGCAGCTCCTGGCTGCTGCAGCAGCTGGAAATGCTTTGGCTTTGGGGCTTTTCACAGACTCTTGTGACCCCTGTGTTCAGGTGTGTTGGCTCTGGATGTGCTCTGGGCAGGGGGACTGTGCTGGTGGGTCTCTCTAGGTGGGTTAAGTGAAATTGAACCCTGTGGGAGGAAGAACACGAACCTCTGGCAGGCTGAAATGCCTGGTTTGTGAGGGCATCCGTGTGCCAGGCAGAATGCTGGATCTTTCCTGGCTGCTGGGAAGCTGCAGCTGCAGTGGCTCACATTGCCTTTCCTGGTGTCCAGAGAAACCCTTATCATCTTCCCCAGATGGAGGGAAGCAAGGGGCTTGAAAGAGGCACTTGTCCCACCAGCCTTCTGCAAGATTGATTGGCTTTTCCTAATCCATCTTTTTGATCTCTGCTAACCATCTTGTCTGCAGCTGTAACATCCTCTCCTTTGGATTTATGGACTGCTGCCTGGGGAGAGAGAGCTGCCACTGCAGGCAACCAAGCTGTTGTTTAAACCCAGGGGCTGGTGGGACTGGCCTCTTTTGTTTTGCGAGTTAAATGGGTCGTGTGGAGATCAGAATTTGGCAAATCCCAATGACTTCTGTTAATCCATGAGAGGGGTCAGTGTTCAGGACTTGGGAGGAGCTGGTGTTACATTGGAGTGCTGGAAGTGTATCCAGACAGGGTCATTAAAAGGTACACAAATGTTGCCATTGATTTATTTGTAACTGACTTGTTTCAGCTTTGGTTTTCACACATCTGGTGGACAGGGGAAAGCTGTGGGAGATCTGTTGCTCCTGCTCTGCCCCTGTTTGACCACAGCTGCCTTTCACATTTCTGAAGAGCTGCTTTGGTCACCTGGCCTGTTTTTGGGGGAGGAAGTGTGGTCTGGTGAGTCAAACCTGGCTCTGCAAGGTTGCTTTGGTGTGGGACAGTTTAGTCTGGGCAGCCAAAGCTATGCCCAGAAATGTTCCTGTCTATGAAGAGGAGGTAAGGGGTTGTAAAAGTCTGTGTGTGGTGCTGGGAGAGTGAAAGACTGAAGGGACCTGACCTGTATTTCCTTTTTTTTGTAAGAACTTATCCAGGGTTTCAAACCATTTGTTTGCTGCTCAGGTCTGCAGGCTTTTTGGGCTAACTTTTCACTATCTGTGCTGTGTAGATCAGATCTCACCAAGATCCCACTTTCATAGAATCATGGAATCCCAGATTTGGGTTGGAATTCCCACCCCCTGCCATGGGGGTGTTCCTGGCTCCAAACTCCTGTGCTCAGAGTTGTAGGAACATGGGGATGGAGAAACCTGCTGTAAGAATCGGAACTGTGAAGCTGTTCATGGCTGGAACTGTGCTCCTCTGTTTTCCATAGAATGTTAGATGCTCTTTGAAGTGACTTTTGAGAAAGTGTCTGCTTTCCTTCTGTTATTTTTTCCAATGAAATTTCTTGTTAAAAAGTATTGAACTTCCTCTGGGAACTCATGTTTCAAGTTAAAATTCAGCGTTTAGGTTGAAGACCAGAACTCTGTGAAAAGTTCAGCTGGAGAAGGTTGGCTGCAACAGCTCAATGTGTGTTTAGGTTTGATTTGTTTAAAACTTGTTGTGAAGAGCTTTGGGCAGTCTCAATAATTACTGCAGACTGCAACACTTTACTTTAAATACTTTCCACATTAAAGAGATAAGGATGATTGTGAAAAGCTTCCATTTATGTGGCTCAGAGGATTCCAAGGGCCTCTCAGATGACATAAATACAGGAACATTGGAAAGTACATCCAGGCCAGGAGCAGCACGTAGTGTGCTCCATACCCTTCAGTGCAGGGAGGAGGGAGGGGGAGCAGCCTGGAGCAGGAGGAGGGTGAATGGAGCTGCTCTTTGTGACAGGGAGCACCGTGTGGCATCATCTCGTGACTGGGAACAGAACACAGAGGCTGCTTGAGCCTCGGCCAAAAGGCTTCTGCACGCGGGATTCCAGGACTGATGGAGTCTGTGGGAGGCTCTTCCCCAGGAGCTTCCTCTGCCAAAGCCCTGTGGGTGTCAGAGTCCAGCACGACACACGAGCACAACCTGCCTGCAACCTGAGTCATGGGCACTGCAGCTGGGAAAAATAATATAGAACTCCTGAACTGAGCCAAAAAACCCAAAATCAAAGTCATGGCTGAATTGGAGAAGCTTCAGATCACCTTTAGGGGTGCAGGGTTGGCTTTTGGCTGACAGGGTAAGGTTGGTCAGGCTGCTGGTGCTGCAGCAGAGCCATCAGGAGTCACCATCCATCCTCCCAGGCTGCTGGATTCAGTGTCATCCCCTGGGGCTCTGAAGGATCCAGGCTAAAGCTGCTGCTCTGAGCTCTGGTGTCTGTCTGACCTGGACCAGGGAATCTGCTTGGGATGCTGATGGCAAAGGCTAGAGCAGGATCGGGGATTTGGGGAAGTTTGGAAGTCTGATGGTAGAGGATGGAGCAGGATCAGGGATTTGGGGATGTTTGGAAGGCTGATGGTAGAGGATGGAGCAGGATCAGGATTTGGGGATGTTTGGAAGGCTGATGGTAGAGGATGGAGCAGGATCAGGATTTGGGGATGTTTGGAAGGCTGATGGTAGAGGATGGAGCAGGATCAGGATTTGGGGGTGTTTGGAAGGCTGATGGTAGAGGATGGAGCAGGATCAGGATTTGGGGGGGGTTCTATTCCGTTTGCCTTTTGGTTGCCTCAGACTCCGTATCAGTGCCATAACCAGCTGCCTGAACACAGATGTGATGTCTGTTGCTGTTCAGTGTCTTTTCTGATTAAATTATGCAACCATAATGATGAAATGGGGCTGGAAGTTTCCCTAAGAAAAAGGAAGATGCTCTGTATTCCCTTCAGATCTGTTTCCCCCTTCCCTCCATTTTCCGGAGCCAGCTCTGCTTTGAAGAAATGTAGGAGATCCTACTGGATTTTGTTTGCAAGATTTGATTGGGACCCTGGGAGCTTCTCTGCTCAGCCAAAGTCTGTTAGAGAGCGAAGTGTTTCAGAATGAAAACTTCAGCAGCAGTAGATGTGGAACTGGTTTGGATTTCATTATTCCTAGATAATGTCACAAACTAAGCTCAAAGACCCCTTCTGCCTGGAGTTTCCTCCTGAGGTTGTGCAAAGTCACTTAAATTGGCTGATCTATAGTTGTAGATGTGAATTGTGATTTATTATTATTATTTTTTAGATTGATTTTTTTTTTTTTTACTTTTTAACCCAAGACAAAAGAATCTGTAAATCTGGCAATTTTTGTCGCTTACAGGGGTGTTTTCATGAAGAGCTGTGGGACAAGGGGCCTCTCATGTGCTCTGCTCACACTGCAAGTGTCCAACCCCAGCAGGGGGGAATAGAACTTCCTCCAGGAAATGGTTATGCCAGAATAAGCCTGAATTCACTTTTCCGGTATAATGTGCTTATGTTGATAAAGCAAACCCTGACTCTGCAGGAGCACAGTTTATTGGGAGAGCTGGATCAGCCCAGGGGGGCTCTGCTGGGATAATTCTGCGTGGAGAGAAACGTGAATGTTTCTGTGGGATGTTTATGGATGAGCTGCTGTCCTGGCTTATTCTTACACTTGGCAGATAAGAAATGAGAGGAAAGGGAAGTTCTCCTCCCTCCTTGTGCCCTCCTTTCAGTGCACAGAGAAAAGAGAGAACAAACACACTCTCTTTTATTTGTGTGCTGGGAGGCAGGAGCAGGTTTTAGTTCAGTTGCTTCCCTGGTTTCTAGGCCAAGATTTATCAAAAGAATTACCTGACATTCCTGGGAGGTTGTTTGTGGATGCTGCTGTTTTCTGTAGGGTTTGGGCTTAGGAGCTTGGCGGAAGCACAGCCCCAGATCTGTTCTGTGGTGTTGTTAAATGTGGCCAAGGCCGAGCTCAGCTCCAGGCTCTGTGTGTTCCATCCCCAGTGTCCTGGCTACTGTTGTTGGCTGTTTTTCCTTCTCCATGTTGTAAATGGAATTCCTTCCCAATATCCCATCTAGCCCTGCCTTCTGGCAGTGGAAAGCCATTCCCCCTTGTCCTGGCACTAACTCTCCATATTAAAGTTTCCTCTCCCTCCTGTTTATGAGCCGCTTTAAGGCACTGGAACCTGTCTGTCCATGTGTCCTGAGATTTTTGACCGGGCATCTAAAGGGCTGTGTACTAATTCCTTGGAATGAGAACTTCTGCAGCCCTGGCTGATCCCACGTGCAAGGGAATATGTACAAGGGAAAATGTGTTTCCTCCTGAAAATAGGAAAGCTGAGATACTGGTGGAAAATGCTCCCATTTGACTCAGATTATGTCCTTCCATGTCTTGAAAATGAGATAATTCAACCATTTTCTGTCATCAACCATCAGTGGTTTTCTTCTTCCCTTCCCTTCCTTCCCCTGCCCCCAGTGCTCTGCTTTGTTACCTGTCTCTGCCCTTTGCTACAGAATTTCCCCTGGTAACTCTACAGAAATGACCTTTCTGCAGCACAAGACAAGGGAAATGATTTGAGGGAGCCTTTGCAGTAGTAACTCTGGAAGGGCTGTAGATACAAGACTCCTAATTAAAAGGTCAAAGCCACTCGCAGAAACAAATGTCTAAATATAACCTCAGCTTTGTGCAGATGGACTCTGGTAACTAAGGCTGCACAATCTGGATACAACAATGTGTGTAAGGAACTCCTGTGGCTTCCCTAAAATAGAATTTTTTAGTAGAATGGTGCATACAAAGGCAGCTCCAAGGGCTTTTTTTTAGCATGAATTTGTAATAGTTTGCTAAACCCACTTGTGCTTCTGTTGCTCCTGAGTAAACTCCCAAATGAAATCAACAAACCCCTGTGTCTCATCCTGGTGTGGATGTGTGATGCTCGAGGTTTGGTGTGTTTTGGGTTTCAATTGATGAGCAGTGCTGCATATCCAGGCCTTTTTCTGTGTGCTCTGAGGGTGTTTTTCCTGCACTGACATCCACTCCCACTGTTTATTGGATGCTTTCTTTTGGAAAGCCATTCCCTGTGCTAGAATCTCTCTGCCCATCTGGAGCTGGGAGCCTGTGCCAGATGCTGGGCCAAGGGAATCAGCTCTTCATTGGGAACTTGCAGTCAAGTACCTGCTGCATCCCAATAATCCCCACAGGCTTCAGTCACATAATCCCCAGCCACAGACCCTGACTGCAGGGAATGACAAAGAAATGGGTAGAATGACAGTTCCTTCATGTCAATCAGAGACACTTCAAAAATTTATTTCCTTAAGCCTTATTTTTTCTTAGAGGGCTCGTTTTGATGGCTTTAATGGGTGGAATTCAAAGACTCCTTTGCCAGTATGCTTGGCACCTGTATCCTTAAAAATAGTGTGATTCCTGTAAACTCCTGACCAACAGCACCTGATGTGTCTTTTCTTTTTAATTTCAGGACAAACACCACGATGCTGCTCATGAAATTATCGAGACAATTCGGTAAGTGCTGGGTGGGTGCAGCCTGGCTGGGATCCTTGCTGTGCCTCACTGCAGCTCTGAGAAGGAGTGTCTGGAGTCAGGACATCAGGAGGGCAGCAGTTACCATTTAGCAGCTCTGAGTTATTTCCTAAGATGAATTTGTCTCAAAACAGAGCTCCCTGCCAGATAGATTTTGTTTTATCTTGCCATATTCCATTCTGTTCTGAGCAGAGTTAAAAATGAGTGGTGGTGTTCAGCTTTAATACTTGTGGCAGTTTGTGTTTGAGCTGTGGACAGACAAGGTTAAGGAATCATCCTTGGCTTGATGTGTTATGTCCTGATCTTGCCTCTGCCCTCCCTCTCTGCTTCCACTGTTGCTCTGATCTTGCAGCATTTGGGTTGTTTGGCAATGATCTCCCTGTAGCATTCCTCTTAATCCTACTGATAGAGTTGGAACAGCGTGGGGAAAATGGGAGGATAAAGGTGAAAGACAACTGTGAGGAGCAGGAAGTCAGAGGATTTCCCAACACGGGCTCTCAGGACGTGACTTGCTGTTATTTCAGCAGGATTAGGAGGGGACTTGCCAAAGAACAACTTTTAATAAATGCTACATGAATTCCCCAAACACCTGAGGGATGAGGATGAGTTATCCCCATTACAAAGCTGTTCTTGTTAACTGTTTTAGATCCTTACAGGCTGTCCTTGGCTCAGCTCAGGGCTGTGTCTGCAGCAGGTTTTAATGCTTGGGTGGTGCAGATACAGGTGAGGTAGGAGGTGTTTTACCTGCAGGACCACCTGAGCTCAGAATTTGGTCACATATGGCAAAGGAAGAGGTAAGAGTGAGCCTTGTGTGCTCCCAGTGTGAGTGTGAGAGAGCCAAGTGCTGCATAACATCACTCACATGCACCAAATCAGAACATTTCCCATGGGCTGGGGTGGCAGAGGATGTGGAATGGGGATGGAGCTGAACATTTCTCTTAAAGGAGTTTCTTTTCCTACAAAACAAAACACTGCCACTGCTGCTGCCAGTTTGCTCGGACTGGTGGGGATAAGATCCTGTGCCTTGGGATGTGACATCATTTGGCAGGGGGGTTGTGGAGAAGGCCCTTTCCAAGGGGCTCAGAGGGAGCTGTTGGTGCTTTCTGTGCTGGAGGCAAAGGGAAGCTGTCTCAGGAGGCAGTTGGGTCAAATAATCTTTCACAACTGTGTTTTAAGCAAGGTTGGAGTGAACTCAGTGTCAGAAGCTCAAAGAGCCCACAGTGTTGTTGTGAAAGTGGTGGGTGGGAGAATGCAAGGAAGCCGTTATCTCATCAGGCAGTGGAATCAGGGATTCATGGAATATCCCAAGCTGGAAGGGACACAAGGATCAAGCTGCTGGTAGGCAGCTGTTGGCTGCTTGCTCCTGTGATTTAAGGGTAGGAAGTTTGCAGGGAGAGCCCTGATGCTTTTAGGGGAGATGGGATATACTAGAAAAGAGTCAGCCATACATGTCCAAGCTCTGGTTTTCACTTGCCTGTGTAGTTATTTACCATGTGGGAACCAGCCAGAAGGAACAGAACTGTTGGATCTTTAATCATTATTACTTTTTTTCACCATTTTAATAGTGAAGAATGGAGCAAAGTTCATGAGAAAGAAATTCTGCGATTCCTATTGGAGTTCTTCCTGTGATGTGGAGTTTTTTGATGCTGACAGTGCTCTCCAATTGATACTTGTGGAGGAAAGTGTGTGCAAAGCTTCTGTGGCTTTTAAATTGCCTTTGAAGGGAATTAATCTTCTTCCATTCCACAAGTGAAGCTCTCTCCTGTGAGCTGCCATTGTTGGATGCACTGCAAGTGCTTTCCCTTTCTGATGGCCGCAACACATATGGCTGTGTTAATTCAGAGTATCAAAGGGGTCTTTTATCAAAATAACTTCTTAAAATCTGGTTTGGTTGGGTGTAAGGTGTAAAAGCAGTTGAGATACTGCCCAGAGGAGAATATCCTGGCCACTGAGTGTGGTTGGTGACAGGGTTTTTGGGCTGCTGTGGGAAATGTCTTTTCCACATTCTGCTTTGTCAAAGCTTCCTGCAGCATCAGAATTCTTTGGAAATGCTGCACTTCTGCATTTTATGTTAGATTAACATCAGCCATGACTGTGAGTATTTTTAGACATGTGGAATACATTTATCACCTCGTTTTGAAGCTTTATGCTCCTGCCAGTGTCTACGGGCATCTTGCTGTTTATTCAGTACAAATGTGAGCTGTTGCAGTTTTCCATGATGTCTGCCTTATTCCCAACAATCCTGTGAGCTTCCCTGGGCTGCTGCAATATCCTCTCTTCATGTAAAGCAGTCCAGAATTGAGATAAATTACTTTAACTGGCAATACCTCTGTTCATTATTTCTTCTCTCATTCCAGGTGGGTCTGTGAAGAAATCCCAGATCTCAAGCTTGCCATGGAAAACTATGTTTTAATTGACTATGATACCAAAAGGTGAGAGGAATGTTTTTATTCCCAGCAGGAGTTCAGGCCAGCATGGGCTGTAGTGAACCAGTGTGTAACTGGTTATTCTTAGACACTACCAAGTGAAGTTTTCTCTCAGAACTGGCTGCAGGCTCTGCCGGAGTTATTTTGGTAGGAAATGTGTAACAGCAACATTGGCAAAGGCAGTTGGATTAAGGACATAATTGGAAACTCCACAGAGCTCCAGTGCAGCTCTGCTGTACGTTGAGTTACTCATTGTGAAACCATGATCGGTATCTGCGCCCTTGGAGTGCAGCCAGCCTGGGAATCTCAATGGCAGAGAGGTTCCTGCTCCTGTAGGAACCAGGAATTCCTGCTCTCAGCAGGCCATGGCAGAGCTGGCTGTCAGTGGGAGCTGCACCTTCCCCTCCCTCCCCTTCCTGCTGGCTGGGGCCTGAATTAAAAGGTGAAATTCCCAGGAGTGTTGTGGGCAGTTGGAGGGGTTCTGAGGTGCCTCAGTTACATGGGAATTCACACCCACGAGCAGTACAAAATGAATGTCTGTTATGGGACATTCTCCTCTGGGCTGGGGGAGGCAGATCCTGACCTGTGGTGTGTCTGTGGAGGGTTCTGAGGTATTTTCGATTGTTCCGTTGGAAGACTTGTTAGTCCCTCTCTTCCTCCTGGAAAATGCAAAAGGAACAATCAGGGTCAAGCATCCCTTGTCATTAAAATCCATTAATTCGGATTTGTGGATTACTCACAGCAGCTGCATTAGTGTAATTTTGTGGTTCTGGCATCCTCACTGGGTGTGTTTCACTGGGGACCATCAGTGTGGTTGACAGCAAAGCTGAACAAAAGTGAAACCCCTCTGTTCCCTGAAGTCAACCCCCACTACCTCCCTGCAGCTTTTCAAGGTAGTCACAAACTGGAATTCTGGTAATGGTTTCAGTCTTTTTTCTTCCTTTGAAAAAATTTGTCAGAAAAATCCCTGGCAGCAGATAAGATGAGCCAGGGATGTGAAGGAGAAGCAGCAGGTTATGGAAATGCAGACAAACCCCACTACAGCCTCTTGCTTTTCCCAGTGTGGAAACAAGCACGGGCTGCTGGAATGGAATGGAATGGGCAGAACTCATGGGAGAGGTGTCCTGGCCAGTGTAGCGACCTGGAGGATCACAAGACACTGAAATGTCCCTTCTGATGTCCCCTGGTCCTCCCACCCCTTCCCAGCTTTGGGAATGCCAAATGTGTTAAAAGTAACTCCTTGTATTGTTTTTGCTGCTGCTTTGTGGGTGTGATTACGTAAGGATTGATGTTCCCAGGAATGTACTTACTCTCCTGGCCTGAGATGAATTGATTTAATCCTCTCAGCTCGTGTCATTAGGGCATCTGCCTGGGCTGACCTAATCCCAGCCAGCCCGTGGAGCAATCCCCAGGCTTTCCTGATGGGTGCTTTAGGCTGTGTTCTGGCTCTGTCTGCATTTTCAGTCCCAGAGTGAATTTCTGCAAAAGCATCTGCTTGTCTCAGGACTGATTATTGTGGAGAGATGACAGCAAAAAGGAGAAAAATGTACAGACCTCTTCAATTTCTGTGCAGTTGAAAATATGAGAAGAGGTTCTGAGAATACAGAACTTTACCAGGAAAAAGGGCTGTGCTCAAAATATGACTTATAATAAAGGAACTAAAATTATTTGTTATGTACTCCTGCTCTACTGGGGATTTTATTTAAAGGAAACAATGTCTTAAATCTCTGTATGTAATTACATATCCTGAGAGAAACAAACCCTGAATACCTACTGAGCAAGAGGAATGGAAAGCCTGAGGTTTTACCTTCAAACCTGCCTTGTTTTGAGCTGCCCCTGTGTTCTCCCCCCAGCTTTGAGAGCATGCAGAGACTGTGTGACAAGTACAACCGAGCCATCGACAGCATCCACCAGTTGGTAAGGACTGAATTTGGGCCCTGCCATGGTTTTTGTGTGCCAGGCTGGAATTCAGGCACTGAAGAGCAGCAGAAAGCTGTGACTGACTCAGTGCTGCATTTTACCTGTTCCTGCTGCATCACCAACATGCACTTCCATTTTCTGGGGGGGCTTGAGCTTAGTATTAAACTTATTTGCTTGATCACACCTGGGCAGTCAAGGAGTTAGTGTTGGAGGGGCATTCTTAAAGAAAGAAAAGGAATTAAGCACCACTTTTTGTTGCCAAATTCAGAGCTGTTGCTCTTCCTTGTGCACTTCTGGCACTGTTATTTTGGAAACATATATTGGAAACAGCTGAGTTACCTTTAGGGGGAAGGAAAGGTTTATCTGCATTTAACACAAGGATTTCTCATATAGATTGACTTTTGCACAGGGAAATCTCTGACTTATGGGTACTTAAATAATCCATATGAACTCTCCTGTGTGTTGTGGAAGTGATCCATGGCTTAGGAATTTCCTTGCCACAGTTCAGCTGCTCTGGCCTGTGGGATCACTGGCTAAAGTAGAGTGTAATCTCTTTTCAGGCCAATTTAATGAGTTTTTTGGTTCTCTTACCCCCAAAAAAGGTTGAACTGGAGGAAGTAAAACATGAACAATGAATAATGTTACTGTTCTGCTGAATTTGAAAACAGAGGTGCACTTTTTTTCTCTGCTGTGCTTACGGGAATTGTTTGAAGGGTGCAGTATTATGGCAATAAACCTTTTTTTTGCTGGCATTTTCTTAATTTTTTGGGCCTTAAAAACTTGTGCTTATTTGCATTCAGGCACCTTCATGTTTATGTTGGTTAATAGCTAAATATTAGCAGCTATTCAGCATTTGCAGTTGCTGTCTGAACTGGCAAATCTGATGGGTTAAATTTTTTCTTTTACATCTGAATCTCACAGGAATGTTTAGGAGGGGTCCTGGAGTTGCCCTTTTTTTCCTTTGTTTTTATCAAAGGGGGAGGTAGGCATTTTTAAAACTTAGCTTCTATGCTTAGGGTAGGGGTTTTTTTTCTGAAGAAGAAAGGAAGCTTGATTTCCATCTCTTTCCTGCCACTCCCTGCTTGAGTCCATCTGATCCCTCCCATGTGACAGCTCCTGGAGCAAAATTAACCTGTTCTTGTGTTGACAGTCAACATCAGTTCAGAGGGGATAGCAAAGAAAAAAGGAGTGAACAAACCTTTACACCCACCCCAACTCTATTCAGTGCTGAGCTTTACATTGCCAATTGTTTTTTTGCATCTCTTTAAATTCCCCTTTATCACCTGTGAAATTACCTGTTAATTGAGGTGTGACAGTGCAGAGCAACTGCTGGGGTTCAATTTCTGCCATATCACAGAACGGTTTGGGTTGGGAGGGACCTTGATGCCCATCCAGTGCCACCCCTGCCATGGGCAGGGACACCTTCCACTGTCCCAGGCTGCTCCAAGCCCTGTCCAACCTGGCCTTGGGCACTGCCAGGGATCCAGGGGCAGCCACAGCTGCTCTGGGCTCTCTGTGCCAGGGCCTCCCCACCCTCACAGCCAACAATTCCTTCCCAATATCCCATCTGAATTTCACTTTTTCACTGGGAATCGTTTCCCCCTTGTCCCCAGTCCCTCTCCAGCTCTCCTGGAGCCCCTTGATGCCTTGGGAGGGGCTCTGAGCTCTCCCTGGATCCTTCTCCTCTTCAGGTGAACACCCCCAGCTCTCCCAGCCTGGCTCCAGTTCTGTTCACTGATTTTATCTTTAAAGACCACCTGCAGCCCAAGCTGAGGGAGAGGGGCCAGAAGGGGACTTCCCTCATTGCTCAGCTGGCTTTGGTGCCATCTCCTTGTCCCCACGGTGGGCTCAGTGCTGTCCCTGCTGTCCCCTGCAGTGGAAGGGGACAACGCAGCCCATGAAGCTGAACACACGTCCCTCCAACGGGCTCCTGAGGCACATCCTGCAGCAGGTCTACAACCACTCAGTCACAGACCCCGAGAAACTCAACAACTACGAGCCCTTCTCCCCCGAGGTCTACGGAGAAACCTCCTTTGATTTGGTGGCCCAAATGATTGATGAGATTAAAATGACAGAGGATGATTTGTTCGTTGACTTGGGCAGTGGTGAGTGACCAATAACTCCTTTTTTTTTCTCTTTTTCTTTGCTGTTTGTACTTCAAAAAAAACCCTCTATTTGGGAAGTAAACCAGGACTGGGGATTGTGTTACAGGATAAGCATCTTTTCTAGATAATCCTCAAAGATGCTCCAGCTTTTTATGCCATGGTTAAATGGAGCAAAGAAATGTTCCAGACCTCTTTTCTGGTGGCCGTGAAATATCAGCCTGCAATGCAGAAAACCCTTGTTACAAACCCCTTTGTTTGTGTTGGTATTGTTGGATACACTTGTGGAGAAGCAGCAATGTTAAAAATGATGTTTGACCCATGAAGTTGCATTCCTAAGGATTCATCTGTTTTCACTGGATTTGCTTTATGCCCTTCATATCTGAAAATAGGATTTCTTGACCCTTCCCATGTGAAACACTTGGTGGGGAATCTGAAAATGTAGGGGGTTTTTTGCCTCTGATTTGTCAGTGTGTCAAAAAAGCTTTTACAGTTCACTTGAAGAGTTGTGAAACCCCACAAAATCTAACCCACAACTGCAACAGAGTTGAGTTTTAAAAGGAAATAGATGTGTCTATTGGTGAGGAAGCCAGGTATGACTCAAGCACATGTGCAAGAGAGATACTGAGTAAGAAGATGATGCTTTTTCTTGGTAAAATCTGGTTCAGAACAGGAAAGGATTAATAAGAATTTCCCCTCTTGCTTGATGTGTTCTGAAGTTTTAACACATTTAAACCCAAACAAGAGTGTGTGATACGGGACTTCTGGGGAAAAATAGATTTTAAAAAAATTTATATTTTGAATTTGAAAGTCTGTTTTAAATATGAAACAGTTTTATATATAAACATTCAATATTTATTTATGTTATACATAATAAAACAATAGATTGTAGAATGACTAAATATTAAATAGTACAATAGTAAAATTATATACAGTAATATAAATATATTAACATATTTATATTATATCTATATATAATATAGATATGTATATTAATGACGTACATATATAGAAATACATATTATATAAATAAATATATATATACATACAGGCTCTTCAGTGATTTTCTTACCCCTGCTTCCTCTCTCAGTGGGACTGACTGAAATTTCCTGTCAGGGACTGATGGTCAGATGAAACCTTCAGAAAGACATCAGAGCTGAGAAACTCTTTTCCATCTGGAGGGAAAAAAAACCTCCATAGATTCTCACAATTGTTTGTCCAGGAAGGTTAAAGAAGATCATATCTGGGGCCCTGGAGTGCTGCTGCTTGGGTCACAGGCCCGTGGCAGATACTTTGATCTGCTCTCCCCAGAAATAAATCAGGTGTTTCTTGCTCTGCTTTTGGGGCTGAGCAGCACCAGGGGAGTGGGGATGACCTTGGGAATGCCCAGTGCCTCCAGTGTCCATCCCAGCTGGGAATGTCAGACCCTGGCTGCTGAAACTGCCCCCAGCCCAGTCCCACAGCTCATCTGCTTTTGGTGTGTGCACTTTGCTCTGAAAGCTTCTCCCCCTTGGCAGTGAAAGCCCTCTCAGCTCTGGGGTTTTTGTTCCCTGCAGGTGTGGGGCAGGTGGTGCTTCAAGTGGCTGCAGCCACAAACTGCAAACATCACTACGGAGTGGAGAAAGCTGATATTCCAGCCAAGTACGCCGAGGTGAGTGAGCCTGGGCTGGGCTGGGCTGGGCTGGGGGTAGCTGCAGGCACTCAGTGCTGCAGGGTGGCAAGAGCTGGGCTGCAGGAAAAGCAGAATTTCAGCCCTGCTGCATTTCTACTTCTCAGTCCTGCAGCAGTGAAATACCAGCCTGCAATGCCAGGATGTGCTTGAGGAAAGGAATGTGTCCAGTGGGGAGTGCTCAGGAGGAGCACTGACATCTTTGTAGAGTGATTTCAGGCCCTGAAAGCTCTTTAACAATAATGCCAGGGCCTGTTCACAGGGGAGTGCAGTATAAGCTTCACCCAAATTCCTGCAGCCATTCTGTGTCTGGTTGAGCTGCTGGTGGAGGTTTCCACCATCTCCAAGTTCCTCAGTCAGTGGGATCAGAATTCCTGCTGGTCTTCTCTCAAAGTCACAGAATAGTTGGAGTTGGAAGGGACCTCTGGAGATCATCCAGTCCAAGGCAGGCTCCCCTGGAGCAGGTGACACAGGAATGTGTTCAGGTGGGTTTGGAATGTCTCCAGGGAGGGAGACACCTCCAAATTTGGATCAAATCCTAAAGATCAGCTGGGGCCAGGTTGCTGGAAATGTGGTGATGGGGATGTGTGAGGCACTGTGCTATCTGGAGATGGGATTTTGTTCCTTCTCCCCTCTTTGGGCAGTGGAAAGCAGCAACAGCCCTCACTCCTCTGCAGCCCTGCTGTGTCAGGGTGCAGTTTGAAGCATTCCCAGTTGCTGTGGGAAGCAGGATTCTCCCTCTGGATGCTTTGCCTGCTGCCTTCTGCCTCCTCAGTGACCCCAGCAGACCTGGCTTTGTCCCGGTTGTCCCTTTGCTCCCTGGGCTTAGGCTGGACCTCCTCCTTGTGGGATTATGTACCACAACTTAAAGCTGGGCCATTTTAGTGCTGGGCAGTGTAAGGGCTTTTCTTAGAACATGGAACTTCCATCTGAAGGGAGGGGTGAAGATGCCAGCTTTGCCTTGGCCCTAAAGAAGTGAGGGTTTGCTTTTTTAAGGGAACTGAACAGCAGGAGCTCTGTGTCTTCCTGTTCTTGGAATGTTAATGGCACAAAACCTCCAACCAGACAGAATTCTTGGGGGTCAGTGAGTGCTTCAGAGCTGTGTCTCCATTGCTTTGATGGAATTGGAAATATGAGGTGTCCTAATAGCTGCTTTTGGTTTTCCTCCCTCTTGCAGACGATGGACAGAGAGTTCAGAAAATGGATGAAATGGTATGGGAAGAAACATGCAGAATACACAGTGAGTGAAACTCAGCTGCAGATCAGGACCCACATTCATGTGCAGAGTTTGTAAAGTCCCCTCCAGCCTTTCTTCCGGCACCAGCAGTTGAGCCACAGCTGCTTCCTGGCTCTTACCTTGATCCTGGCCATGGTGTTTCCAATGTATCCTCCCAGACCCCTCTCTTTGTCTTGCCTGATGTGGGGCATGGTGTTACTGGGAGCACTTCCAGGTCTTTCCAGAAACTCTTGGAAGATTTATTCTTCTAAAATGTTATTCTGACTGGGGCTGCCATAAGTCTTCTGTGTTAAAGCCCCTTTTCCTTTTTCCCTCTCTTCTCTCCATGGATTGGGATTTTTGCCAGATATAGCAGCTCTTCCTTTGGGTTCTGAACTCTCTTGCTGGAAATAAAAGCTGAAGCTTTGGTACTGCTGGCAGGGGAAGGTGTGGCCACCTGGGCCCAGTTCTGGAGGGGATGGGGGAGCAGGGTGGAGGTTTTGGCTGGATGGAGGTTGGAGCAGGAAGCTCCAGGAGCAGTGAACAGGCTGGATGGTTCTCAGGGGAGGGTGGTGGGTGGTTAGTTCTGATTTGGAAGGGTTTGGAATTGGGTGCTCTGAGGGTGGAGCTGGAGCAGGAGGAGTAAATGGGTCATCATGGGGAATCCTCCTGCCTGTGGCAAGGGTTGTGTTGGAATTTCTTTATGTGTTTTTTTATCTCTGAGGATGTTTTGCACTCCAGGGATGGTGTGAGGCATGTGCAGATCCATGCACTGTCCTGAGCCATTCCTTCCCTTTTCCCTTTCTTCTCCTTTGTAATTGTCATTAAGAAAATCTGCTCCCTGCTTAATCACTTCCCAGTCAGGAAATGGATGTACAGTAGGAACCCACTGGAAGTTTTGAAAACACATCTATTTGTGCTTCTGCCACTTTCCCATGGTCAGGGAAGAGGCTGGCTGGGTCAGGGGTATTCCCTAAAATCCCAGGGAAACTGGGGCCCTGCTCAGAGGTTGCAGCTGGCCACGTGTCCTGCACCCAGGTGGGAGCAAGGATTGGGGAACTGCTCCCTTCAGTGCAGAGCCATCCCTGCCATGTTCCTGGCATGGTGTGATCCCTGTGGCTGCAGCATGCCAGCACTGTGGGATGGATCAATGGCAGGCTGCAGCTCACCAGCCTTTATTTCCCCATTTTCTGTCTGCTGGCATCCTTGGTGCTCTCATCTTGCAGTGAAGCTGCCCCAGCTCTCCCTTTGGGAAGCAGGCTGGAAAAGGTGATGGTCCCACCTGCCCCCCTGAGCACTTCCCTCCTGGAATTCCTGTTCTGGATTGTGGGATTCCCTTCCAGGGGATGCTGGGGGACTGCTCTGCAGCAGGACTGATAATTCCTTCCTGCTGTGGAAGCACTGGGAATGCTGTGCTTTTCCTGAAGTGGCCATATGGCATTTTTCCATTGTGTCACCCAGCTGGCACAACATGAAAGGAATTGTTCCTGAGGATGCTCTGCTTCTGAGCTGGGTAATTTAAGGAATAGGAAAGGAACTTGGACTAAAATATTGGAAGCATATTGCTTGCCTTAGGCAGCATTTCCATATTGAGCATTCCAAGTGACAGAGTCTGGTGCTATATTGAAACAAAGCTACTTATTTTTGCCAGGTTCTTTGGCTTTTATAACTCTGTTTTTCTGCAGTGTTTAGAGTAAAATTTCCCTGAATATGCAATCTGGGGTTTTTTTTTGGGAAGAGTTGAACACTTGCAGCACTTCTTGTCTGAAGTAAAGTTGGTTTTCTGTCACCTTGGAGTGATGCTTGAACACAGATTTTGGGCTTGCACAGAGGGCAGATTTTGTTTAGTTTTTATTCATCAAATAGACTTTTGCCAGGCAGTTTCTTTTCTTTAGGAACTCCTTAGCAGCATCTGCTATAGGTGAATGTTAAACACAGAGCAAACCTGCTGGTGATGCAGCTGGAGGACACAGGAAGATGTGGAATTAAAAGCCCAGCATCTTTTTCTGTCTGGAAAACAGCTTTGTCCCTGCAAAATGCTTCGTGAGGTCCCAAAATTCCAAATGTTTGAGACAAAATAAGCACAAATTGAAATAATCTGTCATCACCAGAGCTCAACTCGTGAATTCCACTCCAGTGTTACAGGCAGTCATGTGAAAAATCAGTGTTTTGAGAAGAATCAAGTGCTGGAGGAGGGGAGGGCTTGGCAGAAGTTCGGTGGGAAGAATCTCCAATCCCACCTGCAGCTCTGGCTGAACTTTGTGGATGGTGGTTCTCCCTTGCTGGAAAAGTAAAAACAGTGGGTGCATAAGGCAGGAATAAATCCTGGAGCTGGGCCTGCAGGGTCGTGCTGGGATTTTAGGTTATTTTAACAGTCAAGATTCCAGCACAGTTAGAGATTTCCATTTCAAATGGATTTTGGGTTTTCCCTGAACAGGGATCTGCTGAGAAGTTGACTTTAGCAGAGTGTTCTGTGCTTGTTTGGGTTTGTGCATCTCAACAATTCCTTCTTTCTTGGGAAATTGTGATCTCTGTAGCTTTTCACTATCTCCAGTCTTCCCACCTCATACAATTTCTCTGAGAAATATTTTCTGTCCTTTTTGTCTGTTGCAGCAGTCCAGGAGATTCAGAACCTCATGATATTTTTGTAACCTGCCCCAAATCCTCCCAACAGGATTTTTTTCAGGTTACCATTAAAACAAAGTTGCTGAGAATGTAAACAAACAAAAAACCATGACTCCCCAAAACACTCCAAACAATCAACTTGTGTTTGAAAAGCCTTGGAGAGAAGGGAAGTCACTGTTCCCTCACCAAATTGTTCTGCAGCCTTCAAATTCACCTGCCAGCCTTCCCTACTGGATTGCTCTTGTTACTGCTGCAAGTTCTGAGCTTGGACATGAATTCTGGAGAGCAAGGCCCAGTGACAACATTTAAAATAAACCCTGATTGTCCAGGTGGATTTCTACCCTATCTTGTCCACAATTAAATAAAAAAAAATCCCTCTTGAGCAATGGTTCCACACAAATTGCAGCCTCAGTTGTTCTGTAGTCACTCAGTGATAAAAGCACATTAAAGTGCCCCAGCTGCAGGTGCCAAAGTGTCCTGGGGGGTGTTGGATGCCCCTGGCTCTGCAGAGCCACAGCTGGATCATCCCTGCAGCTGGAGAGGGGCAAGGTCCATGTGGGGCATGAGAGGAGGGGGAGGAATTTGCTCCTCATGCATTGGCTTGGGAGGCTCCTGATCTCCAGCTGTTGTTGGTCACCAGTCTCATAATCCTCTTAAATGAATATTTACATCCCCTGCTCTGCTCTGTGAATGTGCAAATCCTGCTCATTTAGGGAAAATCAGGTTCTTTGCTGCTCTTCTCTCCTCCATTCCAAGGAAAGGATCCTCATCCTCTAGAGCTTTTCATCAACTTCTTCAGCTTTTTGGACTGGAATGTCCCACTTCCAATACACCTTCCTTTGTTCCAACTCCTTTTATCTTCTCCTTTCTCTTCCCATGGAACTGAGAAGTTTCCAAGATTAACTTTACCCCACTCTTTCCAAGTAAACTTGTCTGAAGGAAGCAGGAGGCTTTTGGAAGGTCATTAGGCCTGGCTAATTAGAGAGTCTTTCTTGGGGAATTCCTGCATATGTGCAGCCATCAAATTAAAACCCGGCATGGCAATTAAGAGGCAGATGGGTTTTCATGGTTTCTAACTGTAAATATCCTCATGTGGCCTCAGAATTGGAGCCATCTCAGGTATCTGGGGCAGGAGGCTGAGCTTGCTGAGTAGCACAAAATGCTTCTCTTCCTGGGCTCCCCTTGGAGAAAGGTTTTGGTGTTTTTTGGTTTTTGTTGAGTTCTCAGTGCCTGGGACCTGTTGTTCCCTTTTCCTGGGAAATCACAGAGCAGACTTGCTCATGATACAGCTTGAGGGCACAGGGAGATAGGGAATGGAAAACCTGGCATCTTTGTCCTTCTGGAAACTTTGTCCCTGCAAAAGTCTTCACGAGCTCCCAAAATTCCAAATGTTGGAGACAAAATAAGCACAAATGGAAGGATCCCAGGCTGAGCTCAGAGCAGTTGGGAGTCGGTGCAGTCCCACATTGGACTCTGCTGAGAAGCAGGATTAGTTTTGTGTTTATTTACTCAGGGTTGTTATAACAGAATTCCTGCCCTGCTCCATAAAAGCTTCTTTTAGCAGGAGGTGGCAGTGATTATCAAAGCAGGAGCAGGAAGCAGGTCAGCATTCCCAAAGGTGGGATTTGGGCTGGATGGAGACCTCTGTCTGCTCCCAGCAAACCCCAGAAGCTTCTTGTGGCTGGAGTTGGTTCAGCCCTGGGGGTCAGGGGTGAGTTTTGGGCATGGCTCAGTGCAAGCCTGGCTCTGTGACTCACAGGTCTGTGCCTAAATCTGGGGTGCCTGTCTGCCTGCTTTTCCTGTTCTGAGCAGGAGCAGGGAGTTGTGTGGCAGTTCCAGTGCCCAGGACATGGTTTGTGCTGCTGACTGACATCACCTGTACCTGCAGAGCTCCTTGCTGCTCTCAGGGAAGGATGAGCCAGCTGTTTGCTCCCAATAGTTTTGTCCTCTCCATTTCAGCAGGAAATTTGCTGTTGTGGCATTTGAAAAGCCCTCCAAACGTCCCCTGTGGCTTTGAAATGATGCCACATTTTGGAGGTTTGGATTGGTGCCTCTGGTTATTTTTGAAAAGAACAGGGGCCTAAAAATAACCGTGTGTACTTTTCCAGGCAGAAATGCTGGGTTTTTGGGAGCCAAGTGTTTGCACGGAGGTGGCTGGAATGAAGCATCCTGCCTGGAAATTTATGGCTCTGTGGAGCCTCACCAGAGAGCCTCCCTGTCCAGCACTGGGGTGAGAACCCAGCCCTCCTCCACAGCACAGGGGCCTGACCTTCCCAAATTCCTGCTCTGCTCCACGATGAACTCACACCCTCTGTGCACCCCTGGCTGCCTCTCCCTGCTGCTTTCTAGCCAGTTGCAGGAAGAGTTACAGGAATCAGATGCTGCTGAGTGTATTCCTGCAGTGTCTGTTTGGAAAACCTGAATAAAAACCTGGTCTGGCTTCTAAATTTAGAAGCAATGCAGGCAGCAGCTCTGGAGGCGATTTCACTGAGCTAATTATCCTGTTAGATAAAGCATCTCCTGCATTGTCAGATGAAAATATCTGTGTTACAGATGGTCCCTTCCATTCATTATTCACTAAGAAGATTAAGTTTCTGAGAGAGAGGAGGAACAGGATGAGGGAGGGGACGGTGGAGGAAGAGATTGAGTGTGGCCCTGTGGCTGTCAGGGTGTGGATGTGTCCCCTTCTCCCTGAGTGACCAGCATGGACCACATTCTGCTGCTTCAGCTGCTGCTGCTGCTGCCCTGGGGCAGGGATTAATCAGCTGGACTTGCCTTTCCAGTTCTTGTTTCACTCTCAAAATTATTGCAAACCACTGAGCTGAGTGGGATTCTGGGGGATTTGTTTGGATTCTCTGTGTCAGTTGATGGGTAAGGAGCTCGTTTCCTTCTTTTAGGGAATCATTTATTGATCCCTGCCCCAGGTAAGGAGTTCCAAGAGTCAGGCAGCTCAGTCCCTCTTAGAGGGGACTGATCCAGGAATCACTGCCTTGCTTCCAGAGGGAAAAAATAACCCATTTTCTCCCAGCCACAGTTGATCATCTGATTATTTCTGTACTCCAGTGTTTTTCCTGGTGAAGTTTTTCCCTTGACTCTTGGCTAAGCATGAGCTGGGGAAGCATTGCCATACAAAAATAGATGTGTTTAAGCTGGGCTGTGGTTCATTTGAATTGTTAAATGGCTCTGGCTGGCAAAGTGTTTGTTCTCCATGGGTGAGATCAGGTTAAAACCTGGAGATTTTGGTTTTAAGTGCTCTTCTAACCACACAGACAGGGCAAACACACAGTGAAACTGGACCCAAGTGAAGCCTAACAGCCACTCAGGTTGGATTTCAAGACCTTTATATGAAGTTCAGCATTTCAGAATTGTTTCATGTTATGCTGGATCTTTGTTCCCTTGCAGACTGTGGTGTTTGAATTGTGCTTCCTGGTTTTCCCAATGGTTTTCTTTCCCTGGTAGTGTATGAAAACCCTGTGGAGAGGTTAAAAACCAGTGGTGTGGAGGATGCCACAGAGAAGCTGACTTGCAAAAATGGTTATAAAATAAATAGATTTGCCTGTCATGTGGGTTTTCTTTGACTCTGCCTTGGTTACTCAACCATGGAACTGTTCACTACAAGAATAGCTAAGGCTGAGACAAAATTATCCCTTAAAATCCATCTAGAGATGGTGTCCACATATAGATATCCAGAAAAAAATCTTTCCTTATATGAGGTGAGAAAAACTCTTCTTAGAACTTTCTGGATGTTGAGTCTCTGGTTTAGATTCTGACAGTACCCAGCAAGATGTCCTTGGGTTGGATCTTTGAGTCCAGCTTGTCCTTTGTTTTTATTACATCAGGGATGTCAAAGGTGCTTCCCCTCCCAGCAGGTGGGAGATCACAGGTGGTAATTCTGGTTTAACTCTGATTTCAGCCCAGCTGGTGGAACAGGTATTTCTGAACAAATTGAGCTGATCTCACCTGCTCTGTTCAGTTTGTAACTCTTAAAGGTCTTGACAAAGTTCTTGAGAGCCCTGAATGTCCCCTTTTCTCAACCCTCTGGTGTAGCAGCAGGACAGTGGGATGGTTTTCCCCTTCCTTTCCTCCTGGAAGCAGCCCCATTTCTGTTGGCACCTGTGGCTTTGTCCTTCACAGTGGCTCAGGCAGCTTCGTCCCCCTCTCTGTGTCTCTGAGGGGCACCAGGCCCTGGTGGCCCCTTGGGTGTTCCCAGACTGAGCCAGCCCTGAGGAATGGAGGGTGTTCCAGTGCCTGCACTGCAGTGCTGACACTTTGGAGATGTCACTAATGAGAATTAGTGCTGCCCTGTGAAATCCTCACTCCTTCCCATACAGAGAAATCAGTGCAGGAAAAGGATCCTCAGCAGTTGCTGCCATTGCTTTGATGTTGCTGAGGTTCTGGCACAAAGCATCATCTTCAAAGGGTGTCATCAGCATTAATTATAGAGTTGCACCTCATTTTTTCCCTCCTCCTCTTATCTTCCTCCCCCAACCCTCCTCCTGCCTGACTTGTGGCACAGCAGAAGAGTGTGGCCCATGGACTCCTCTCATTTCCAAAACACAGCTGAGAAAACATCAATCTGTGCAAGAGCTCTCTGTTCACCTGGGACTTGGTGTGGTGTCATCAGAAAGGTGCCCCACGAGCTACTGAAGTGAAAACTGTATTTATTTTCAAACAATGACTTTGTGTTACTTCATTTCCAACTTGAAAATGTTACAAGTGGTCAAGGTTTATATTTAGCACCACAAAAATCAGATTCTTGTTTGTGCAGTGCAGCAAGAGCCTGATTTGGGAGCCAAGGCTGTTTCCAATCCATGCTCAGCTCCCTCTGCTGAGGGGGGATCACCAGCCTTGAGGGGCTTCAGGAGGCATTTGCTGATCAGTTTTGGAATGAGTGCCAGCACTTCTGGCTTCTCCATGGAGCAGCCAGAGATCCTTCTCTGTTCTTCCCACGCAGGAGAGCGGCGGAGGGTGGGAGCAGGGAGGGAGAAAGCTCTGGGATGTGAGGAATGAGCAGGGTCAGCTCTCCCTGCTCCACCTCTGCCTTTCCAAAAGGCTCCATTTGTCCCTGGTTGTGGGGTCAGGGAGCTGCTGCAGCCTGTTTGTCCCTCTCTGAAGTGAGCAGGAGGGAACCCTGTTAACTCCTCTGTGTTTCTGTGTTCTTTGTCTCCTTTCAAGCTGGAAAGAGGTGACTTCCTCTCAGAAGAATGGAGAGAGAGGATTGCAAACACAAGGTACAGTACAGCAATTGAATGCTGCTTTCTGAGCTGGAGATTTGGGAGTTTGTATAATGGAAATTGGGAGGCTGGCCAGCTTTTTATATAGAATTTCCATAGCAAATACCCAAAGTCTATCTGGCAACTCTTACATTGGCCCCTTTAGATCCTGTTTTCTGACTAGAATGGCTCTGAGTGCACGTCCCATGATATTCCATACAAGGGTGTATCCAAAATAAATTCTGCTTATGAGAGGAGCACAAACCTCCATTTGTTTTGCATATCCCTATAGTTCATGTCAAATATTCTGGCAAAACACTCATTCTCTTGGCTATTGGGGCACACAGGCTCACTTTCCTGCTAATAAAAAGGAAAAGACCCGAGTGAGTTTGTTTCAACTTGAAATGAAAGTTCATTTAAACTAATTGTCTTGAAGATTTATTTATGTGGAGAACTGCACAGAGGGTTGAGCTCCTTTCTGTGGGAGCAGAAAGGGAGTAAATTTGTTAAAAGCCATAAAAGTCGTCTGTATTTTTAAAGCTGTGCATTCTTTCAGCCTTATGGGTAGAAAAAACCCTCTTTATTTTTATATGACCTTCTGGGCCACCCTGTTATGTGGGGGAATGGAAGGCAGTTGTCAAAGAGGGCTCTGAAAGCCTTCAGAGTTGTGGCAATTTCTGGATTGTTCCCAAAGCTCTGGTTTTGAGAGCCTGGAGGAGGCGTCTGCCAGGCTGGTGACTCCTGCAGGATTCTGTCCCTCACTTTATTCTGGAGGTGCCTTTTCATTTGTGGACAGACTCATCCCAGCCTTGCAGCTCACTCGGGTTTGGCTTTGGTGCTTGTTATTCCAAGTGCAAACTCCTCTGCTGCCCGGGCAGCTTTCCTCAGAATTAATTAAAATTTTTACAGAAATATTTGGCTGCAGGAGCTCTGGCTGCACCCAGAAGTGCTGGGAGATGTTTGGTTTGTGTGGTGTGGCACTCACTGCGTGTCTCAGTGCTGCTCCACCTCACTCTGGTGCAAGATCAAGGAATTTTGGAATGGTTTGGGTTGGAAGGGACCTTAAATCTCATCCAGTGCCACCCCTGCCATGGGCAGGGATGCCTTCCACTGTCCCAGGCTGCTCCAAGCCATTCCCAGCCTGGCCTTGGACACTGCCAAGGATGGGGCTGGTGCCAGGACATGGCTCCCTGTGTATTCCAGGGGATCCCTCTGCCTGTGGCTTGGCAAAACCTCCTGGAACGAGGGCTGGGCCCAAGGGGGATTGGGGGTTGCTGTGCCCTGCACGCACTCACAGAGTTCTGTGCCAGAGTGAACACTATAAAAACACGCTTCTGCAGTCTCTGGCTTTTTCCCTTCCTCTCCTGGATGTTTTCTAGTCCCATTAATGTGTTTGGCTCTTTTGCAAGGCCCTTTTTTTTTTGGCACATGGGAAGGAGGAGGAAGAAACCCCTGCTAGCTTTACTTGCCAGGCAGGGTTCCCCAGATTTCCAAGAGCAAGGCGTACCAAGAATAACTTTTTTTTTCCCGTGGTGCATAAACATTTTTTTCGTTCGTGGTTTTTAATTGCTTTGACTGCTGCTCTTAAACTCTGTGTCCTTGTTGAACATGTTTCATGTGTGGAGGCACTGGGAAGGGAGTTTTCCAGCAAGGGAATCAGTTCTTCATGTGGGAACAAAAGGCCAGGATGGCTTTTACACTTCATAGAATCCTGGAATATCCTGAGCTGAAAGGATCCCACCAGGATCCTCAGTCCACCCCCTGGCCCTGCACAGACACCCCAAATTCCCACCCTGAGCATCCCTGGCAGCGCTGTCCAAACGCTCCTGGAGCTCTGGCAGCCTCGGGGCTGGGACCATTCCCTGGGGAGCCTGGGCAGTGCCCCAGCACCCTCGGGGGGAAGAACCTTTCCCTGAGATCCATCCCAAACCTCCCCTGAGAAGTTCATTCAACAGGGAGCTCAACCACTTCCAAGAGTGTTGAGGACTCTTGTTGTAAATGGGCACCAGGGACAATTAGACCAGGCTGATTAGACTAAAGGGGTGTTTCTTTTTAAATCTGTGACATGTTCTGTTTTTTTCCCAAGCCCTTTTATCATTTGTGGGATTCTACCTCAGTGCAGATTTCTTTGCTTCCATATGATTTTTTTGTTTCTCCACAAACAACCCCTGCCCCCTCTCCCCCCCTTTGAATTTCCAAAAAGAAAGATGCAATTTCTCTGTTGTGGGTAGGGCTGAAGTGCTGGGTTTAGGATGGGGAAAATGTGCTGAGATGTCACTGTCTGATGGAATTACAGGGAATTTAGAGCTGGAAGAGAAACAGGGTGCCCAGAGCAGCTGTGGCTGCCCCTGGATCCCTGGCAGTGTCCAAGGCCAGGTTGGATGGGGCTTGGAGCAGCCTGGGACAGTGGAAGGTGTCCCTGCCATGGCAGGGGTGGCACTGGATGAGCTTTAAGGTCTCTTCCAACCCAAACCATTTTATGATTCTAAAATACATTTTGATATTTTGCTGTAATATTTGAAGTCCCCACCAAGAAGCAGCAGCATGAAGCAGTTGCTCTCCATGTGTTGGGTGGCAGGAGCTGTAGAGTTGGGGACAGGTTTGTCCATGGCACAAGTGGCTGGGAAGGCTCCAAGTGGCCATGGGGTGGTTTGGGGTCCTTGTAGGGTGTTCCTGGCTCCCTGACCTTTCCCTGGATCCTTGTTTTGCAGTGTTATTTTTGTGAATAATTTTGCCTTTGGGCCTGAGGTGGATCACCAGCTGAAGGAGCGCTTTGCCAACATGAAGGAAGGTAAATGCAACTGGAAATGTTTTTCCCTTGGTTTCCTGATTCCTGTGGGGGCTGGGGTGGGAGGGGGGCTCAGTTCCAGCTGGCAGAGCCAGGCTGGGGGTTTGTTCTGTGCCTTGGGGCCAAGTATCTGCACCACACTGGGATTTCTACTTCCCACCTTTGTGCCTGCCCAGACCTGCCTGGCTCCTTGGAGCATCCCTTCTGCAGGGCAGACTCTGGAGCAGGGCTGGGGTGGGAGGAGCTGATGGTCCCTCCTTCCCTCTTTTGGGAGCCTACAAAATACACAACGGCCAAGACCAAACTTCCTGAATCCCTGGGAGTGTCCAAGGCCAGGCTGGATGGGGTTTGGAACAACTTGGGATGGTGGAAGGTGGCGGGGGGATGGCACTGGATGAGCTTTTAAGTCCTTCCAACACAACCCGTTCCATGATTCTTGGCTGCAGAGGCCCAGCTTTGGAAGGCCAGTCTGTAATTCCATGCAGAATTCATCTCCTGGCTTCTCCTGGTCAGAGTTGTCACATTTAGCACTGGGTGTTTAATCCTGAGTATTGAAATACTGGAGTCTCCATCCCTGGAAGTGCCCAAAGTCATGGGGATGTGGCACCTGGGGACAGGGTTTAGTGGTGACCATGGTGGTGGTGCTGGTTGATGGTTGGACTTGATGATCTTGAAGGTCTTTTCCAACCTAAATGGTTCCACAGTTCCATAAAAACAGGGACACTGTCACTGGATACTCCTGAGAAGCCTCACTGCAGGCTGGGGACACCCACTAACCCCACCATGGCCTCTCATTGCCCTGGGTGTCTTTTCTTTGCTCTTAACCACTGGGATAAGTAACAATTTACTTGGTTGTGGCAGAAATGACAGAAATAACAATTTCTGAGAAGAAAAATGTGTGGTGTGAACAAAGCAGCTGTGGCTTCCCATGGCCAAGCCTTGTGCTGAAATAAATAATGTGACTTTTGGGCTCTGCTGCAAACCATAAAACCCCCAAATCTAAGCTGTTTTATTTAATTTAACTGTATTATTTTTTAGCTTTCAAACTTGTTTAATGGTGGCTTGAGAGCAGTGGGAAGGTGGGGATGGTTCAAGAACCCTTTACAATGACAGAACCTGATTTCTCTTCCCAGACTGTGCTCAGGCTCTGCCTTGGGCTGAAAGACCCCAAATACCCATGAAATGGAGATTAGTGGCCTCTAAATAAAAGGGCACTGGGGGCTTGTGTATAAAAGATCCCAAGGAGGAAGGAGATAATTGAAATTTCTTTAGATTGCCACTGAGAATTAATGTGCTCTTTTTGTTTCCAAGTGTTTCAAATCTGTCATTTTAAAGTGATCCTTGAGGTGTCACCTGGCAGGAATCACAGATTGCCTTTCTTGGGGCTGTCAGAATGAGAATTAAGGGATTTATTTCTTTTTTAATGCTATACAAGGGGCAGTTTTATAGGGCTGCCCTTTAGGGCTCTGTACTGGGTTATATTTGATAAGTAGTTATTTCTAGAACAAATAATGGAGCTGACTGTGCTTTTTGTTTTTTCTCTTCTTTTTCCAGGTGGGAGAATTGTGTCCTCAAAACCTTTTGCACCTCTAAATTTTAGAATTAACAGTCGAAACTTGAGTGGTATGATTGCCCTTTTTATTGTTCATTACAGTTGTGGATATTCATTATCTGAACATATCTGGAGGGGTGTTGTTGCTTTTTAGAGCTCTTTAAATAAGTAAAACGTGTGCTACAAACAGGGAGAATTGTGTGAATAAATGGTAGGGCTTGATCCCTTTCTGAGCCCATATTGTGTTTGGGAAATACCAATATCAGATGAGCTGGTGTGGGATGTGCTGGGCCTGGGGCTTGTTCCAAGTGACACTTCCAGGGCAATGCCATCCCCAGCCATGGCCAGTGTCCTGCACATGGGACAGGGAATGTCACTGCTCTGCTGCCTTTGTGCTGCCCCACAAGGTTCTTCAAAATATTTTATTCATCATGGCTGTTTTTGGTGCCTGAGCATGACTTGAGTCACGTCTCACCTGTCTATCAAATACTCTGATCTTGAGTATGAACACTTAAATAATTTATACAGAACACTGGAAAAGATCGAGGTTTAGGAAGGAGGCACCAGTTCCCTCAATGCCACTTTTGTCCTTAGTAGTTCCATCTGTAGGAAGAAGGAGAAATGTGGAAAGAGTTGGGACAAATGCAAACAAGTATTAAAATGTGGTTAAAATAGTGGTTGAGGTTGCTGAATCCCAGACCTTGCTTTTTGCCTCTGCTGGGTCATTTGTGTTTAATTAGAAACGTGCCATAATTTCTCCTGCAGCCCTGCTACTCTCTCAGTGCTTGTGGGAATGTTTAAGGCACATCCCATAGCTCTTAATGCTGGAGAACAAAACAAATACAGACAAGAAAGCAAACCCAAAACATGTTTGTGCCCAGCCCAAATATGGGGCAGCTGCAGCTGACAGGGGCTGGGCTGGGGACGTGCTGGGGCTGTTGAGTCCAATCCTGTCACACACATGTGTTGTTCCTTGGAAAAGCTGCGTGGGACACAGTTCTGGCCAAAACTGAGCAGCTCACTCTGGGGTGGCTGGTTAAAGGTACATCCCCCACATGGTTATTTCCTGTGGGGTGCACGTAGCATGAGAGGCAGAAATTCCCTTCAGACTCCCAGCAGTGTTTTCCTGTCAGATCTGCAAACCAGATTTCTCTGTGTTGGTCTCAGCTGAGCTTTTCCTCCCACAGATATTGGCACTATCATGAGGGTGGTGGAGCTGTCACCACTGAAGGGCTCTGTGTCCTGGACGGGGAAACCAGTCTCCTACTACCTGCACACCATTGACAGAACCATAGTGAGTACCAGGGCTCCTGTGGGGCCAGGAGCCTCTGCCCTGCCCCAGGGCAGCGTTTTCCCATTCCAGATCCTTCTGCCTGGGGCTTGTGTTTGTGTCCCTTTGTGGATTTACACACCTGAGCGACTCTGACTGCTCCAGGGCAGCATTTTCCAGCTCCACATCCTTCTGCCTGGGGCTTGTGTTGGTGTCCTTTTGTGGATTTACACACCTGAGTGTGCAAACTGACTCTGACTGCTCCAGGGTTCCACACTCCCTGGGGTTAAGAGCAGTGCTGATTCACTGATGAAATTCCTCAGAATTGGGGTCTCCTGCTGTAATTTCCTCACTGAGGAGAGACTCAGTGGGGCTTTGATTCCTCTGTGGTGCACAGACCGTTCCATTCAGTCATATTCAACCAGTAAATCTCAATTTTAGTGAAATTCTCAGCTGCTCTAGAAGATCCATAATAATGGTGATTTTTTTTTAATTAGAGAAAACAAAACAAGAAATACACACACAAAAAAACCCCCAACCAACCAACAACAATAAAAAACCCAAGCAACACCCCCACCCAAAAAAACCCAGCCCCCCACAAAAAATCCCCAAGCCCCCCCTAAAACCCTGCAAACCCTGTGGAAATGAAAACTTTTGTGAACAAATCATTTATCCCACCCCAAGTTTTTTTTTTTTGCAGTGTGGTAGCAAGGCAGTTTTCCTTACTCTGCTGTCATCTAATAAATGCTTTTGTTCAGGAATGTGCCAGAGTGCAGATAAATGGTGGGGTAACTTCATTGCAAAGCAGTCTGTGCTGAGGGGAGAGATGTGACACAAAGCTTCCAAACAAGGCCAGGCAGTGGTGGGGATGATAAAACCTTGTAGAGGTTGGGTTATGCCCTGTTACACAACAGGCTGGGTGGCTGAAATGAATGGATGTAAATGGCTTCTTGATGTGGCTTATCAGTAGCAAAGCAGTCAGAATTGCTGCAGCTCTGCACTTGTCTTAAGCTAATATTTCATTCTTCTGTGTTCATCTGTCATGACTTTGAGGATAACTCTCTTCTCTTTCTATTTGCAGCTTGAAAACTATTTTTCTAGTCTCAAAAATCCAAAACTCAGGGTAAGTTTCAATCATTTTCTGTAGAAGACTCAAATTAAGGGAACAGCCACCGTGAGGAATTTAATCACAGGTGGACAGAGTTGATAGGAAATCAGATTTTCTTGTTGGGAAAGAACATGGAGCTAATTGAAGGGAAGCCTCAGATGCCATCAAGCACTAATTCAATCATGTCCAAGGGATTTCTAATAGAGAATTAATGGAGCAGCCCCAAGGTGCTTTTACCTTGCACTGGAGGTCTATAATGAGCTATTTCTTCATTAAAGAACTGGAATTAAGGAAGGGGATGATGGTTTGAATCTGTCCCAGTGCTCAGCTCCTGAATTGAAGCTGAGCAATGCTCTGAAATGTTCCTTTTGGGACATGCCATTGGAGGCACAAAGTGAGTTGTCATTTCCTACACGTGGAATTCAAATGCCAGAGGATTTTTGGGACTGTGTTAGCCTGAAATAATCAATGGATTCCCAGGAAGAGAATTAAGTGAGGCCACTTAATTTAAAACTTCAGGTGAATGTTCATCCTCAGGCTGGCTGGCTCTGTAGGAAGAGACTCATGGGGGCTCTGAAATGGAATTATTTCAGATTGCTCCACTCCAATTTGGGACAAAAAAGACTTCTTAGACAAAAAAAAAAACTGGTCAGGGTACTTCTGACCTTCCCTGCTTTTCACTCTTAAACCTGCCACTGGTTTGGTTGATAATGTGCTTAAATCAAAGAAGTGTTGGACTTGCCAGAATTCTTATGCAGATTAAACCTCACCTGGAAGGTGCAGGAAAGGCTCTGACTGAGCTCTTGGAAATTTCCTGTCTGAAAGAGGTTTTTTTTCTGAGAGAAAAAGATATTTTCTCTGAACATGGAAATTTCCTGTCAGCCTGGGAGAAAATCAACCTGAAAAGTTGCTGCTTTTGTTTTTTATTAATCACCTCAATAAACTTGGCTGAAGTTGGATGAGATGATGATTAATGGCTTTGCCATTTCCAGTCATGAAAGATTTTCAAAGTGGCACCACGAAATGTTGGGGATGGGGAGAAGCTATTGAAATGTACAATAATAATAATAGTAATAATACTAATAGTAATAATAACAATAGTACTAGTAGTTATTGTTGTTGTTGTTGTTATTATTGTTATTATATCATCCATATGAAACCTGATGCAGCAAAGTGGGGTTGGGAGGGGAGAATATGGGAAGAGGTTGGGATTTAATCCCCTCTGGAAGTGGAAAAGGATTTGTTCTCACCTGAGTGTGGCCTGAGCCAAGGGAAGTTTGTTCCATTTTCTTGTGGAAAACTAAGCTGGGAAACAAAGTGATCTGTATTAATTAAAAAGTGCTAAATACACGAGGAAATGATGAAATCTCCCGTCCCTTCTCCCCAGGAGGAACAAGAGGCAGCTAGACGTCGGCAACAAAGAGAAAACAAGAGCAACACAACGACCCCAACCAAGGTCCAGGAAAACAAGGTGAACATCCTGCATTTCTGTGCCCTGAATGTGCTTCCTGTGGCTGGGCATGAGCTCATGCTCTGAGTCAGGAGGAGCCTGGCTCTGTGGGAAGGCTGCTGGGCTTTACTCCCAGCACACAAACTGCTGGAGCTGTTGCTGTGCCCAAAAATATGATGGAGTGAGTTAATAAAAGCTGCACTTGGGAGTTGCACCACTAATTCTGGGGGAGAAAAAAAAGGTGTTGCAGGATGAACAGCTGGCTGTCCACCCTCGCTTTGCATCCAGCAGGAGTTTGCAGAGCTGTCCCTGAGTCACAGCCCACTGAATGGAGCTCAGAGTGTGCTGAGTGTCTCCTGCAAGGACTCATTTCCTTTCTTGGGTAATGCTGTGAGAAATGCAGTGCCTGCTCATGCCCAAAAATATAAAGTATTGATTGTACTCTGAGTTTTGAGTGAAATTCAGTTGAAGAATACTTTCAGGGAAGGGTGAATAATCAGCTTTTGTTGGACACCAGGTACAGATTTAACAGAATCACAGAATGGTTTGGCTGGAAGGACCTCAAAGCCCACCCAGTGCCACCCCTGCCATGGGCAGGGACACCTTCCACTGTCCCAGGCTGCTCCAAACCCCCTCCAGCCTGGCCTTGGGCACTGCCAGGGATCCAGGGGCAGCCACAGCTGCTCTGGGCACCCTGTGCCAGGGCCTCCCCACACTCACAGGGATCAATTCCTTCCCAATATCCCATCTAATCCTGCCTGAAGTTCCTCTCCCTCAGCATTTTCATTTCTGTAATAAATCCAGAAGAGAATGAGCACAACTCCTTGTGAACAACTCTTATCCCAAACAAGTTCCCTTCCCTGACAAGTTATTGAACCACAATGCATCAATTTCCTTTCAGAAAGTTTAACACCATTATTAATGTTTGCTGAAAAGGAATATTGCATATAGAGGTAGAAATGACCAAAGTTTTTCAAAATGTCTCAGGATTCTGGTGCTGAAGAAGAAAAAGCTGCAGCAAATTCTGTTAAAAAGCCATCTCCCTCTAAGGCACGGAAGAAAAAGCTGAGTAAGAAAGGCAGGAAAATGGCAGGGAGGAAACGAGGGCGCCCCAAGAAAATGAACACAGCGAGTACTGAACGCAAGACCAAGAAGAACCAAACTGCACTAGAACTTCTGCATGCTCAGACTGTCTCCCAGACATCTTCATCCTCTCCTCAGGGTGAGTGCAGGGGTGCTGGAAGAGCCTGGATAAGTCTCTGGAGCTGTGGAAGGTTTTCCTTTATTGGTTGAGTTTGGTTTTGTGGCATAACTTCCCTGTTGCCACCAGAGCCAAGGTGGTGGTGATGATGTTGGGATTAATTGGTGATGTATGTGTTAATGGTGATGTGGGTGGGATTAATTTATTGATGGTGATTAATGTGTTAATGGTGATGGGATTAATGCATTGATGGTGATGAATGTGTTAATGGTGTTGGCATTAATGCATTGATGGTACTGGGAGTGGGATTGATGGTGATTGATGGTGATTAATGTAATGATGGGGCTGGGGGTGGGCTCTGTCTGGGGGTGCTCAACCAGGAGCTGGGGCTGGGCTGTGGCTGCTGCCTTCTCTCAGGATGGTTCACAGATACCCTTCCAAACAGCTTGGAGCAGGGGGTGGATGTGTTTGGAGCCCTGTGTTGAAGGACTGAGCTGCTGGATCTCAGTGCAAATGCCATGTTTTCAGTGGTGGAGCTCCTGTCCTTGTCCCACAGACTGAATGCTGACCTGAGGTTGTGTTTGTGTCTCTGCAGATGCCTACAAGTCGCCTCATAGCCCATATTACCAACTACCTCCTAAAGTGCAACGGCATTCGTCCAACCAGCTCCTGGTGACTCCCACCCCCCCTGCACTACAGAAGCTGCTAGGTAAGGCTGCCCTTGGCCTGCCCACCTCCCCTGTGGGCTTTGCCATGGGGCAGGAGGGGGATTATCTCCTCCCCACCTTCCCCTGCTTGCCTCACATCCTTTGGCATCACAAGCTCCCTCCTCCTGCTGAAGTTGGTTTTTTACTCTGCATTTGGTCTCTGATGTTGTTTCAGCTCTCGTTTGGCACAAAGGGCAGCGAGCCTGGATTTAGCAGGGATAGTCAGAAATAGCTTTATTTGAAATGAAACCATTCTCTTAATCCTGGGCAACACCACTCCATTTCCTCTGCTGAACTCAGAGCCAATAAATGAGGGCCTGTCTGAGAGTTTGGAGTCACAAAGGTGTAGTTGGAAAATGCACTTCATGTGCAACAGGTGATTTAAGGGAGAACCTGGAGGGGCTTTTTTTTTTGATCTTCTGCTGTCTGTCCCCTCCCAGCTGTTTCTGGCTTTTGGCATTGGGCATGAGCCAGTCCAGGAGCCTCTGGGAAGGTGGCAGAATGGCATTGGTGATGTCCTTAACTTGTGTCAGTTATGGCTGATTCCTTGTTGAAGAGAAAAAGACAGGAAAAAGAGTGATTTAAAGGGATATTTTGTGGGAAAAGAGTGATTTTGGGGAATGTTTTGTGTCAGAAGAGTGATTTTGAAGAATGTTTTGAGGCAGGGTGGATGGGGACAGTGACCCTTGTCTGGGCTGAGCCTCCTGCAGGTTTCCTCCCACCACGTGGTGCCCGTTTTGTGCAGCAGACTGGGCTTAATCCTGGTTGCCTTTAATGATGGAAGGGCTGGGGAGGAGGAGGGGTCATTGCTGGAGATAAAGGGTGATGAGAAGCCAAGTGCTCCTTGGAGGGGAGAGTAAGCTGGGTGTAGAGCTCCTCATCTGTGTGGAGAACAGGCCCATGTTGGTGCTGGGTGAGAGCTCTGAGCTCAGGGCTGGTTTGGGCTCCTGCCGTTCATTTCTTTTATTATTTCTGCTTGCAGAGCACTAAAACCACTCAGCTCCTCTTTGCTCATGCAAACACAGCCTCACCCCCAGCACCTTCCTCTGCCTCTTTGGGTGTGTTGTCATGGCTTCCATGAAGCTGATGGATCCAAGAGTTCCTTTTGTGCCAGGAGATGGATTTTCAACATGTTCTTAAATCCATCCTCAATAGCTTGGTCTGACTTAAAATCCAAATCAAAAGCAAGGGAGAGACAAGGGAGGAGAGGTGCAGGGAGCAAATAGGGATGGACAGAGGCATTGCATTTGCTCCCTGCTGAAATTGCTCATCTGATTTATTTTGCAGACTCATTCAAGATCCAGTACATGCAGTTCATGGCATACATGAAAACTCCTCAGTACAAAGCAAGTCTGCAACAGTTACTGGAGCAGGAAAAGGTGGGTCTCACTTTTTAACATTTCCAAACAAGATTAGCAAACTCTGCAGTTCCTTGGATGTGGGGAAGAGTGCTGGAGATGGGAATTGTGTGCATTTGCACCAGTCCTGCTTAGCCTGAACAACTGCCAGGGGATTTGACGATGCTGACTTGGAATCACAGAATCCCAGGATGGTTTGGGTTGGAAGGGACCTTAAAGCCCATCCAGTCCCACCCCTGCCATGGCAGGGACACCTTCCACTGTCCCAGGCTGCTCCAAGCCCCATCCAGCCTGGCCTTGGACATTGCCAGGGTAGGTTTCTCCCCAACCTGAACCAATTCCAGGATTCTATGAAACACAGTTCATAGGGATTAAGGAACCCAAGCTGTCATCACTGGTTATGGGGGCTCAGTGCACCTTCCTTGGTATTGATAATCAGAATGTGTTGGATTGCACTGATGGGCAAAGTGGAAATGTCCCAAATCATGGACTGGAACACAGAGAAAGGTGAAGGAGAGTCCTGGAGCTGTGCACTGGGGTGTTTCTCTGCCATGGAGCCACCTGCAGGAGGAGGAGATCTCCTGCCTGGGCACCTTCTTGTCTTGCTTTGTCTCAGTTATGAATGATTTAATTGCTCTATCAATTAGCCCTGATGAGAGTCTGTTCCTACTGCTTCTGTGGAGGGGCCTCTCCCCACCTGTGGCTGCCCCTGGATCCCTGGCTGTGCCCAAGGCCAGGCTGGACATTGGGGCTTGGAGCAGCCTGGGACAGTGGAAGGTGTCCCTGCCCATGGTAGGGGGTGGAACTGGATGGGATTTAAGGTCCCTTCCAACCCGAGCCAGTCTGGAATTCTGTCCAGGTCCAGCTTTTGCCATCCCCTGTGGAAGCTTTCCTTCACTCTGGAGCCTTTGTGAGAGTGTCTGAATAAAGGCACTGGGCTTTTTTATTGTGTTTTCCATATTGGGAGCTCTCCAGAGGAGAGAGAAAAACTTGTGCCACCCTATTCCTTACTGAGAAGTGGTTGTTGCTGGTGTGGTGTTCATGGAAACCTCTTTTGCTGTGGTTATTTCCATTTGTTTTCACAGTCAATCAGCACTTTGAATTTTCATCTTTTTCCTTAAGCAGCAGATTTTTCTGCTTGTTCTGCACTTGTCAGGAAAGTCAGCATGAAGTGAACGTGTCTCCTGCACAAATGAAATGATGGTGTGCAAGGGTTGTGCCCTGCACAGAGGATGAATCAGGAGTGTGGAAAAGTCATCACCTGGTGGTGGTGTCCAACAGCTGCTCCACACTTTTAAATGTTAAAATGAGGAATTCAGTGTGAGAATATTTTTTATGGAGTGTTACATGGCAAATTAAACCTCACTGAGGCAGAACTTGGCTGGATGAGGAGCTGGGTATGGTCTGTTCAGGATCTCCCTCTTACAGGAAGGTTTTCAAGTACAATAAAAATCTTTCTGTAATAATGATTTTGAAGTTAGCTGCTGGTTCCCAGAGTGCCCTTAGATGGAGCTGTCAGCCCCTGCAGTGCCTGAGAAGGCTGCAGGAAATGCCTTGTGTTGGAAACAAAAATGATTTTTCAGCATCCCCCAGAGCAGCCCCTTTAGCATTGCAGGCACTGCTTTCCCAAGCCAGGTCTGTGTGTTCCTGCACATGGGGAATTTCCAGCACTGCTTGGAAGCTCAATCATGGAGTCATGGAATTACTGCAGTTGGAAAAGATCAAGGTGCTTTTTGCCCTTGTTCCCCACTTTTCCTGGAACAGTGGCTCAATCTGTGCAATCCCTGCTTGGCCCCAGCAGCACAAGGTGGAGAACAGGATAATCCCAAAGCTGCCTGTCCTTGCTGCACTAATCCTGCATTTGGGACTGGATAAATGAGGCTCTTCAGCCACTCCTATCCTGCCCTTTGCTGTGCAGGGATTGAGGGAGCAGGAATCTGGTTAAGGAATGTTCTGGGCAGGGAATGTGCCAAGAGTGGCTTGGGTGACCTGCTGAAATAATGGTGGCAGAAGCAGAAAAACTTGTTTGGCTCATTTAGGACTTTCTCCCTGCCTCCCCCTCAGTGTATTTTCATTTAGTGCATCTCTTCCATGAGTATTGGACAGGGAAACTCTGAGCTGGGGCTCTGGGGATTTAGAGCCAGTTCCCAGTTCAGGAGCAGATTTCATGCAGATAATCTTTCCCGGTTCTATTTCTGCTCTGTGGGATGTGATTACTGCTGCTGCTGCTCCACCATGCATTAGGAGGATAAAAATGAGTTTTTAAGACTGCCTTGATTGTATTTTACCATACAGGAGGTAAAACCTACTTAAAAACTCTTTTCAGCTGACTTAAAATCACATCCCAACAAATCCAGGCTCTCTGGGGCAGGGCTGGGTGAGCTCCTGCATCTTCCCCTAAGCTCAGGTTCACTCCCAAAGTGCTCTACAAACGTTTCCTTGAGATGGCCCATGCTGCAGCTGGTGCTAAAAGTGTTTCCTCACTGTTCCCTGTTCCAGGAGAAGAATGCTCAGCTGCTGGGGACAGCCCAGCAGTTATTCACCCACTGCCAGGCCCAGAAAGAGGAAATCAAACGCCTGTTCCAGCAGAAGCTCGATGAGGTACCTCTGTTCTGGGGGGATCTTTCTGACTCAGCTGCATGCAAACATCTTTGGTCAAGCTGAGTAAGACCAGAGCAGTCTCAGGTCTTCAGCCTCTGCTTTGCAGCAGATCAGGCTCAGAAAGATAGGATTTGTGTCATTCTCTGGTTGTGTTTTGTGCTTGTTGTTGGAATTGTTGTATGCCCTGTGCCCAAGCAAGGGGACAAACCACAGCCATGTGGTGTTTGGTGAAGGATTCATCCTCTGCTGCTCAGACAATCTCTGTGCTGCCAACCAAGAGCTCAGGAGGAAATGTGGGGGCTCTCCACAAGCAGTTCTGTTGGCTGGCAAAGCCTAAATGCCAGTTTTACAGGTAAAGGGGTGGAACAGCAGCAACAGGGTCTGTGGGTCCTTCCTTGTTGTCCCCCAGCAGCCACAAAGTGCCTTGGAGAAAGCTGGGGGAGGTTCTGAGAGCTGCTGGGTTCTGCAGATCCCCTCAGTGTCACTTGGGAATGGGACAGTCACTGGGAATGAGGGTGTCAGGACCTTATTGACTGATCTCATCTCACCCTTCACCTTTTAGCTGGGAGTTAAAGCTCTGACATACAATGACCTGATCCAGGCTCAGAAGGAAATCTCTGCTCACAACCAGCAGCTGAAAGAACAGACAAAACAGCTGGAGAAGGACAACAGTGAACTCAGGAACCAGAGCTTGCAGCTGGTGGGTCCAAGCCCTGGGCTGGGAACAGGGGGTGCTGCCCTTTGGGTGAGGATAGGGCACGAGCTGGGGGTGAAACTGCTGGTCATCCAGCTGCCAAGGGTCCTTTGAAATGGAGGGATGATGGGGGAAACCTGCAGGGAGTCCCTTTTATTACCTTTGATTTACTCCATAGCAAATCCTGAAGTGGCAGTGGGCTCTGGCCTCAGCTCTGTCCCCAAACAGCTCTGGATCTCACCGGGTCTGGATCTGGCTGGACAGGGAGTTTGTGCAGGGCTTGCTCTGGCCATAAATATTGTGGTGCTCACCTTGGTAACTCAGACTTAGAGAATCATGGAACTGTTAATGTGGGAAAAGACCTGGGAGATCATTGAGTCCAACCAGCACCATCATGGTCACCAAAACACCAGGTCCTCAAGTGTCACAGCCACTTGTTGTTTGAACACTTCCAGGGGTGGGGAATCCACCACTGCCCTGGGCCGCCCTTTCCAATGCCTGACAACCCTTTCAGTGAAGAAATGTTCCCAATATCCAACCTCAAGTTTCCCTGGCATAGCTTGAGACTGTCCTCTCCTGTCAGGGAGTTGTGCAGAGCAGAAGGTTCCCCTGAACCTCCTTTTCTCCAGGCTGAGCCCCCTCAGGAGGAGAGAGGGGAATATCTGGCTGTAGAAGCAGTGAGGGTGGTTGATAACACTATTTTAGAAAGAGCCAGGCCACCTCCTGCCACAGTCCCCAGCACCAAGCTGGGAGGGCTTTTCAATGGGCTAAGGAGGTTCTTGCACATCGAGTGCACAGCTCCTGCTTTCAGCTGGGAGCCCAGGTGATGTGCAGCTGTGTTCTGACCTGTTTGTCCCTGTCCCTGTGTGTCCCCACAGCTGAAGGCTCGGTGTGAAGAACTGAAGCTGGATTGGTCAACACTGTCACTGGAGAACTTGCTGAAAGAGAAGCAGGCCTTGAAGAATCAGATTTCTGAGAAGCAAAAGCACTGTTTGGAACTGCAGGTAGAGAGCAAGAAACACATGCAGAGTCACCAGTTTGGGGTGGCTCTAGGGCAATGGGCCAGTTATGGGTGTACACTAAATATGATGGGAAAGGATGAACCAGGTGCTGCTTTTTTGTTTCTTTTTTTAATATTCCCCCAGAGATTGTGCTTTCTATTAGAGGATTTTAGTTAATAAGGATGTGGATAACTTTTAAAGGTAGTAGATACCATGGCCTGATTCCTTGGTGATGCTGTGGAAGGAGGAATCATGGTTTATCATTACATATAATTGAAAATCACAAGCTGATGATTTTCATGTGTGCTCTGATATCTCAGTTCAGGAATCACAGAATCCCAGACTGGTTTGGGTTGGAAGGAACTTTAAATCTCATCTCATTCCACCCCTGCCTTGGCAGGGACACCTTCCACTATCCCAGGTTGCTCCAAGCCCTGTCCAACCTGGCCTTGGACACTGCCAGGGATAGGGTGGGAATCATTTCCCCCAGAGCGACATTTCTCATAGTGACAAGAAATTAAACTCCTTTGTGTGAAGAGCTTTTCCTTCCCTCTGAGATTGGCTCTAGAGCTGGATGCCTTGGCCTGGAGGGACTGTTCCCTTCCATGGCTGGCAATACTGAGTTGCTCCACACTCTGTCTGTAAGCTGGAGATATCTTCCTTTTAGTTTTAAGATCTGAAATGTTCTTTCTCAGAGTCTCTGAGCCATTCCCCTCACCTGAGCCTTTGGGTCTTAAACTCAGAGCAGAAATTTTTTCTCCAGCTTTGGGTCCCTCGTTCTGCATTGTTTCCAGAAGTAGGGACACTTTTACTTAGAAGAATTTAGAAGCAGAACTCCATAATGTGATAGAATCATTAAGTGTAGTCTTTAACTTTAGTTTTCCTCTTCATTTAAAGATCAGCATTGTGGAACTCGAGAAGAGTCAGCGGCAGCAGGAGCTGCTGCAGCTCAAGTCCTACACACCCTCAGAGGAGCCCCTGTCAGTGCAGCTGCACAGCAAAAGCCACCTGAGCCGTGACCCCGAGGCTGAGCAGGGCAGGTTCCAGCTGGAGCTGGAGTGCTCCAAATTCCCCATGCCCCAGATCAATGGCATGAGCCCCGAGCTGTCCATGAACGGCCACGCCACCCCCTACGAGCTGCAGCACGCCTTCGGCCGGCCCTCGTCCAAGCAGAACACCCCCCAGTACCCCAACTCCCACCTGGACCAAGACATCGTGCCCTGCACCCCCAACCACAGCAGCAGGCAGAAGGCAGACAAGCTGACCAGCCTGGCCCTCCCTGACTACACCAGGTTTTCCCCAGCTAAAATCGCCCTGCGGAGACACTTGAACCAGGACCACGGAGTCAATGGAAAAGCAACAGCTAATGAGATACAGAGGTGAGAGGGATGGGAAGGAGGGTAATGGCTGGTGTTAATAGCAGTGTTAATTTGGATTGTGGAAAGATATTTGTCTAAATGAAGGTTTATCTGTTTTTAAAAAGTTGTTTCAACTGGTGAGAGCTGGTGGGGTAAATAAGGTGGGACAGTGCCTTGAGTGTGGTACAACAATTCCTTGCCACTTTTGTATCCCAACAATTGTACATCTCCCTTCCAGAGCTGAGCATGTCAAAGAGAATGGCCTTACGTATTCAAGCCCTGGAATTGCAAATGGCATAAAGCTGAGTCCTCAGGAAACTCGGCCCTCCTCCCCCGCGGCCTTACCCAGTGCAGGAGAGAAGGTAAAGGAGCTGCTGCTGCTCAGCTGCTGCCCCTGGAGCTGCAAAGGGAAGCTTGGCCAGACTGGGGCATGCAGGAATGCTGCATTCTGTGGCCAGCTCGGCATGGGAAATGACACAAAATGCAGTGGGTATGATGCTGGTCAGAGGGACAGAAAGATGTGCTCCCCTCTGAGCACCAGCAATGCTGCGGGACTGCTGTTTGATCTGTCTCACGTCTGCTTGAGCTGGGAAAGAAGGCTCTTTCATAGTTATAAAAATAAGGAATGGAAAATGTGGTCCATGTAATTGGTGCAGCCATGGAGCATATTGGGGCTCACAGAGCAGCAGGTGCCCTCTAGTAGCAGGTTGCCATGGAAATGCATCTGGCTGCTGCAGAGGGCCTCAAGATACAAATTCTGACATCTGAGTGCTTTTCACAGAGCTCTAACCAAAACACAGGGAAATGAGCTTGCCTGAGGCTTTCTTTTCCTGATGCTTGGGGCCAGCAGTAGCTTTAATTTACACATTTCTGTGCTGTGGGATGTTGCTGTCCCAGGAGCCTGGTGCTGGTAACCAAAATGCTCCATGTCTGCCCTGTCTGATGTGCAGTCATTGCTCCTACTCCTGTAATTCCTTAAAGAAAAGGAGTGGAGGAATGACACAAACATAGACACGAGCAGGTTATCATTACCTTAAAAACCTTTTCAATGGCCTGTGTAAGAACCTTGCTTTCTCTTTTGATTGTACAGGTTTTGAGAGAGAGAACCTCTGTGAGTAATGGAGAAACTATCACCAGCCTCCCTATCAGTATTCCTCTGAGCACAGTGCAGCCCAACAAACTCCCTGTTAGTATCCCTCTGGCCAGCGTAGTCCTACCTAGCCGTGTTGAGAAGGTGGTGAGTAAGGGATTGTCCACACTTTCCATCCCTAACTAAAATCCCAGTGGGCAGGAATGGGGTGCTGTGCCCCAGCACTCCAGGGGCTGCTGATCCTTGGGGGAGGCTGCTGGGGGATGCATCCTCTTGGATCCTGTAGATTTTTCCTCTCCTTTCTCTGTGGGGTGGAGGGGGGTTCAGCCAGGAAAGAGAGGAATGTAAATTCCCCAGGAGAGCTGAGCCTGGAATGTGTGTCTGGGTGAAAAGCTTGAGAGTTTGTGGCAGTGGAAGCAGAGAATTGCACGTGTCAGTTTGTTCTTAGCCCTGCTGTCTGCAGGAACCTGGGAGAGAGTTCTTCTGTCTCAGTCACCTCAAAGCTGTCTGCTCTCCTCACACATGTTCAGGGTGGGCTTGAACAGCCTCTTGAGGCTGTGATACCTCACATATGAGTGACTATTCTGTAGCAGAGAGCTTCTGGGGCCATCTCTTCTTGAGATGTGACAAATCCCTGCCTCTCTGAGTGGAGGAGGAATTCAGAAAAGCCTGGGCCAGTTTCTCACACCAGTTTGTCACAGAAGTGCTGCAGCAGAGAACTGGGAAGCATTTGCTGCTTTTCCTGAGAGCTGTGAGTTTAGAATCCATCCATGGCTTGTCTTTCAATCCCATGCTGGGAAAGCTGGAGTTGGTTCACAGTATTGAATCCATTACATTTTTCCAGCTGAAGACTTCTGGTTTAGCAGAACCAGAGTCTGCCCAGCTCTGAGCAGAGACTGGGTGTACTCAGGGCAGTGCCAGCCCTGGGTGGCACCTCCCTGTTTGTTCAGGCTGCCATTTCACAGGTGTTTCCCATGTTTAGGAGAACATCCTCAGACAATGTCCCAGAGAACATGGCCTGATGCACTTCATGTTTCCTTTGGGTTGTTTTGGTGAGCTTTGTGAGCACAGGCCTGGGGAGCTGATACAACCATCGGTGTCCTCTCTGCTGCAGCAGTGGGCTCAGGCACTGCTGCTCCTGGCAGAGCTGTCCTGAGCCTGAATATGCTGTGATGATGAGCCTCCCTCTCTGCAGGGTGCCTGCTGTGTGTGAGATACCACTGCAGAATAATGAATCACTACATTTTTGGCCCATAACGTGCTGATCCATGCTTTTCTCAAAACAAGCTGAATCTGGGGCATGTGGGAAGTAGAGCCACTTCCCTAGGCAGATGTACTAATGCATGTGAATTTGGTCTCAACTGTGGATTTCTGATGCTGTTTCCTGTCCTGAAACTCCTGTTTCTCTCCCCAGAGAAGCACACCCAGCCCAGTTCACCAGAGCAGAGACTCATCGACACTTGAAAAGCAGATTGGTGCTAGTTCTCATAATGGCATAAGCAATGCTGCTGGAAACAAGCCTCTGGCTTTGGCTACCTCAGGTAACAGCCTCACCTGGGCACAGGTGCTCCTGTGCAGGGGCAGCACCCAAACACACACGACTGAGTTTCCCAAGCACTTCCTGCCAGGTCCTGCAGGCACTGGAGTGCTGGAGAACTGTGGGTGAGACCAGAAACTCATGGGTGGTGCTCTGATGTGCATCTGGCACAAAGGGTTGGAATGATGTACCTTTACATGTAAATAAACAATTGCTTCTGTAAATTCTGTGGGGATCAAGAGATTGCCACAGATTTACAGTGTGGCAAACCTGTGTTGCACAGCTGTGTCCTGAGCTGGTGATCTGGCTCTAGAAGTTTTATTTTACTGGGTGGTGGGGTCTTTAAATAGCAGAATGAATTTTTTGGGGCAGGTTATAGAGGTGTCTCACAAGCAGCTGTAAAGGCACAAGGACCTGGGTGGGAAAAGTTCAGATGGGAGAGGATGGGGATCCCTTTAGGTGCAGACGTTGCTGCTGAACTCACTCATCCGTGGAAATCATGGTCTTTAGCTATTCTGGGAATGTTGTGGGCCAGGAAAAGTAGGTTCTGCAGCTGATCCCTCACCAGAGAGTGCTTTTGTTCTCAGTGTTTACCACCCCGAGGGCTTTGGGTTGTTTCAGGATCTGTTTTGCAAAGGGCTTGGCTGCATTTTTTTATAAAGCCAATGAAGTGTTTTAAAAAAACTTTTCTGTAAACCACTACCATGTTCCCTTCTGGCCCTTTCATTTAGAGAGCCCAGGCCATCCTAGAGCCCTAAACCCATTTATGATACCCCATGACAGGTGCTGAATTCCCTTCCCAAGATTTCTCCCTTGTGGCATTTTTCTGCCACGATGTCTTTGAAGATCCCCTGTTACTTCCTAAGTCACAGCCTTTTGTTTAATCTGGAGGAGGTGGGCTGTGTGGATGGCAAAGTCCTTCTTTTTTTGGGGGAAGGGAAGGACTGGGTCTGGCCATCCATTTCTGTGATGAAAAGAAGTTGAAAGTAGAGGAGCCCTGATTTTGAAAGGGGTAATAGTTCAAACAAAGCTTAAACTTGAATTCGATGTAGAACTGGGAAGGGCGCTTCTTATAAGGGATAAATCCATATTTTCCTGAACTGGCAAGAGAGCAGTGCAAGCCCCTAACCCCCCCACTGGCAGCTCAGCACCCAAAGCCATGTTCTCCCTGCCCTGTGGAAAAGCAGCCGCGTGTTTCCTGTGTAACCCAGGGCCACTGGCTGTTCTCCAGGCAGAGCTGGAATCCCTCCTGGCCCTCCCAGCCCTGTACTCGGTGACCTCTCTCTTGCTCAGCCCCAGCAATGATCTATACTTTCCCTCTCAACAGGTTTTTCTTACTCTTCTGGCTCCGTGGCAGTCAATGGAAATCTTACAAACAGCCCAGCCCATCTTAACCATAGTGTTGATCAGGCAGCCCTGGACGACTCTGGGAGTCTCTTTAACTCTGTAGGGTCTCGGAGTTCCACTCCACAACATCCTTTGCTAATGATGAGGAACTCTGGGCAGAACTCCCCTGCTCAGCAGCACTCGAGCCCCCGCTTAAGTGGCCCGGCCCAGAGCCTGGCAGGGGGACTGCAGAGTGCAGAGGCTCAGAAGATCTTTGCCGAAGGAACAAAGGGGGACCTGCAGTCTGATGCAGCGTTTCCAGACCCTGAGAACGAGGCCAAGAGGAGAATCATCTTTACAATCTCTCCTAATACAGGACATGTAAAACAATCCCCTTGCAGCAAGCACAGCCCTGCGCCCGCCGGCGGCCAGGCCCATGCGCAGGACGGGAAGAAGCGGGGCCGGCGGAAGAGATCCTGCACCGGGAACGCCAGCGGGAGCGCCGCCGTCTCCCCGAAACGCAAACCCCTGCCCTCGGTGCCCGGGCTCTTCACACAGCCCTCGGGGTCTCCTCTCAATATCAGCTCCATGGTAAGGGCCCCACGGGAGGGGCTGTGCTGGGGGAGAGATCTGGGACAAGCTGCAGCTCTGGGCTGCCAGAGCTGGGATTGCTCTTTGCAACGATTCTCCTGCCTCTCGTTTTCACTCGCTCGGTGAATTTGTGTATGGGCAGAACATCTTCAAAGAGCTCTTTGCTGTCGGCATTAAAAATTAAAAATAATCTCTTCCCTCATGACAAAGAGCTTGTTTCTGCAGTGAAGTTGATTTTTGAGGCTGTAGATTCAATATTTTGAAAATAGTTTAAGCTAAGATTGACTAAACAGCAGAGGAGTGCCAGAAGCATATGGCACTCTTGCTAATGAAGCCAGCTAGAGACTTGTGTGCATGTGATCCTGCAGTGGAGTTTGAGAAGAAAAGGTTTATCCCAGGTCGTCATTTCTGCCTTCAAAAATAAAATCAAGGAATGAAAACTAGCTATTTTTCCAAGTGGCATTTAAGCTTTCACCCCAGGTTCTAATGCAGGAGGTGGAATAGAGCAGCAGCAGTGCTAAACAAGCAGCTGTTGGATGTCCCTGAGCAAGTTAAACCTGCATTAAAATCCTTAACAAGATGCCTTTCCAGGGATACTCTCATCTGTAACTGCTTTCTTTCCTTCTCACCCAGGTCAATAACATTAACCAGCCCTTAGAAATAACAGCCATTTCCTCTCCTGAAAACTCCCTGAAGAACTCTCCTGTTCCTTACCAGGACAATGACCAGCCCCCAGTGCTGAAAAAGGAGAAGCCCCTCGTTCAGAGCAACGGTGTCCATTACTCCCCCCTGACATCGGATGACGAGCAGGGCTCTGAGGATGAGCACAATAGCAGCAGGTGAATACACAGGCACAGTTTCAGGATGAGGTTTCTCTCAGGGTTCATAACACTGCTCTCAGCAGCAGGGGTGTGTTTCAGCCTCTTTGTTCCCCTTGCTTGGAGGCCCATCCCATTATTCCAAACCTCTTACGTGGCTGAAGCTGTGAACAGGGAAGGTATTCAGGCAGTAGAATGTGGGAAGCTGCTACTGCTGCTGTGTTTGCAGAGCTGGCATGGTCTGGCCTCGGAGAGACCTGGTGGAGAAATGACTGAGAAATGGAGGAGACTGAGGGGAGGCGGAGGGGCAGGGGCTGAGCTCTGCTCTGGGACAGGGACAGGAGCCCAGGAACAGCTGGAGCTGTGTCAGGGCTTGGGATGGATCTCAGGGAAAGGTTCTTCCCCCCGAGGGTGCTGGGGCACTGCCCAGGCTCCCCAGGGAATGGTCCCGGCCCCGAGGCTGCCAGAGCTCCAGGAGCGTTTGGACAGCGCTGCCAGGGATGCTCAGGGTGGGGTTGTTGGGGGGTCTGTGCAGGGCCAGGGGTTGGATTTGATGATCCCTGTGGGATCCCTTCCAACTTCATCCTGGTATATTCCAGGATTCTGTGATTTTCTTACTGTGTTGCTTTGTAGGAGCACTGAGATTGTGTGTGATCTCTAACTAAGGATCTTCTGCTCTCTCCCAGTTTGAAACTTTTTTTAAAAGTTCTTCGATTCGTGCCCCAAACTATTGATGCGTTACCCTGGAAATGCATTACTTATCTCCCATTGCCTGCCTATGGGGTGCAATGTTTTTCTTGTTTAAGATGCTGGAATATTGTCCAAGGGCAGGGATGGATGGGATATTGGGAAGGAATTGTTGGCTGTGAGGGTGGGGAGGCCCTGGCACAGAGTGCCCAGAGCAGCTGTGGCTGCCCCTGGATCCCTGGCTGTCGCCCTGGTTTTACAGGGCCCCATAAGTTGTGACACTGTAACTGTAGTTTCCCATGCTTTTTCTGTAAACATGGTCCTTGTTTTTCTTAACCGGCCAGGATTGTTTTGCACTTGTGAAATTGTTTTTCATTCCTTTCCCTGGGGTGGAGAAAGATGATTGACCATGTCTTTGTCCTGTAAACCTTCGGGGGTGTTGACCCTTTTCACCAATCCTTGATTGTCTTTAAAAACATATAAAAATAGGTAAATAAAGAAGGGCATGTCTTTTAGTCGGTGCTGCCTGGAGATTCAACTGCTGCTCTGAAACCCGCGTGTTTCTTCTGTTGCCAGCTGTGCAACACCTGGCAGTGTCCAAGGCCAGGCTGGACAGGGCTTGGAGCACCCTGGGACAGTGGAAGGTGTCCCTGCCATGGCAGGGGGTGCAATGGGATGAGCTTTAAGGTTCCTCCCAACCCAAACCATCCTATGGTTGTGTGAAAAACAACCACTATAGAAATGTGTTCTACTTCTTGTTTGGAAAGAAAAATGACAACAAATTCTCTGAATGTGCACTAATCCTGTCACAGAGCAGTCATTCTGTAATAGCTCCTGCTTAAAGTTTGTGGTGGGTTTTTTGATGCTTATAAATTCCTTTAGTGACACAAAACTGGGCCCGGCTTGGTTTTTATACTCTCCCATCTGATATAAGACCTGATCATGAGGAGTAGGGATTGTGAGGGTAAATGTGCTCCAGAAAGTTTGCTGTAGATGCTATAACCTTTCTATTTTCCCACAGAATTGAGAGGAAAATTGCAACAATATCATTGGAAAGCAAATCTCCACAGAAGACTGTTGAAAATGGTATGTGTGAGGAATGGGAATTGTTTGTGGTAATGGCTGGGGATGGGGGTAGCTCTCAGTCAGTGGGAGGTTTCTCTCTGCTGCTGGACAAAGTGCCATTCTTAATCATCATTAAGCCAAGGTGGCTGCTAATCACAGATTTTGGGTCACTTCTTCCCGTAGTCACAGATCACCAAAGATCTGACCAGTTTTTTCACTGACTCAGGGTTTGAGGAGGGATCTATAGTACAAAGAAGGGGGGGAAAAGCAGATCAGTGTTCTCAGACTTTTCCAGAGCGTTAAACTAAATTTTAAAGACTTTTAAGTGACTTCACAAATATTTCTGCATTTGGATCAGAAATAGAATTACGGACTGATGAAAGGTGGGTGTTGAAGGATAAAAAATGTGGTTGCCATCCAGGGAAGAGGCTGGAGCACCAGGAGTGGCTGAGGGAGCTGGAAAGGGGCTCAGCCTGGAGAAGAGGAGGCTCAGGGGGGACCTTGTGGCTCTGCACAACTCCCTGGCAGGAGGAGGCAGCTGGGAGGGTCAGGCTCTGCTCCCAGGGAACAGGGACAGGAGGAGAGGGAATGGCCTCAGGCTGGGCCAGGGGAAGTTTAGATGGGATATTGTGGGAATTTCTTCACTGAAAGGATTATGGGGTGTTGGAAGGGGCTGCCCAGAGCAGTTGTGGAGTCCCCATCCCTGGAAGTGTTCAGGAAACATGTGGATGTGGCACTTGAGGGCATGGTTTAGTGGTGACCATGGTGGTGGTGCTGGTTGATGATTGGACTCGATCTTAAAAGTCTTTTCTGAGCCTAAGGACTCTGTGATTCTACAAAGCCCCATTCTCAAGGACAGATTTAGTGAATGCTGTTTATTAACATTTTTAAACCTTCCCCCTTGCAACCAGGTGGCAGCTTATCGGGGAGGAAACAAGCACAAAGCAATGAGAACATGAACAGCAGCAAATGGAAATCGACTTTTTCACCAATATCTGACATCAACCTGACCAAAACCACAGACAGCCCCTTGCAGGCCGTGCCAGCTCTGAGCCAGAACTCCCTGTTTGCCTTCAGGCCGCCCTCCGAGGACGGGTTGCCCATGGACACCAAGGTCCCAGGACACCCCAGGAAGAGCCTGGATGGGCTGAGCCCTGGCACAAACCCCCCCAATGGCTTCAGCTACAGTGGGGGCCTCTCCTCCGAGCTGGGGCTGCACGGCTTCATCGACAGCGCTGCTCTTCCACACAAGGCTCCAGATGGGACGGCTCCAAACTGCTCCCTGGGCTTCCCCTCACAGCGAGGCAAGGACCTGGGTGTGTCTGACACCAACCTGTTCCTGAACAAGAGGCAGCTGGAAGGCCTGGGCACCAAGGGAGAGGAGCTGAGTCGGCCAGGGGCGAAGGGCAAAGAGCTCAGCGAGCTGAGCGCCCGAGCAGGGGGGTCTGCGGAGAAAAACTCTGTGCAGCACAACGGGAAGGTCGGCAAGGGAAGGGACCGAGACGTGGAGTTTAAAAATGGCCACAACCTTTTCATTTCTGCTGCTGTTTCGTCTGGTGGCCTTCTGAATGGTAAAAGCCTTTCTACTGCTGTGTCCTCAGCAGGGAACCCAGCGCCGTCTGTCCCGACGCACCACCCTTTCCTCAACACTCTGACCACTGGATCGCAGTTCCCCCTCGGCCCCATGGCATTGCAAGCAAACCTCAACTCGGTGACAAATTCCTCAGTATTGCAGTCCTTATTTAACTCAATGCCAGCTGCTGCCAGTCTGGTCCACGTGTCATCGGCTGCAACCAGACTGACTAATTCTCACACTATGGGGAACTTCTCTCCTGGGGTTACAGGTGGAACAGTTGGAGGTAGGCAGAACTCTTTCTCTGGTATAAGACAGGGCCTAAAGGAAAGTCTGACACTGCCTCTCCAGGGGTGAAACCCTTTCATTTCTACAGGATGTGAAGCAGATCTGTCCCACATAACCAGTCTCCTCTCTCTCTCTCTCTTTCTCTCTCTCTCTCGGAATTGCTAGGATGAGTTCAGTTCCCCACAGTGAAATCTCATGAGCTTTGTCTGCTAGATGAGCTTGTTGTACCACCTTAATGAAACAATACACCCAGACTTTGTGATTGGTAATGTTTGCTTGTTCAGATGTTGCTGTGTTGGAACCAACTTAGGTCTGCCTGCAGGTAACAGATTTCACTTGTCCTGGTACCATGTTAAGGATCTCTGACTTGACAACTTGAGTAAAGGTTGAGTGTAGGCCTTGAATGGATTTAGCATGATCCAGGAGGAGCAGAACATCAGAGGAACTGGTGTTGGGAGTTCTGTAGCGTTCTGGCCCTTGAATGGACACGAAGAGCATTTCTTGGCCAGGAAGGGCAATGCCATATGCACCTTGCACTTCTGGGATTCTGCACGGGCTTGGCTTCTGTGGCCCACACTGGGGACAAGCTGGCAGGACTAGAAGATAGGCTGAACCTGCCATTTTTGAGTGTCCAGGGCAGTTCTTCTTACCTGTCCATACTCATTCAGGCACCATGTCGGGAAATCCTAACTCTCACATCTCTCAGCACGTAGATTTGCTGGAATTACAACTCCCCTCTGCTGCCCTGTAAGTGGGGGAGCAGGAGGGTGGGGAGGGAAGAGCAGCACTTTGAGTCTTCAGATAACCAACTCTAAAGACCACTTCTAATCTCATCAAAACTCTGCCCGTGTGGTTTAGAACTGACAGTTCTTGGGTCTGACCATTTTTCCTCGTGGCATTTAGAGGTTGGCAGTAGGAAAGGTAAGTGGAACTTTTTGTACCTCCTGGCCTGCACCATTATCTCCTCATTGCTTGCTGCCTTCTCACGCTGCATATTTTTGTATGGGGCTGTAACCATTATAATTTTGCTTGTTTGTTTGTTTTGTTTTCTTTTTTATTTTGCTCTTGTCACTTGAGACTGTACAAAGCCCATCTGTTGAAGCTGAGTTTTTCTCTCCTGTTTGCAGGTATTTTTAACCATGTGGTGCCTTCTGCCTCCTCTCCTCATCAATTTGGAGCCAGTTTCAGCAGCAGTGCTGTCTCTAGCAGCACCGTGCTAAGCTTAAACCCTCTGCAGGCTGTTGCCAGCACCTCATCCTCATCCTTCCCACCCTCTTCCTCTAATTTAGTAACATCTAGTGAGACTAGACCTGCTCAGCACCTCAACAGAGCTCCAGTGCAATCTGTCTTCCATCCCCCTCCTAATGTGTCCTTGCCTCCCCCTCCTCCTTTACTCGCTTCTAACTCTGAGCCTGCTCTCCTGCAGAACCTGCCCTCCATCCCCCCTGGCGAGACGTTTCTGCCCTCCTCCTCCTCCTCCTCCTCCTCTGCTGCTGTCCAGTCTAACTCTTCTTTGTCTCTTAAACTGGCTTCTCTCCAGCACAAACCCTCCCGCCCCTCCTTTACAGTGCATCACCCGCCCCTGCCCCGCGTGCTCCCGCAGCCCAACGCCGCTGGCACGGCCGCTATGTGGGTGACCCTTGGCATGCAGCCTCCTTATGCTTCGCACCTTTCGGGGGTTAAGCCACGATAAAGAGCTTGCTTAGCTAACAGTTCTTGTTTTGTAAGGTAAGGCCAGACTCAAAACCAGAGGAGTTTGCGTGCGAGATACTCACTGATGCTTCTTACTTTGCAGAGGTCGGGGCCGGGCTCCGCAAAACAGAAACCACTGAAACGGGGAAAGCGACCCCTAAAATGGGGAAAATGACCTCTAAAATGGGGCAGAGAAACCTCTAAAATGGGGAGAGAAATCTCTAAAATGTGGGGATCAAATCACCTGGTGGCAGAGGATGGAAAGTGTTGTTGCTCTCTGTTCTGGGAGTCAGGATTTCTCGACAAGGAGTGCTCACAGGGGTAACTCTGCTCTGGCTCAGGGTTATGTTCAGGGTGAGAGCTCTTTGTAGAAAGAGAGAGTATTCTTTTTGGAGGCAGTGACAGGAGCAAATGTCTATTTTTTATGTGGTTTTATACAGTTGTTGGAAGTGGGTGTTGCCCATCTGATCCCCCTCCCCTCCTGCACTGCCTGTTTATCCCAAACCAGTCCTTGTCTGTAGCACTGAGGTGCCCAGAGGTGCCTTTTTGTGACTCTGTGTGACAACGTGGTGGTCAGTAAAATCTGCCAGTCAACAACAGCTGCTCTAAATAGTCATAAAGTTAAAGATCTCTAGGTTATAAGCTTCAGCTTTGCTTGGAGAGCAAATTCCCTGCAGTGCAGTCAGTGTCCCCTGCATCCCTGGAAAAACAACCACAGGTAGCAGAGAAGGGCTGTGACTCCCCTGTCACTTCCCTGTGCTGGACTTGCTGCCAGGGCTGGCAGGAACAGTCTCAGCAGATGTTTTGTTGATGCTCACAAGCCCTGGGAGCACGGGGAATGTGCAGGGGGTAGCTGGGGCTGTAGGAGAGGAGGGGCTGTGTGCATTTCTCCTGCAGCAGGGATTTCCTGAACTGTCTCTAGAGAATAAACTGTACCACCACAGAACTGGGTACTGTGGTTCATGCAAACTCTGTGACAATCCTGCTGTACCAACTCGTGCTTGCCAAGTGCATCCAGCGTGTCCAGCCCTGAGCTGGCTCCGTGCTTTCCTTGGAGGTCTTTGATGTTGTTGCTGTCCACTGGTACCAAAGCTACAAACGTGGTTGAACACACTTTGCTGCTTATAAAACTCAATTACAACCCACCTGAGAGAGCCTCTGTGCATTGTGTATAGTGTCTTCCTCATCAAATCCCTCCTCAGACACCCCAAAACCCCTGGTTAGGCTTTTTGGGAGGCACGTAAGTATTGCCAGGTCCTTCCCTGCAGGAAAGGGAGGCTGAGGAAGGGCTTTGTGTGCCTGCAGAGAGGTGGGTGTGGAAAACCCCAAAGAGAGGCAGGATGGGGCCATATGGTGAGGAGGGTCAGTTTGGGGTCTGTGTGAGAGTCTCTGCTGGAATTACCTGGGCTGAGGCCATGCTAGGATCCATCAGGTGTGACAGTATAAAAAATACTGAGAAGAGAGGCAAGACACAAAAGGGTCTTGTAGAAGAGCAGCTGGGTGCCAAAGCTGGGCTGTGAGGCACAGGAGCAGAACTGGTGGCACCAGAGGTGGTTGTGATCCCAAGCCCTGGGATGTGAACCCAGGCCAGGTATTTGAGCAGTGCTCTTGACTTAGTGAGAATAGATGTGTTCAGTCCTTGAGGAAGGGGGGCTGGAGCCAGGAACTGGGGACTAAAATAACCTGCTTTGCTTCTCTTCTGTGGAGCCAGGCTGGGAGAGCTGGGAGTGCTCACCTGGAGAGGAGAAGGCTCCAGGGAGAGCTCAGAGCCCCTTGCAGGGCCGAAAGGGGCTCCAGGAGAGCTGGAGAGGGACTGGGGACAAGGGATGGAGGGACAGGACACAGGGAATGGCTTCCCACTGCCAGAGGGCAGGGATGGATGGGAGATTGAGAAATTGTTCCCTGTGAGGGTGGGGAGGCCCTGGCACAGGGTGCCCAGAGCAGCTGTGGCTGCCCCTGGATCCCTGGCAGTGTCCAAGGCCAGGCTGGACAGGGCTGGGAGCAGCCTGGGACAGTGGAAGGAGTTCCTGCCATGGCAGGGGTGGGAATGGGATGAGCTTTAAGGTCCTTCCAACCCAAACCATTCTATGATTCCTAATGTCCCTCCCCCACAATAATAACAAAACTCAGATTAACTTGTGCTATATAAAGGTAAAATACTGAGGGGGAAGATACCTTTTTTTATTCTTTTCATCCCCCACTTGATGTCAGTCCCATAGGACAGAGTTCAACACAGTCACAGCCTGAAAAGCTGCAGCATTTGGAGGGGCCACGAGTCCCCTGGAACATCCATCCTTTCCTCTAACTGGGATTGGGTCAAGATTTGCTTCATCTGAGGAGGTCTTGGAGCAATGTAGGAATGATTGACACATCTGACAACACAGCAGATTTTTGCCTTTTATTCAGATGAGTGTCTTCCTCTCCTCCTGTTGTGCAGGTAACTAGGATTTCTACCTCAGCCCAATGTGACCTATGCAAGGACAACGTGGACCAACTTCACTCGGCTTCCACTGAAAGGTGCTCACCTGGCCTGTGCAGGGGTTTCTACTCTCTTACTACTGGACAAAATAAAAACCATAAAAAAAGACCTAATCAACAAAACAAATATTTACTGTGAATCTGAGTAAAAAAAAAAGGCAAAAAAAAAAGGCAAAAGAAATGCTTAAAGCTCCAGTTTGTATTGTTGATAGTTTAGATAAAGTATTTATCTTTTTTTTTTAAGTGAAAACAATTTTGACTTATTTTATTCCACCTAGACTCATAAATACAAGTTATTATTATGAAATTCTCTAAATACTAAAGGACTGGCACACCAGCAGAGATGTAAAAGAGCCTCCTCGGTGCTATTTTGTCCGCAGAACTGTGCCTCTGGTTTGAATCCTTGGTGCTGATTTTGGGGAGTTGACCAATGCCAAACCCAGCTCTTAAAGGTCTGCAGATTATTTATTCCCCTGACTGTTCATATCCCAAAATCCACTTGGTTGGCAGCCAGGGCTGACAGAGGAAGGAATTTTCCTCCCTGGGGGTTGGATTCAGACTGAGCCCCGGGCGCTGTTGAACTGAGTGGGTTTTAATTGAGTTTGTGACTAATGAGGGCTCTGTGCTCCCCTCTGGAGCAGCCTGGGCAGGCACAGCTGGAGCAGCAGAAATCCAGGTCCTGCCCCATCCAAGCTACTTCCCTGGGCCATTTGCAGTTGCTGGTGGCGCTCGGGTCACTGTGAATTTTGGTAGCTGGTCTGGTAACTCTTTTTCTTGGGGCTGGCCCTGGCCATGAACAGGGTGTGTGCTCACTGGTGTTGGTGCAGCCTTTCCCGAGCCTTGGGGAGGCTGAACCTTGTGCTTCTGTCCTGCTGCAGGGCAAAGAGTCTGCTCAGCTCAGTCGTTTTCTCGTTCCAAGCACGACGCGTTTCCTTGGTAGGGTTTTGATACTTGACTCTGACCCGGCTTGGCCGTGTTCATGGATTGAAAAGGTGCATTTTGCTTTTGTGTTCCTTTGCTTTTGGGTAGGTTCTTGAATGGTAGTTCACAAAAACACCCTGGCCTGGCTGCCTGTGCTGCCACTGTCCCCTGGGGCAGGGACTTGTGTTGTGACTCGGTGTCGTGTGTGCGGGAAGGGCCCATTTCATTGAGCTCTGATGGAAACTTCTAGGTTTCCTATACTTTATTTCCTTTTATTTTAGGTTGTACAATGCACAATGAACCTGTAAAAACTTAATTTATTCAAGTGCACAAACTTGAGGACAAGAAGGAGGAGGATCCATTTAAGTAGAAGTCAGGCTGGTCTGAATTCAGGCCGGGCCAAGCACCAATAAAGGAAACTACAGTAGAAAGGGGGTTGCAACAGCAAAATGATTGGAAAAAAAGATCACATTCTGGCTTTGGGAAACACCTCCCTGCTGGCCCTGGTGCTCAGAGAGGCAGCACTATGTCTTTAAATCCCTTCTAGTGCTCCCTGCTGAGTCTCCCACTGCAGCAATCAGGCACTGGCAGGAGCTCCATGGAGCATCCCGGGGTCACAAACAGCTGAGCAGCTCCTGCCTCTGCCTTGGAGTCAGTGAGGTCCCTGTGCCCTCCTGCTGCCTGGATCCAGGAGGGTTGGGGGTGTTTGGAGAGGGGGTGAGGGGCTGCAGCAGCTCCCACCCTCTGCAGGGCTCAGCTCTCTGTGTCTCATCCTGGGCAGTCTTAGGAGAGATTTAGGACCAAGTGCAGTTGTTTTGTTCATTCCTGAGTGTGTCTTCCACAGGAGCCTCTGTGTGCAGGATCTGGCTTTGCCTCCTTGTCCACTGCAAAGGGAAGGGACTGAAAGCCCTGGGAACTGGGGGCACTTTGGGATATTTTCTGCTTTATGTGTGCTCAGGGTGTGTCCTGCTGAGGGACTGGCAGCACGAGGAAAACCTGGGAAAGGGCAGGAGTGCTCACAGGGTGAGAGCTGAGGAACATCCAGTAGCTTCTCATAGGAGCCAAACGCAGTGAATGTCCTGGAATCCAGGAGCACAATGTAACCCAGATGTTTTGCAGCTGGGAGTTGGGCAGCTCCAGCTTCTTCCCCAGCACACAGCACAGTGCTAGGGCCTCTGGAGGCTGTAAATGAATGATTGCTGGAGGGGCAGCAGCCTTAATTAATTTCCTAATTACCTCTCCCCCATCGTTTATATCTCTGGTGAGAGAGAGAGAGGAGGGAATACAAGTAGAAGCTTTTCACCCCCCTGATTTTATCAGATCCTTTCCTGTAGAGGGACCAGGATCTGGTGCCCCTTTAGGTCTTGTGCCTCCCTTCACCTCCAGCCACAGAAATCCAGGAAGAAAACTCAGCTGCCATCCCTTGTCCTGGTTTGCTTGGTGCCCAAGGCACTCACAGGATCTGTGCTGGAGAAGGAACCAACTCACAGATTCCATGGAACCCTCTGTGCTCCCCAGCACTGCTGCAGGCCTGTGTCACCTGGGACACCCTGCTGGCACCTGACACTCCCTGGATGATGAGCAGGGACAGATCCTGGTGGGAATGACGTGCTCTGTCTGCATCCAGCAGTTCAGGAGTTGTGTCTGGGGAGCCAGACTGAGCTGACAGGGGGGTCAGAGGTGGCCTGGGCACTGTCACCTCACAGTTGGACTCACTGATCTGAAAGATCTTTTCCAACCTGAACAATTCTATGATTCCAGGACTCTTTGGAGCAAAGGCCTTGGGTGAGGAATTTGTCACCTGCTCTTTGGTGGGTGTTGTGGAAAAGCAAAGCCCATCTGTCCCTCAGAGCCACCTTTGGTCACTGCTTTGGTGGCCAGCCAGTGTCCAAGGCAGGGCTGGCTCAGGAGCAGCCCTGGCTCAGCACAAGCCCTGGAGCTCAGCTGGGCTGTGGCTGGGCCACTGCCAACGCCCAGGATTTCTGTGACTGTCCAGCCATCACCCAGGAAGGCCCAAGGGTGAATCTTTGGGATTCCTGGAATGGGATCCAGTCTGCCTGAGCATCAGCCCTGCCCTGCCTGTGCCCCAGTGCCTGCTGGCATCCCAGTGCCTGCTGTTCCCACTCTGCCACTCCACCCTGCAGCTGCTCCTGCCTCAGCCCAGGCCCTGTCACTGTCCCTGCTCCTGGCAGCAATTCCCAAATGGTGCTTCCAGAGGGGGCCTGCTCGGCACTGAGATGGGAAGCCAAGAGTGCAGTTTGGGAGATGTTTTTGCCAAGAGATTCCTGGTTTTGTCTTCCCTCTCCCTGACCTTCTATTGCTTTGCCATGATCTGGGGAAAGCTCAACTTAAAATCGTGGAATCACAGAACATCCTGAGTTGGAAGGGACCTGGAGGCTCATGGAGTCCAACTCCTGGCCAGTCTCTGACTGCTCTGTCTGCACCTTGGGAAGAGCTTTCACCTGGCTGAAGGCAGCCCTTGGAGCTGCTGGGATCTGATCCATGTGGCCACAGCTGTGACCCCACTGCCGGAACACCAAGCCAGAAGCTGAAACCTGTTTGCAATAATTGAAGATCCTCTGGAGCAATCAAAGCCAAACAGTTCCAAAAAAAAGAGAATTTCTCCTGCCTTACCACATCCTGCCGGTGCCGGGTCCGGTCGTTCCGGGGCTGTCACACAATTCCCCCTCCTCCACAACACATCTTGGAGCACATCTGCTGCCAAAAACTGGAACTTCCTGAGTGCTGTGCTGAGGAAAACCTGTCCCTGCTGCTAAATGTCAGCCTTGAGGAACAAGACTTGCGTGGGCTCTTCTTTTTTTGGGGATTTGCCACCTCTGGCTCGTCAGGCCCAGTCCCCTGGGAGCCACAGTGCTGGGAGAGTTCCAAAGGCACTGGACCTGAATTTGGGATTTGCTGCAGATGAGTCATTCAGCAGCAATTCTTCCATCAGCCAGGGGTGTGGGGACACCCAGCAGTTGGAGTGCTGAGGGAGAGAGGGGGAAAGCATTGCTGAGGATGTAGAGGCTGGATCTGAGCTGGTGAGGGACAATGGGGATGTGGAGCTGTCCCTCCATCACCTCTGGGCTTGGTACAAACGAGGCTGTTCCCTGCAGGAAGGTGTGGATCAGTCTGGACAGCCAGGGAACATCTTCCCCTCAGTTCGGCTGTGGATGCAGTGGGAGAGAGGAGGAGAAGCAACTTTTTAGGGCAGCAGAGGGAGTGCAGCACGTCCTCACTGTCCCTGGCATTCCAGGGCCGAGCATCATCCCCAAATCCTTCTATCAGCAGGAATTTGTGTCTCCTCCAGCAGACAGATTGGAAATTCTTGTGCTTCCATCTCTTTTCCTTCCTTCCTACTGGGGACAGCCCTTTATCTTCCAGTGCAGGCTTGGTGCTGCCCCTGCTCTTGGCTGGGGTTTGGCACTGGGCTCCCCCTGGGATCGAGCTGAGCTTAGAGGGTCTGAGTCTGGGATCACACCCACAGTCCCTGAAGTCCCCCAGGCAGGAAGGTGACATCACTTGGTCGTGAATGGATTTACTCATCTCTTTTTGAATCCAGAGATTCCAAATCCCCAGGACTTGTCACTCCTTAGTGTGAAACTCGCCCAGCTCTGGGTCATGCTCAGTTCAAGCTCTGAGTCACTTTCTTCTTTCTATAGTCAAACCTAATCCTTGAGGAAGTCACTTGAACAACTGCAGCCCTGGAGTGGAAAGGTTTCCAGCCTGATCATCTCTTCCATCCCACCTGGAAACATCTCCAGCTGGAGCATTGCTCCAGGGCTGCTCGGGGCTGTGTCCCTGCCCTCACCCTGCCTGGGACAGGTTTCCTTCCGAGATGCGTGCTAGGGTCACTTCTTCAACCTCCTTTGGGCTTGGAATAAATGACCTTTAAAGGTGCTTTCCAGTCTTTCCAAACTGTTCTGATTCCCTGTACAGACACATCTGGGAGGAGGTGGGTGAGAGGCAGCTCAGGTGCTCCCCACCACAGAGGATTTACTGCTCGTGGTCATTGATTCCATCTCATCCCAGCCTTCCCTTGGAAAACCCTGGATCTTCCTGTCCTGCTGGGCTGCCCCTGCCAGGGGAAGGTGTTTCCTTGTGGCCATGGACAGGCAGCCTGGGGCTTGGTTCTTGCTGGGATTGTGTTCAGAAAGCAGCATCTGCTCCCCCCACCTGTTATTTTCCACATGGAAGAGAGTCCAGGCAGAGGAGAGGCTGAGGGAGTGGTGGCAGGGACAGTCCCAGGGGTGCAGAGCTGCTGGGGACAGCCAGCCCTGGCTCAGGGGGGACCCCAGTGCTTCCAGCTGCTCCAAGTCCCTGCAGGGCCCACCTTGACTCTGGGACCTGTGCCACCTGTGCCACCTGTGCCCTCGGGGTGCTCCTGCTCCCCTGCCCCACTCCAGCTCCTGCTGATTGCTGCCACAGGAGACTCCCAGCGCTGGGAGCTGCTCTCAGGCTGCTGATGCTGATTCCCCTCCCTGCTCAGCCTTCCCAGGGCCCTTCCGTCCCTCCTCAGCCGGGTCTGGAGCCCCCCCGAGCCCTGGGGACACCTGCACTGCCCGGCCCAGCGTCACTGTCCCCAGGGATCTGCTCCTGGAGGGGCCATTCCCGAGGGCTCCGTGCTTTCTCAGGTGCTGATGCCGAGGTGGCTCTGGTTGGTCACATTCTGCTTTTGGTGCTGGAATTCACCCCCTGATCCAGGGCATTCTCCCTGTGAGTTATCCCAGCTCCCAGGGGTGGCTGGCCTGGAAAATTCTGCTTTCCTTGTTGTTTTCCCTGAGCCAAGAGCACAGAGAGGATTAAGGACTGGGAGCAGGGGAGGGCCTTGGACAGGGCTGTGAACCCAAAATCCTTTTTTGGGGAGCACAAACCACACAGTGTTTTTGTGAACTATCTTAGCAGCACTGAGGAAAAATCACAGGAATTGGAGTTTTGGGAGCACAGATGTGCAGTCAGTGTGTGAATATTTGAAGTCTTACTGGTTTTAAAGGGTT
>VZTZ01032237.1:82294-103693 GCA_013400955.1 Drymodes brunneopygia | reverse complement strand
GCGGTGGGGGGCCCCCGCGGCCCTCCCCCCCCGCCTCACCCGGCCCCTCTCCCGGTTTGCCCTCCCGGCTCGGGATCTGGTGCTTCTTGCCGAGACGGGAGCTCTCGTGTGTCCTTTCCCCACGGTTTGGCTCGTTAGCACCGCTCTGGTTCTGGGTTCATCCATGCCTGTCCCTGGGGCTGCTCCGCGTCCCGCTGGGGATGTCCCCGCTCCCGACGCCGAGGATGCCCGAGCTGCCCGCGGGCAGTTTGGCTGGGTATGGGCACGGTGGGGCCGTTGGGAGTAGGGCAAAGCTTGGCAGATCCGGGCAGGACCATTCTTATTTATCCCTCACTCTCTGCTCCCGTAGGGCTGGGAAGGGCAGGAGCTGCTTCCCCCAAGCCTTGCAGCATCCTCTGGCCATTCCCCAGCCCAGGCTCGTCACAGGACCCCTCTGGCCACACGGCTTCACCTGTGACAGCAGAGCAAGAGGCCAAATCCCCTCGCAGAGACCACCCCTGCCCTGGGGACACCTCTGTGTGAGCCGGGGCCATGAGGAGCCGCTGGCCGCGGCTTGGGGCTCCTGGCCAGGGTCACATCTGCATCACCCCGCGCTGACCCCGCTGCCGGGGCGAGGGGAGGAGGGAGGGAGAGATCCCGTTTCACCTCCTGGGCTGCTCACACCATTAATGGGAGCGGGAGCAGACGGCTGCCAGAGCACCTGCTCCCCGTCCCTGCCGTCAGCACGGGCCGCCTGCCCCAGATCATCTTCCAGCTGAGCCCAGCCCTCAGCCGGAGATCCAAATCCTCGAGGAGCAGCTCCTGGGCTTGTCCTGGCTCCATCTCCTTGGGGTTTGCAGTGTCCCCACGGGGGGCACGGCTGGAGGTTGGTACCCAGCAGTTCCATCTCACAGCCCTGCAGGATTAGCCCTGAGCCCCTCGGGTTCGGATGGCACAGAAAATACACACACACACACATACCCAGGGACAAAACACACACCCAGGGACAAAACACATACCCAAGGACAAAACAAATACCCAGGGACAAGGGCTTTTCTCATTTTCCCTTTTTTTCCCCTACTTTTTAAAAACATCCAGTTGAATACCTTATTAAAAATGAAAATAGTTTATTTTAACCACTGTTGATTTAGCAAATACTGAAACCTGCCATGGGTCGGGTCTATGAACATCTCTGGCTGTGTGATATTACTCTTGTGTTTCCTTCCTAAAAGCGACTCGGAGAAGGCGAGGCCCGCAGGGATCCCCGGGGGAGGGGCTCCAGCCCTGCTATGTCACCAGCGCGTCCCGGGCCACCCCGCAGCGATGGCACTGGGCTCGGTGGGGCCGGGGGACTGTCCCTGATGTCCCTCTGAGGGCGGCTGCAGCCTGGTTCTGTAACCCAGAATATTCTCTCTTGATTAGCTTTCAATAAAACTATTAACCCAACAGCGGCACAGTCTGGACACAACTCTGTTCACTGGGATCCACGAGTGGAGATGAACCGCGCAGGGATTTTGGGTGGGGATGGAGAAGTAACGAGGCCCAAAGGAGCTCCTTCCATGAGTTCTTTCAGGTCGCCTTTGATCCAGGGGGACCCAAAGTCCCCGGGGACGCTCGTGCCAGGCTCCTGGGCTGCTCTGCTGCTGCTCGGGGGTCCTGGGNCTCTTCCTCCTCCTTCTCCTCTTTTTCTTCCTCCTTTTCCTCCTCTTCTTCCTCCTCCTTCTCCACCTTCTTCTGCTTCTCCTGGCTCTTCTTCCCCTCCATCACAGCCATTGGCACCTCGGGGACATCCTCAGGTTCTTCATCCTTGTCCTCATCCTCGTCCTTGTCCTCATCCTTGTCCTTGTCCTCATCCTTGTCCCCATCCTTGTCCTCATCCTCTGGCGTTGTGCGGCCAAACCACTTCTTGAAGATCCACGGCTCTGCCTGTGGGGACAGAGGGGAGCAGGAGCTGATGATGCAGCCCAGGGGACCGGGACCCCTCTCCATCCCTCCCCCTGGGGACAAGATGCTCCCTGCCCCGGGAGGTGCCACCCTGACCCGTACCAGGTTGCTGTCAGCTTCGCTGTCATCGTCACCATCTTCGTCATCACCATCATCCTCCACCACGCTGCTCTCCGGCGGCGGCGCAGGCGGGGCAGTCACCGCCTCCGGGATCTCCTCCGCCTTGGGGCTGACGACCTCTGCGAGGGGAGAGGGACAGGCCACTGTCAGCTGAGGATGAGGCTGGTTGGGCGGGATGTCCCAGACAGGGCTCCCAGGGCCATCCCACCCTGGGATGTGGCGCTGTCTCAGGCTGGATCCGGGGGATCGGGGAGGGACGGAGCCTTGGACCCACCGGGAATGGGAGGGGGCGGAGGCTCCTGCCGGACGCGGGCGATTCCCTCCTTGGAGCATGGCGCTGGAAGAAAGGAGGGGACAGGAGCCAGGGGGTGGCAGCACGGTCTGGCCACCCCTTCCCGCTCCGTCCGGCTCCCGACTCACCTTGGAGCACCTGGAAGGTGACGCTGAGCAGGGCGACGACGGAGGCCACCAGGATGCACTTGTTGAGGGTGAGCCCTTCCCAGAGCAGCGGCTCCTCCACAGGGTCCAGGCTGGGCGGCTCCGCCTTGCTCTGCACCGGGAGGGTCCTGGGGACTGGGACCCCCCCGGAAAAATGTTACTGGGGGGAACTGGGAAGAGGCAAAGGGCTCTGAGCTGAGGGGTGGGAAGGGCTCTTAACATCCTCCTCCACGGCCCACTCAGGGCAGGGACAAGGGCAGGAGCTGCTCCTGCCAGGTGTTTGCCCTGGAGGGGTGGGGACAAGAGTGTCCCGGGGGCTGAGACCGAGGGTTTGGGCCATTAGAGCATCCTGGGGATCAAACTCTGCCCGTGCTTCCCCTCCAGCAGCAATCTGGGCAGGGACGGGAGGAGGAGGAGGGGGAGGATCTGGCAGGCGGCTGAGGAGCCCCATCTCCATCCCCGTGTCGCTGATTTCCGCGCGGACTGTGGAGAGCACAACTCGTCCTGTCACTGCTCCATGGCCAGACGGTGCCTCCCGGGCTGGCCGGGGACACGGGATTGTGCCTCTGTGGCCACCTGGGGCCAGGGTGGCCGTTCTGGGGCAGGGAAGGGCTTTCCCACACACCCACCTGGCGGCCCGGCAGCGCTGCCCTTGGCTCCCACCTTCTCCACCCGCTTCTTCTCCGCCGCTTTCCTGTCCCCGCCGAGCGGGGCTGGCTCTGGCATGTCCGGCTCCTGTCTCTGCCCGGGACTCGTCCTGGTCCTGCTCGGAGACACCGCGCCGGGGGCTCTGCTCCTCTATTCCCTGCGGGGAGGGCACAGAGCGTGGCCGGGGGGACAGGGACTCGCTGCCCTGGGGGTCCCCGGGACTGAGCCGGTGCTGCCCCAGCGAGAGGCACCAACCCAGCTCCTGCAGCACCTGGGGCGTGTGTTCACCTCAACAGCCTTAAATCTGCGGTGTATTTTATATTATTCGAGGTGGATTTAGCCACGAGTTAGCCCTGCACACGCAGGGGGCTGAGGAACCCCCGGCTGTCCTTGGGATCCCCCCGGAGCAGCGCTCGGGGCTGGATTGGGGCTGCAGCACCCACTGAGGGCGGGCTCGGTGTGTCGGGAGCAGAGGGAGCCGAGCTGGGCTCCGGGCTCGCTGCTGAGCGGGGCTTTGGTGGCCGGGCTGGGTGTTGGTCAGTGCACCAGGGAGAGCTGCCCACCGGCACGGATCAGTGACAGCGACAGCTGGGGGACCTTGGGCTCCCCCGGGATGGACGTGCTGCAACACTGCCGGGCGGAATGTCACTGCGGGACAGCCCCAGCTCGGCCCCCGACCCTGCCCTGGCACAGGGATCCATCCCTGGCACCCCTGCCCTGCCCCAGCACAGGGATCCCCCCGACACCCCCCACCCTGCCCCTGAGCACTCACATGGGCTCCACCGCTCTCCCGTCGCTGCTCACCGGAGCATTGGCATCTGTCAAAGACAAGCACAGCACGGCTCCTCAGGTGACAAATTTGGGGAGGTGGGAATCACCAGGAGCCCTCGGTGACACTCCCCAGCCTCCAGAGAGGGGACATCTGGCCATGTTTCCTCTGTTGTTGTTGGTGGGTCCCAAATCCAGCAAAAAGCCCCTCCAGACATTGAGGGGGTGCAATGGGAGCTCTGGGAAGGATGTTGGAAGTAGAACAGATAAATAAGAGGAAACCTCCTGGCCGTGGTCTGAAAGGTCCTTGCTTTCAAGAGGAAATAAAATGAGTCTTTCGTTTGTCTGAGTGATGTAAGTCTGGTCCTTTCCCTGCTGGGAAGGGACGGAGCTGCCCCAGATCTCTCGTGGTGGCTGCAGGGGCTGCCCAGACCCAGGGAAAGCACAGAAGTGCATAACTTTTCCTTGAAAGTTTTTTCCCCCACGTGCTTGCCGTGTTTTTGAGCTTCTCAGGCATTCACCCTGGTTTTGGGCACAGATGAGCACCAGGAAGGTGGAGAAGGGCACAAGCACCTGTTCCTCTTCTCCCTAACCACAATCCATGTTCCCATGGAGCTGGTGTCACACAGGTATCCCTCAATGCCCGAGGTCACCCTGTGAAGTGACACCACCACAAAGAACCATCTCTGCCAGGCTGAGCTGTGTCCTGCACACCTCGCCAGTGGCCACGGCTTATGGTGAGGACAAAGAAACTCTTCTGTCCTTCCTTGGCCACCTCTGAGCTCTCCCTGCCCACCTGCACAGCCCTTTGGTGGCCTCAGGGCATCCCAAATCTTTCTCCAACACCGCACAGGGACCATGTCACCTCAGGGGACCCTCACTAAACTGAGAGGGATCAAACACTGTGCCCACAGCACGCCCCTGCTGGGCTCCCAGTCCTCAGCTGAGCCCAGTGCCCTGTCACAGAGTGCCAGGCTCTTTCTACATCTCCATCCCTTGGGCTTCACCCTGATGGAGGAGCCCAAACAGCCCCCAGACCCGGGGACAGGCAGGTGTCCTTTCCTGCCGTGTGCCCCAAAGGCAGTAACTCGGTCCCAGAGCTGACCAGATCTATGTCCAGGTCTGTGCCCTCGGGGCTGGAGATGGGGCTCTGTGCCCTGGCAGAAGGTGGATGCACTCCGGGGCTCTCCAGCCCACGCAGGATCCTTGTCCCCAGCCGAGACGGGCAGTGTCACCTGCATGAAGAGCCTTCCTGGGCTGATGATCCGAGCACAGCCACTGCCCAGGCCAAGCAGGGCAGGGGTGGCCACAGTGCCAGGGATGGCCACCAATGCCAGGGATGGCCACCAGTGCCAGGGACACTTTGCCCACGGCAGGGCAGGTCACCCACAGCCCCCAGGCCCTTGGCTCGCCCTGCCCCTGCCCATCCATCCCTCCTGCCTGCCCATCCCGCTTCGCGGGACTCTCGCCCCGCACGCCAGATCCGCCCGTAAACGCTCAAAATCGCAGGCACTTAACAAATAATCAGCTCCGCTCTGCTGCCACCGGGACTTCTCCTGCACGGGCTGTCGAGGTCGCCTTCACCGCTGACTCACATCAAAGAAACTTCCAAAAATAGTCCCCTCGCCTGCCCCGCTCTCCCTGTCACCCTCGCCCGGGGATGAGCCCCGTGGCTCCCGGTCCCTCGCGGCCAGGGGGAGCCGGGCTGTGCCCAGGGGCTGCCCAGGGGCTGCCCCACATCAGGGCTTAAAAGCCACAGAAATTCGTACCTGGGGTCGGTCGCCGCCTCCTCCTCGGCTGCAGCCCCCGGGCGGCCCCGGCTCCTCCGGTAAAGAACAGCAACAGCTGCCGAAGGGAGCCGGAGCAAAATAGCGCCCAATCACCGGGGCCCGAGCACCACAAAAGGCAGCTCAGCCCCGGCCCCGAGCGCAGAGGCTGCCGTGGGCACGGGGTGCGGCGCTCAGGGGCACCTGCGAGGGATTTGTCCCTCTATGACACTCCCGGAGAGCACCGGGAGGGGACAAGGCTGTTTGGCCCCAGCCTGCTGTGGGAGGGAGGGAGGGAGGGAGGGATGGGTGGATGGATGGATGGATGGATGGATGGATGGATGGATGGATGGGTGGATGGATGGATGGATGGCTGGATGGATGGATGGGTGGATGGATGGATGGATGGATGGATGGATGGATGGATGGATGGGTGGATGGATGGACGGATGGGTGGATGGATGGATGGATGGATGGACGGACGGATGTAGGGGGGATGGGGCTGCACACAGCCCCCACAGAGGCCAGAGCAGTGGCCACACTCCCAAGGCAGTTTTCCCAGTTGTATTCCCACTCCAGCAGTGTCGGGGTTGTTCACCAGCATGGCGTTTGCTTTATAGGGAGATGCTGAAAGCAGAAAATCATACACAGGCCAAATAAAATCCCTTTTCCTCCCAGCTAATCACGTTTCCCATGCTGCTCCCAGGTTTGTTCCTTGCTCCTGCCTCCCGTGGCTGAGCTGGTCCTTCCAGGAAAGATGCCAGGGACTGGAACAGGCACCGTCTGCACCCGCAGAGCTCCGGCAAAACACCCTCCCACTTCATCCTTACATGGAGCCACGGGACAGAGAGCTCTCCTCAGCCTTCCCAGGACCTTTCAACACCCCGTGCCCGCAGCGGGGAGGGACCGGCACCATTTTTGCCTCCACACGTTCAGCTCGGAGTCCCGTGGAGCTGCAAAGCCTCCACCTCCATCGCGCAATTTATCCCGGGCACATGCAGGAAAGAGATACCCGGAGGCAAATTCTTTCCTAATCTCTTGAACCCCCCCAAATCCCGGCTTCTTCCTTGCCCTGAGCCTGTCTCGGGGAAGGGGTGAGCTCAGGGAGGGGGAAACGCGATCCGGCTGGGAGAGCAGGAGGGAGCCAGGTGGGAGAGCAGGGGAGGGCACTGGGGCAGCGTCCAGGCTAAAATCTGCCTCTGGATTCGGCTGGGTGACACAGCCCCTCTTCCCCGGCTGCCCGGGCTGTCCACTCGCTCCTGCCCTCACGAATTGTTGTCCGGGCCGAGCTATGCTGCAGCATCCCCTCCCTGCCATGGCAACACTCACTTATCCTCCCACCAGGACATGATCTCCCTTCTCCCCGTTTTTAATAACTTGCATTTAAAAGGCAATCAGAAAGGCATAAAATTAGTCACTGTGTATTTTTGGCACAAGTCGGTTCTGGGGATGAATCTTCCTTCTCTCTGTGCTGTTCCCTCTCTCCCCAGAGCTCCCAGCCCCTGCCTGACTCCATCTCCTCCTGCTGCAGGTATGAGGGGTGGCAGATGCTCGAGCTGCCTGCTCAGGTGGCTTTCCCACTGCTTGCCAGGCTGGCTGCAGGTTTTCCCCCTGGATTTCATCCCTGGCTCCACCAGAACCTGCCTGACCAAATCCCCAAGGCTTGGGACTTCAAAACACATCCCAGCCTTTGGAGCCATCACCTCCTGGGTGGGTTGGGCTCTTGGCCTGATTTTAGAGATGGGAATTTGGATGTTGTCTGCCAAGCCAAGTGCCCTGGGCACAGCAATGCCCAGCTCCAGCTGTGTCACCCCGACGCTGGCATTGTCCCCTGGGGGCCACTGGTCTGGGGCTGCACAGGGCGGGTCCCCCACAGCCAGTACCAAAGAGCTGGAGATGCACGTGGAGCTCACCCAGCTGCTGCACGGGCTTGTTGGAGGTGCTTGGTGTCTCCCAGCCCTCCACCCTGCCCTCAGATGTGGTTGGGGATGTGTTGAGTGGGTCTGGTGGAAGAGAGGATCACAGAAACACCGAAATTCTCCAGGAAATGGGGTGAAAGAGCACCTTGATCCCCTGCACGACCCAAACCCCAAAGGCACAGGTGTCCCCATGGCAACCTGGCCCCGGCCCCGTGCTGACAGCAATATTCCATTGACCCAAAATTCCTCTTTCAGCTGCATCCATCAGCTCTTCCCAGCCCGGGGGGTTGTACAATGGCTGTGCTGATGCACAAATGCTGCCTCCTTCCCCTGAGGAACCAAACATGCACCTGGGAGATGATTCCTGAGGGAACCACAGAGCTTTCCGAGCTCTGCGAGGGTTATTGAGGAGCACTCCGGAGGCTTCAGGAAGGGAAGGGATGTCTCCTCTCTGCCAGCTGTGCTGCTCCTGTCAGATCCCATCTGTCAGCATGGAGATTTCAGATCTGCTGAGCTGAGCAGAGGTGTGGATAATGGAAGGCCTGGAGCAGTTTGGATGCTGGATGTTCCTGTGGCTGCACATCCCCAGGTGTTGCAGCAAGGCTGGAGGGAGCCAGTGAGAGATGGATGGATCCTCTGCATGAGCTGATTCCCTTTAGGCCCTGCAAGGTCTCCCCAGAGCCTTCTCTTCTCCAGCTGAACATCCCCAGCTCTCCATGGGGTTACAGGAGATTTAGAAGGAAATCACAGAACCCACAGGCGTCAAAATGGCCCAGCTTTAGGACTGTTCCTCCTCCTCAGCTTCCTGCCAGCACCAGGAGAAAGCAAATGTCCTGCAAAACTCAGGCTGCATCTGCCAACTTGTGATTAATACAAAATCAGGTGGAATCTTTCACTGACTGACAGAGAAGAGGACTCAGGAATGAACCTGGAGTGGCTCTGCCCACCTGCCTGGGGAAGGTGATCCAAGGGGTTTGGACAAGCACCTCCACCCAGGCAGTTCCTGAGTTCAGGAATCATCCAGCCTGGAGCACTGCCCTGGTTTTTAGGCTGTATTCTAACCAACACCACGTGGTGATGTGAGGACTGACCCTTCTCTTCTCCCTCCTGACCAAATGCCCTCACTCCCACTCCGCTTTCAGCCGCCTGTGCTGTGTTTTGGGCAGGGCTGTGATCACACCTTGGATCACAGAGTTCAACACAGACTGAAGTGGTTCCCATGATCAGCTACAACACCAGTCTGGTATTTGTTGGCAAAAAGGCATAAAGGAATGAAATGTGCCCCAGGATGGGGCAGGAAGGTGCAGAGACACGCAGGGCAAGGGCAGCGTGCCCAGGAGCTGAGGCAGGAGCCTGCAGGCTCTGGTGGTAACAATTCTGAAAGTGATGATGGAATTATTAAAACATGGCAACACGGGTGGAGGAATGGGCAGAAGAGCAGGAGAGGAGCTGCTGCCCAGGCCTCTCCCAGCAGAAAGGTGCCTTCCAGGCCCAAACCATTTTGGTTCTTATGATCTCTTGTCTTGGGACTCCTCAAGTGACCAGTGAAGATTCCATGACTTTGCAGATCCCAAGGACAGGAGCAAGGACCTGGATCCAGCTCCCTTCTGGGAAGGAAGTGGAGGCAGAGCAGTTGGAGGGGGTTGATGGGGCTGTGGCAGGAGCTCTGTGTCCTCTTCCAGGCCCACTTTGGCTCAGCTGCCCTGAGTGGTGCCTCTGGGCTCTGGTAAAGCTCTTTAAGGGACATTAAGTTTCTAACACAGCTCCAAGATCAGTGTTTAAGCACCACCACCCACACTTCCCTGTTCCCTCCTCCTCTCCCCACCTGTGCCCAGCCTGCCTCAGTTGGGAGGCACCAAACCAAAGCCAGCTGAGTCCTTGTGCTCTTTTCTTTGACTGTTTCATTGAAATACCAACGACAGCCTGAAAGAATTCCCCCCTTGAGTCCCAGGCCAGGCCACAAATGAGACACTGAAAACCACGAGGGGGTTTTTCTACAGGAATTGCTGCAGGAGCCTCAGGCATCCCCCAAATCCAAACACCACATCTGGCAGGCTCAGGGAGGAGCCAGGTCCTGCAGGACATGGTCCCTAAGCCAGCCTTGGGTCCCTACAGTGCTGCAGGTGGTTTCCTGTTCCAGATATCCAAGGATTTCAATAGCAAAAGTGAGGAGAAGTCACCTCCCCTCCCACCACCTATGTCCTGCAGGGAAGTGGGACACAAGATCTCTCCAGCCCCTTGTGGTGCTGGTGGATCCCACTCACCACCTAACCCAGGGTTATTCCCACCCTCCACAATGCCAGGAAGGTGCTGTAGGAATTCTGGGGGGGAAGGGTCAATTCCCCCTTTTCAGACTCACAGCAGCCATTCCCAGCTGGGGGACAAAATGCCCCCAAATTACTGGGATCTGCTCTGTAGATAGCTGGGATCTTCACGTTTGGGATCTTCTGTCCTACAGCAACCAGGAGCAGAGAATCATGGAATTGTTAAGATGGGAAAAGATTTTTAAGATCAAAACCAAGCATCAACTCACCACCATGGCCACCTCTGAGCCATGTCCCCAAGTGCTACATCCACACATTTTTGGAACACTCAGACAGACACTCTGGTGGCCCAGCAGGTGATGAGGAGAGAATGAGGAAGAAACCTGGAGAATGAGGAAGAAACCTGGAGAAAGCGGTGCCAGAATCCCACTGGGAGTGTTTTGCTCCTGCACTGGGAGGTGAATGATCTCATCAGAGAAGCATCAAAGCCTCTGTGCAGGTGAATGAGCAGCAGAGCCAGGCTGGGAACCCGGGACACGCCGGGACAGGCTGTGGCACAAGGAAGAGCCAGGATTTTGGCTGCAGGGAGCTCGACGCCCTGAGCTGCCCCGTGGGAATTCCTTTTAAACCCAGGCTGGGGAGGAGCCTGGGTGAGTAATTGCTCCATAGCAGGTCCAAGAAGTGAATAATATTCCAAGAATAAAGGTTAAAAGCCTGGAGACTCCAGTGAAAGGGCTCTATAAATAGGGTGAAGAAGGCAGAGCAGTGGGAATAACAGGGGAAAAAAACTTGATGTGGAAAAGGGCTGGGAAGGATCTGACACCCACGGTGGTATTGGACATGAGGCTGGTTCTGCAGAACACATCTTTTACATCTTTCAGGGTTTTATCAAAACACAACTTTTGGGCACCCCTCAGAGGGCACCTTGTGCCTGTTGGGAGCTGCCTGGAACCATCCTGCCCCAGCAATGTGGGATTTGTCCCCGGATGTTGTGGCTGGGACAAGGCAGCAGCAGGACAGGAGGGGAAATTTGGGGTTGCTCAAAACATCATCACATGGGACAACTTCTGCTGTGCCCAGGGGAACTGGAGGAGTTTCCTTCCCCATTTTTGTCCCTCATTCCCATGTCGCTGGCAATGGCACAGGCCCTGCATCTCCCTCTTCCACTCCTATGGAAAAATCACCCATCCCAGGGATATTTATCCTTCCTTCCAGTTTACCTGCTGGTATTTCTAGTAATCAGAAGAAGGGGTGAGGTCATGACACAATTTATAATCAAGAACACTTTGGTTCTTTAAAAAATCATAACTTTTCTGCAGAACTGGGCTGTAAAGGAGCCAAAGCTGGTCAGAGGCCTCAGAGGATGTCACTGTGCAAATGTCAGCTAGGGGCTTAAGGCAGCAAAAAGCCTTGCCAGGGAATTACTGTGGTGCAGGGATGATGCTTGGAAAAATCATCCTGTGTTTGCAGGAATCCTCTGTGCCCCACGTCTCTTCTTATATCCCAGAATGTTGCTGGCAGGACCACCAAGAAAATGAGAGTGAGAGCAGGGGGTAAAGAGAAAAGCTGGGCAGCACTGGGAGCAGAGGGAGGAGGGAATGTAAAAGGAAGAAGGGAAAGAATTGAGGACGTGGGCGAGCAAACGAGCCAAAAATTCGGGTTAAAAAAGCAGGGTCTGAAAAAGGCAATGTAAATAGAACGGAGCAGCCCAGCAAAGCAAATCCCTGGGGAAGAGACAGCCCGGGCAGCCTTGGAGGACGGGAGTCATGGGGAGAGGGATGGACCCGCAGTCTGCAGGATGGCGACTGAGAACCGGAGTGTGGCCCTGTCCCTTTCCCTGTCCCTGCCCAGGGAAGCGCCCCCGATGCTCCAGAGCAGCTCAGGGATGGGGCACAGCCCCGAGGGACTGGGACCAGCACAGTCCGCCACGGCCACCTCTCCCATCTGCTTTTCCTTGTGCCAGATGGGAGGGAGGGAGGGAGGGAGGGATGGGGGATGGAGGCACAGCGCTGGGATGGCGGGGATTCATCCCTTCCCATTCTTTTCCCAGCGACATTTAACCGGCTGGTCCCAAAATGCTTTCTGATTGCTGTGCTTGCCCCAGTGACACCAAGGCAGGAGCCTTTCAGAATAAATCATTTAGAGGCACGAAGAGGAAAAAAGCAGCAGCTCCGACTGTAAAGGCACAGACACCTACCTCCTCCTCCTCCCCCTCCCCTCCCCGCATATTTTGGAGCTGCTGGAGCAAAGGGGAGAGCGAACAGGAGTAATTTTCCACGGATGCAGGGAACAATCGAGCCCCGCATGGTTTTTCTGGTTAGAATGCTTCCCTGCAGCAGTTCGGGCTCATCCCCGGCACACAAAGGCGATGCACATGCAGGGACCGGTCGTGTCTTGCTCCAGCCGCCGGTGCCGAGGTGCGGGAGGAGCGGGGGAGATGCTCCGAGCCTGAGCAGTAATTTCAAGGGTCTTTACCTTCCTTTTGCCACCTCTTTATCTTCCAGCACCTTAGGAAATCTGCGGGTCTCGTTAAGAGCTCGGGGCACGTGCTCAGCTCTGTGGGAAGTGGGGTTTTGCCCTTGCCAAGAGGAGGCAGGGTGTTTGTATGTGACACACACAGAGCAGGGCACACGGCAATAAACAGCTCCCCAAAGTCTGGCTTCTCTGCAAACACCAGGCCAGGCACGACGGGAACGTGGCAGTGCTCACTCCTCTCCTCGAGCAATGAACCCTTCCCGCCTCAGCTTCTCCCAGGGTTAATGACCAACAGGAGGCAGGGGAAGTTAATCTGTACCTAGAACAGCTTCATAAACAAAACCCTTTGGGAAAACTGGAAAATTCTGGCAATGAACTAGAGCTATCTTTGTTATAAAGCCTCCACTCCTGAGTGGGGTGGCAGCTTTGGGGGGCTCCTTTGATGGCAGTTTGCTGCCTGTCCTTTAGAGAGCACCAAGACTTTGGACTTAGGTTTGTCACTTCCAGAGCAGGTTTGTCACTTCCTGGGGAGATGCCAAGGCCTGCCCAGGCTGGGGGTCTGCTGCCCACCCACTTCCAGAGGGAATTTTTGGCAGCAGAGGCTCTGGGGTGGGCAGGGAGGGCTCATGCTCACCAGAGCTGTCAAGCTGCCACCTCTCCCCAGCCTGGAAGTCAGGAGTATTTTTTAAAAAGATGTAAACAAGGGAAGCTGCTAAGCTGGGCTGATGCTGGCTCCAGCCCTGCTCTCACTGCAGGGATTGCTGACGATCCCAGCACACAGAGCCCTGAGTAAATATTGGTTCAGACATGGATGCAGAGAGCACGAGGCCGCCTGCAGCTCAAAAAAACAGCCTGGCCAAAGCAGCTTTCCCCAGGCTGCACCTTCCTGTCCCTCCTGGAGCTCGAATCAACAGCCTGGCCAAAGCAGCTTTCCCCAGGCTGCACCTTCCTGTCCCTCCTGGAGCTCGAATCAACAGCCTGGCCAAAGCAGCTTTCCCCAGGCTGCACCTTCCTGTCCCTCCTGGAGCTCAAAAAACAGCCTGGCAAAAGCAACTTTACCAAAGTTGAACCTTCCTGTCCCTCCTGCAGCACCCCAAGGACTGTGAGCACAGGGAGTTCTGACCAGTGACAGCATCCATGTGGGTTATCCCCAAAATAAAGCAGTGTGGAGCACACGGAGCTGGAAGAAATCCCCCTTTGCCTGTTGGTCTCTGGCTCGCTCTCAGGGTGAACTGGTTCCCTCAGACCCAACTCTTCAAGGGGTGAGCGTGGGATTTAACTGACTTCAGGCAAAATAACCTTCCCCACCCTCCAGGCCTGCTCATTTTATTTATGGGAAAATATGCTCGTTAACGCTCTTATCACGGGCAGGATCTAATCGGGGGGGGGAAAGTCTCCTTCGACTATCTCCATGTTAATGAGCTGCTGGGTGAAATGTTTCAGCAGGCAAAGCTCACTCGGAGCTGGTTTCAGACAGAGCAGCCTCTGCACAGGTCTTAACGCTCATCCTGCTGGCAGCTGTTTGTTTGGACAGCATTTCCAAACGAAATTAGGGGTTACAAAAGCAGAGCTGCACCGTGCACTTCCTCATCCCTGAGGCTGGGAGCAAAACAAGCCAGGCTGTCCCGTTCCCCTTCCCAGCACGGGCTGGGTAGGGGGATTGTCCTGCGGGGAAACCTCGCATGGTGGTGGGCTCTGGGAGGGAAAATGGAGCTAAGCAAGAAATAAACTCCTAAATTCACCACACAAAGGCTCCAGCAAGCAATGGAGGGGAAGGAAAATGTTCATGGAGGAATTCCAGGGGTCTGGAATGCTGATCATGATAGGATTGACTGTGCAGGGGTTTGCAAGGGTTTTGCAAGGGACCCCAACGCCCTCTCCGTGCAAACAGGAGGGACAGGGCTCCATCCCCTCTCCAAATTAACTCCTCTCTGTGACTCCTCAGCAAGAACCATAGCTCTGTCACCTCTGGGACAGGGAATGGAGCTGAGCTGCCTCTGGCCCAGCAGAAATGAAATAGAAAATGGGCTGGGGAAGGGAGGCTGTTGCAACGTCTTTCACTTGATTGTGTTGCAACCACCTCCAGATTCCTCAGGGCCATTTGTTCATAACTGGCAGCAACAGCCAGAGAAAAATCAATACAGGAATCATTGTTGTGGAATATTATCCTTCAATCCCAGCACACTTCCTTCCCAGAAATCCTAAGGTGCCACCCTCTTGAGTGTTCACTGTGGCTCCTGCTCTTGGCCAAGCCCCTTTCCAGCTGATTTCCTGCTCCCACTTCAACCTTCCCCACCTTGCCCCACATTATTTTTATGTGGAAACTGCTCAGTTTGATCCTGCAAACTCAAAAAGAACAATTCAGCCCCTCCCAGGTGCCCAGGTGATGTTGGATTCCACCCCTAATTCAGATAAATGAGAATTTAGAGCATTTTAAACATCTATTACCTCATCTGCATTCAATCCTCCATGCCAGCTGTTTTGAAGTGGAAAAACAGAGATCCAAAGTTTTTTTTGGTGAGAGTACAGACTTTTTTTTGTTGGCCTGATGACTGTTTTCTTCTAGTTCAGTATCTCAAAAAGATCTTGGAAAAATAAATTCTTCCCTGTGCTGGTAAACATGTAAAAATTCTGGCTTCATTTGGCAGAGTCTCCTTCCAGCACAAGTGGGTCTGCAGAAAACCTGACCTTCAAATGAAACCATTCTCACAGGGATGACAATGAAAATGAGGAGAGTTTTCCAGCTAGAAAAGGTGTTCTAATTACTTGTCCCACAAAGATTAGAATAGATTCTGACACACTAAAGAGTGATTTAGTGGGGGAGTATTTAAAATTAGATAACTGGTACTTAACTGCTACCTGTGAGGAGATGAACCAGAAGTACTAAAGAGGGAGAGGGGTAGATTAAAGAGCCATTTTTTTAATAAGGCTTATAAATGTAGGTCTGATAAGTTTAGAAGTAACACTGCCCAGTGTTTTGATACAGCCTCACAAGCTTTTGCTGTCCTTTGTCTCCACACAGAGCTGACCAAGAGGAACATTTAAATTATTCCATGACTAAAATCAGCTAAATTACAGGGTGAAGTCATCACAGACAATGATTTCTGTGAAAACACGTCCTGATGGACATCTCTGCCTCAGCTTCAGTCCTGTTTTGGTGCTTGGCTGCATTTCTAGAGACCTCTCAAAACTGCAAGAACAAGCAGAGTCTTCCTGCAGTGGAAACACAGAGAAAAGGCAATCAGATCCACTTGATTTTAAAGCCTGCTTCCATAAATAAATTAAATTTTTTTATTCCCATTTTTTGGGAGGTACTAAATGGGCAATGCTATGCATGGACTGCACATGCTTTGGAAGGGAGCTCATGTTTTTCTCTCTGTCGTTCTTTCCTCGTCAGCAAATGGGAGAGGGATGAATTCCCCTGATGCTGCTGAATGCCACAAACATCCATTCCCACGTTCCAAGAGAGCCCTGACAGCGTGATGCAGCAAAGCACAGAACACACAGGGCTTTCTGCTCCACATCAAAAAGGATTTTTGTCCCATTCCCCTTCCCTGGAGCTTTGTTGCTCCTCTAGAACGTGGATGCAGGAGTGGCTTCAGCTCCACCAGTAGCAGAAAACCAGGCAGAAGCAGCAGTTTTTGCAACTGTGTTATTTAATCCTGCTTTAATCACCTAAATGACAGAAGGGTTTATCTTTCCTTCTTGGAATAAATGATGTTACAGAGCTGTGGTTTCAACGTGCAGGATTTTAGAACCTTAGGAGATTTATGAGCATTTCAACTCCTGAAAATATTTCTAAGCACTGATCTTGTGTTTCCTGATCACAAACACTTGCACACCTGAAAACACAGGGACGAGGGAAGACAACTACTTATCCCACACCCATTTCTTGCTCTAACATATTCATAACCATTTTCAATCTGCCTTTGACCTATTCCTGTGCTGCCATAAACTCTTCTTCCAGACTATTTCAGAAAGTAAAACCCATTAAAGCTTGACAAAGAATCACTGACTGGTGATTTTCCCTACTGTTTGAGACCTCTTTTGTGAAAAGAGGGTAAAAAGCAGAAGGAAACAAGCTCAGAAAGGAAAATCTGGGAAAATCAACTCCTTGGCTTTTCTCAGCCTGAAACAATTTTAACTTAGATCCCTAACAGAGATTGGTTTGTTGGTGCTGCTGTCCTTTCCTCATTAACTGCTCTGGTTATTGAGTAACTCAGGCTGTACAAGAGCCTTTCCCAGGAGGTTTCAGGCAGCCCAGTCGCTGTGACCTGCTTGGGGTAAGAGCACAGAGCAACTGGGACCTGCCAGGGGCTCTCTAGAGAGCTCCCTCAACAGCTGAGAACTGACACAAGCTCCTGGCTGTGGGACTGTGCTGGACCTTGGAAATGCAGCTGTTGGAGAGGGGAAGCAGTGGTGGCTGGAATGAGGACTTTGTGTGTTTGAGGACACACGCACAGGATTTGGGTTGAACGTGACGGATGAGATTCTCCGTTTGGAATGGCTGTAAAAATGCAATGTGATAAAGAAGTAGAGAAGGATCCAAATCTGTTGGAGAGTGTCCAAAGGAGGGACACGGAGCTGGGGAAGGGTCTGAGGAGAGGCTGAGGGCACTTGGCTCGTTCAGCTGGAGCAGAGGAGACTGAGGGGAGGGGCAGGGGCTGAGCTCTGCTCTGGGACAGGGACAGGAGCCCAGGAACGGCTGGAGCTGTGTCAGGGCTTGGGATGGATCTCAGGGAAAGGTTCTTCCCCCCGAGGGTGCTGGGGCACTGCCCAGGCTCCCCAGGGAATGGTCCCGGCCCCGAGGCTGCCAGAGCTCCAGGAGCGTTTGGACAGCGCTGCCAGGGATGCTCAGGGTGGGGTTGTTGGGGTGTCTGTGCAGGGCCAGGGGTTGGATCAATGATCCCTGTGGGTCCCTTCCAGCTCAGGATATTCTGGGATCCTGTGAATTTCCCCTGTGTGTTGAGCTGGGCTGCTCAGACTCTCAGGGTTCACTGCCCCCTAAATTAGGTAATTCCAGGGACTGTGATGCTAAACTGGGAATGCAGCTGGAGCAACAACCCCTCCACAGAGTTACTCTGCCACGGGAAGGGCAATCATGGCAAATCAGGGGTGAAAAACCAGCTGGTGATGGCAACATCTCCAACTGCCTCAGCCATAATCCCGAAATTGTGAGTCAGAGGCTTCTGTGTGAGGATTTATGAATCAGTGTCCCTGCTAAAGTGGAAGTCGGGCTATCTCAGCAAAACTGCAGCTGGAACTAATCCCCCGTGGTGTTTAACACAAACCCAGCACAGGTTGGCTGGGCTTTTGCAGAGCTCCCGGAGCTCTCCAGGCACTCAGCTGTGAAATGGAGTGATGGACCATGGAGGTGACAGGGACTCAAAGGGCAAACTGCTCCCAGTTCACAGGGAAGAGGAAACAGCTGCAGCGCTGATTCCCCTCACACAGAGCCATTATAGGGAATTACAGTCGGATTACTGCAGGAATAATAAATGCCATTATTGGAAATAATGAAATCTATCACCGAATGCTAATGCGGCCCTTCCACCCCCGACACCTCCATCCCCCAGCAGGAAAACCTTCCTGACACAACACACAAACCAAGAATTGCTAAATCTCCTCTGATGTGCTCTGTGTGGTCCGGATATTCCGGAATTGCAGCCATCCCATTGTTCCAGGCTGGACTCTGGGTAATGCATTAAACAGAAGAGTTTCCCCTCCATAAATCAACACCCAAATCTCGAGAGTGAGTGAGCACGAGCTCTGTTTATGTCGTGTTCTGGGAGCTAAGGGCAGATGCCTGCAGCAGGAAAAGGACTTTCCCCTCATCCCTTTTACTTTCCAGGACTCCCAGATTTTTCCCTGGCTGCTGGCCAGGCCAGGCTTCTCCTCTGAGCTGCAGGAGAGCAGACACGGTTTTCTTTTGGCAACAATACTTTGTTCCATCCCGGGTTATCCGAACAGCTTCGGGACACAAAAGGTGGGTGGAGATTTAGACAATGATCCTTCTGCAAAGTGGAGCCAATCAATCCATTGTGCTCAGAGCTCCTGGATGGGAATATTTTCAAGCAAATAAAAAATAAGATAGTAATAAAACCCCCTAAGAAATGGCCAAATGCAGCTCTGGTAGCTACAGGCAATAAAAGACATGTTTTTGGGCCTGAGTTGATGAAGAAAAAAAGAAATGCAGCCATCTACAAGTTTTTTAATGGAAAAAGCAAGATTTTTTAAAACCATTACAATATATCTTTAGCAGTTTTCTTTGGTTCTATAAACACCTTTTCCCACTTAACTCACAAGGCATCTCTGCCTGCAAACACCATCACTCACACCATTATTTTGAGCTCTCTTTCCATACAGGACAAAATCCACTGCTCAGAATGTGCCCTGGGATGTGCCTCTGCCTTGGTTTTCAGGCTGAAATAGCCAGAAACAGCTCAGCCAAAGATCTGATTCCTAAACCCATGGGAATGACGACCTAATTTAGCTTTTAGCACACATTTGCTGCTTTAAGATGAATTTTGCAGGCTGACCCTCACCCCCAAGGTGGGGCTGAAGCTGTGTTTCCATCAATCCCATCCAGAAGAGCAGTGGGGTTATCTCGTTTCCAAATTCCCATCCTTTTCTCCGGACTGTTCTTGTCATGGGGCTGCAGAAAGACCCAGCCACATCCCCAAGCCTTGGATTTCCAAGGCCCTGGGAGGAGATGGAAAGCAAGAGGGCACGGGCTGGCTCCTACAGGGGTGAGCCCAACTTCTGCTGTGTAAATAACCAGGATTTACCCACTTCTTTACCAAGGCACAGCAAAAGAGCCTTTTTAGCCTAAAAGATCATCATTGTCAACCATTCCCCATTCCTAGTCCCCTATTGATCCATAAACCAACTGTTCCCCATCCCTATTCCACTAGAAATCCACAAACCAACTGTTCCCCATCCCTATTCCAGTATAAAATCACAAACTAACTGTTCCCTATCCCTATTCCCCTATAAATCAACCATTCTCCATCCCTATTCCCTTATAAATCCATAAAGCAACCCTTCCTCATCCCCATTTCACTATAAACCCATGAACCAACCATTCCCCATCCCTATTCCCCTATTAATCCATAAACCATCCATTCCATATCACTTTTCTACNGGGCGCGGGACTCGAACCAGGGGCTCCGAGGGCAGTGAGGGGTTGCGGAGCGCCCGCCAGCCGCTGCCCCGCCAGGCCCCGCCCATCCGCGGCGCGCGCAGCCAATCACGCGCCACTACTCCCCGCCTCCCGTGCAGCGCCCCCAGCCCGNCTGAGCTGCAGGAGAGCAGACACGGTTTTCTTTTGGCAACAATACTTTGTTCCATCCCGGGTTATCCGAACAGCTTCGGGACACAAAAGGTGGGTGGAGATTTAGACAATGATCCTTCTGCAAAGTGGAGCCAATCAATCCATTGTGCTCAGAGCTCCTGGATGGGAATATTTTCAAGCAAATAAAAAATAAGATAGTAATAAAACCCCCTAAGAAATGGCCAAATGCAGCTCTGGTAGCTACAGGCAATAAAAGACATGTTTTTGGGCCTGAGTTGATGAAGAAAAAAAGAAATGCAGCCATCTACAAGTTTTTTAATGGAAAAAGCAAGATTTTTTAAAACCATTACAATATATCTTTAGCAGTTTTCTTTGGTTCTATAAACACCTTTTCCCACTTAACTCACAAGGCATCTCTGCCTGCAAACACCATCACTCACACCATTATTTTGAGCTCTCTTTCCATACAGGACAAAATCCACTGCTCAGAATGTGCCCTGGGATGTGCCTCTGCCTTGGTTTTCAGGCTGAAATAGCCAGAAACAGCTCAGCCAAAGATCTGATTCCTAAACCCATGGGAATGACGACCTAATTTAGCTTTTAGCACACATTTGCTGCTTTAAGATGAATTTTGCAGGCTGACCCTCACCCCCAAGGTGGGGCTGAAGCTGTGTTTCCATCAATCCCATCCAGAAGAGCAGTGGGGTTATCTCGTTTCCAAATTCCCATCCTTTTCTCCGGACTGTTCTTGTCATGGGGCTGCAGAAAGACCCAGCCACATCCCCAAGCCTTGGATTTCCAAGGCCCTGGGAGGAGATGGAAAGCAAGAGGGCACGGGCTGGCTCCTACAGGGGTGAGCCCAACTTCTGCTGTGTAAATAACCAGGATTTACCCACTTCTTTACCAAGGCACAGCAAAAGAGCCTTTTTAGCCTAAAAGATCATCATTGTCAACCATTCCCCATTCCTAGTCCCCTATTGATCCATAAACCAACTGTTCCCCATCCCTATTCCACTAGAAATCCACAAACCAACTGTTCCCCATCCCTATTCCAGTATAAAATCACAAACTAACTGTTCCCTATCCCTATTCCCCTATAAATCAACCATTCTCCATCCCTATTCCCTTATAAATCCATAAAGCAACCCTTCCTCATCCCCATTTCACTATAAACCCATGAACCAACCATTCCCCATCCCTATTCCCCTATTAATCCATAAACCATCCATTCCATATCACTTTTCTACTATAAACCCATAAACTATTACCCATCCCTATTTCCTTAAAAATCCTTGACCTAACTATTTCTCATCCCTATTCCCTTGTAAATCCATAGACCAACTATCCCCCATCCTTATTCCGCTCTAAATCCACAAACCAACTATTCCCTGTCCCTATTCCCCTATAAATCCATAAACCACAGCCAGGCCAAAGGGGACCAGCCCAAACACTCCTCACAAAACCAGGTCACAACCCCACACCGACTTGCAGAGACCCTCCCCACTACTCGTGGGGGGTTTATTATTAATTTTTAATTAAGTTTCCCTCAGCACCGAGCTTTGTGCGAGGCTCTGAGGGCGGCGATGCCCTCGGGGGTCCCACAGAGGGTCCCGCTGCTGCCCCTCCGCTGCTCCCAGCCCCGGGGCTGCACCCTACGGGTCTGTCCGTGTTTTTCCATCTCTTTTCATGATTCTTCGCGTGTCTCCCTCCCTGTGCTCCCTCACAGCCCGCTCCTCCCCCGGCCCCCCCGTTACCTCAGCCGGGCGGGGCGCGGGCGCGGGACT